>RHPI01001960.1:32365-59230 GCA_009103225.1 Chlorokybus atmophyticus
CCCTCTCCCTACACACATGCACACGCAAGCACACGAGTACATAAATACAACTCAGACGCGCACACACACGCGCGCGCCGACACAGACGCCCACGCTCACGCACACGCACACATGAGCGCGCATGCACGCGCTTGCGCCAGCACTCATAAACACGAGAGTGCGCTTGTACACAACTTGTAGCGCACATAGTCATTGCTGGCGCATGCATTTGGCCGCTAAGCTTGACTTTGGACAAGCAGAAATCTTTCACGGTTGCCTCGCGCTGCTGCGCCAGCATCAGCGCATTAGGGTATTGACGGTAAGGAGCGTTGGGCCAAAGCTTGAGATCTAGTGGTTCAGACAATGCGAATTTGCCATTGGAGTTCTTCTTGCACACAGGTAGCCTCGGTAGTACACCAAGGTGATGTCAGCTGTAGCCGCTGTGTCTTTGTTCTTGACAATGGTTCTAGCCCACTCATGAATCCACGCGTGCTTGTGCGTGCTCTCGTCAACCTCGTCTTCATCAAAGTCTGACAAGCCTACAGCGCAGTTTGTAACATCAGCCATTCCCTAAACATAAATGCATACATTGCAAGCACAATGCAGTCGCTATACCTGCAGCAGCCGATGATGATGCTGACGCAGTCGGGGGTGGAGGCGGAGGTGGTGGTGGCGGCGGTGGTGAAGGTGGTGGTGGTGGCGTGGCAAATAGTAAATTCCGAGGTGGCGACACTGGCCAAGCGTATTGGTAACTGGTTGCCTTGACTCTTGTATGATTTAGTTGTAGTAGTTGCAAAAGTGACAACACCCCGATGACAATGCCAAGCAGAACCAGCGGCAAGCTGACATTCTTTTTTGAGCCTGATAACACCCCCTTTTGCTGCTTGCCGATGTGCGACGGAGTGGGAACCAATAGCCGAGCATGGCAGCGCTAGTAGAGTTTGTCATGAAGTCCAGCTGCACAACGGCCACAATTACTTCGCTTAGCCAAACAGTGGGCGGCTGCTTTGTGTGTGATCTGCGTGCTCAAGAGTGTGTGTGCGTATGTCAGCTCTCCGTTCTATATGACTAGGTCAGTGTTGGTGTGCTGAGTGTGAGTCTGCTTTGCTTATTATGTGCGTGTGTGTGCATGTGCGCGACAGTGTTGTGTGGCATGCGCACATGCTTTGCGTTGCACTGTGGATGTGTTCTTTAGTGTTGCCGTGCTGTGTGTTGTGTGTGTGTCCGTCTCGGGCTGTATGTGCCTGCATGCGTGCGTGTGTGGGTTCCATTGTGTGTGCGTGTGCGCTGAGTGCGTGCGTGCGCGAATGCTGACCATGTCGGCATCTTACCTGGTACGATCACAAACGGCTGACATCCAATAGCAACCTCCCCCTTGCCGTTGCGCATTGCCCAACCTGCATAGCCGCCATGAGGAGGTGTTGCATCTTTCTTGCATCATGGCAATGCACAAGTGTTGCATACCATGATTGACCGGCGCTGCACACATTGTTGATGCAATCCTGCTGTGCATAGTCCTCCGATCACACCATGTGGGAGCCTGCAAGCTTTGGAACACCTGTGAGAGCACGGAAAGCGTTGTACATTAACCATACACGTATGGTACTGCGTGTGCATGTGCCTGTGCGTGTGCGAGTACAGTGTTTGCATGCGTAGTGTGCTGCGTGCATTAGTGTTGATGTGTCGCGCATGTGTGCGCGTGTGTGTGCTTATGCTCTACATTCTGTTTGTGTGCGATAGTGTTGGTGCGCTGTGTGCATGTGTCTGGTCTGCGTTCTGTGTGCATGTGTGTAAGTGTGTATGTGAGTTGGTGTTGATTTGCTGTGCGTGTGTGCCTGGTCAGCACTGTATATGTGTGCGCTGATGCGTCAGTGTTGTTGTGCTCTGTGCTGTGTGTACAAAAGATGCAAGGGGCATTTATCTGTCTTTGCCTATGTGTGTGCGCGCGCGCGCGCGCATGCGCCACATGGTGTGCATTGCCGGAAGTACAACACCGCACTAGATGACACATGCTTACAAACACAGCAAGCACACACAACTCCTTTACAAACAGTGACAAGCACAACGAAGCACTTACACTACTACATATAGTTCGTACTAGTATTAGTACTTACACCGACAAACACGCACTCCTCACAATAGCACATCTGCATTGGCCGAGCAAGCACACACACACACGCCGCCTGCTGCGCAGGGGGTGCTTGCTTTGACTTGTTGGGCTGAGTAAGTTGTAGTCAGAAGTCACGTAGCCTGGCGTACATGCTCCCGCTGTGAGGTGAGTGTCTTTGTCTTGAGTGTTGCTATGTTCTATTGTTCAAGAAGCTTGTGTGCATATGGAGTTGGCACAGCAAAAGACTACTTGTCTTAGTCCTGTACACTCTTACACTAGCGCAGCGCATAGGGTTGTTCGCTGACTTGCAAGGTTGCAGCGGCAATGATAAAGGCGATAGCCACGACAACGTCAACGTCTTGGGGCGTACGCCTTGCCTTTGTAGACCTAGCCATGGCGCCACGTATACAAATCACAGCGACGACACCCCAGCCGTTGCCTCCGCCGATGTGGACTGCAATCGGCTTGTTTCAGACCCCACGTTTTGCAAAGTTCATACGCGGAAGCTGGCAGGGAAGTGACCGCGGAAGCATATGAGCATTTCGCTAAGGGTTTTGGTTTCACTACAGAAGCCAACGCAACTGTGTTCACTCGAGTGAACATAAGGTATCACTGGAGTGAATAGAAAGTGAGTTTGCGAATTCGCTCTGCGCCGCGATCTGGGCCGTTCCAATTCACTCCAATCTACGGCATCTGAGTGAAATGGAGAGGCCCGAGCGGGTGCAGCACATCGTAAGTGCTTGGTATCGCTGACCCAGGTTAAAGTCCCCAGGCCACCCGCAGATCAACAACTTATGTTAAAACACCTACCAGTGCTCAGATGTTTCATAATAAGCTATGTATCGAGGTGTCTAAAGTATTTCGTAACGTATACACCTGTAATATTTTTCGTTTAATCATTACCGGTATGTATACACATAATATAACAAACAATTGTAAACACCTGTCAGTATTGTTTACCGGTACAGTGTACAGTGTAGTGCTGTTATATGCAACCGTGGTGCATGTATCGCAGGACACATGTTGTTCATTGCGTAAACATGAATGCAATACAACTGGCACATGGAACAATTGACGGACAAAGGTTATATACTTAGCAAACACCCCACACGGTGTCTTGTGTCGTCGTAGCTACGACGACACAAGACACCGTAGCTCTAACTGATTAGACTATAGTCTAGTCAGTCAAAGCTAAAGTTGTTGGGTTATTGCTCACTAACCCGACAGACTCGTCCGCGCAAGTTCAGAACCCGGCGATGGAGACGCAAATGCCCGATGTTGCGACGGTTTTGGCTTTTTGCCGCGAACTGCGGCCATAACATTTTTGGTTACATCACACATAAAGATTAATCCCCTTAATACATTATCTAACCAACAATTAGTATATGATGTGGCCAGTAATGGATTCAAGAAAAGACGGATACCGAACTTAATGCACACCAACTACTTGCCCTTAATGGCAGCTGAATACCAAACTAAGTTTTGGCTGCAGCATGAACAAGTGCAAAAATTGATATGTTGCTTGCGTATGGATTCTAAAGTAAGTTATAGCTAGATCTCCAATGATGTTGTCGGCAAGACCGAACTGTTGGGGGGCCGTTTCTACCGGTGATGAAGCGATTTGTCAGGAGATGGTTTGTGCGACTCTTTGGCGTCATGCGTGATAATCAGAGGTCAGGCCTGCTGCTCCACCACAGAGTCGTCAATGCACTGTCTACAATCTTTAAAACGCAATACAACGAGTCCACCTGGTATGAGGTGGCTACAATTAGGCACGCATAAAAGATATGGGCTCTTGTGGAAGCATATCCCACCTTGGCACACTCCTAGCACAGAGAAAGGCATATCGATTAAACGAGGCAGCATTCAGTTCGTAGGGAACGACGCCTTGTTTGAACCCATCTGCACACAAGAGAACATTGCCATCCACACCAAGTCGCGGCGGACAGTGCGTGACTACAAAGCCTACATGAGGGACGGTCTGGTATACAGGTACGTGCTGGCATCAATACCCATAGAGATGTCCACTTTATGCTGTCCACTTGACAATCTCGACTGCCCCTTTCACATTGACAATTGCAGACTGTGAACGTTAGTATTGATAGTCGGCTAACTGTTAATGAAACCATTGTTTGCAGTTGACAGTGGCCGCATCTCTCTCTCTCTCTCTCTCTCTCTCTCTCTCTCGCGCGCGCAAAATGACACACATGCATCCTCTCACACAGGCACGCCTGCAAGGATGCTGTGATGCTGGATGGAAGTAGGCCTGGTGCTTAACTGATGGTGCTTAACTGCAAGCCACATCACTTTCCAATGCTCACAACATGTGAAGATGGCAGGCAAGCTTGGGAGAAGCTTGCAGCCGTGTTTCAAGCCAAGAACATGCCAGAAAGATACAATTACGCAAGCAGCTAAGCGCGCTTCATAAAAAGACGGCAGAGCCGGTCACAAAGTATGTTGCATGTGCAAGTAAGCTGCGGGCGGACCTCGTCAATGTCGGCCACAAGATGGAAGAGACAGAGGTTGTATTGGCAATTGTTGCAGGGCTTCCATCAGAGTACGAAGTTGTCGCTACTCTACTCGAGACATCGTCATCGGCGCTAACCTTGGACAATGCGCTACCCAAGTTGCTCAGTGGAGCAACGCGTCTCAAAGAAGGAAGAGCAAGCAGACTCTGTGGCCTTCCACACACGAGACAACCACAAGATCACAAGCAACTATAAAGACAAGAACAAGGTGAAAGGCATCAACTCAAGGTTCAAGAATCTCACATGCCACTATTGCGGTATCAAAGGACATATCGCAAAGGATTGTCGCAAATGCCAACGAGAGCAATCCGAAGCAAACACCAGTGGCAACACTCAACGCAAAGCGAAGGGTGTTGCATTTATTGCCTCAAGAAAGTTTGACACAACTTCATGGGCAATTGACTCAGGCTGTGATCAGCATGTCACACCACACAAGGAGGTGATGGAGAACTACAAGAAGCTGACAACCACAAGGAAGGTGGAAGGCTTCAGTGGTCACGAGCTTGAAGCAATAAGAGTTAGTAAAAGTAAGGCTTCAATGCAAGGTTGGCGATGGTGGGAGAGAAGTGGTACGTGCGAGAAGTAATGCACGTACCTGGAGCTACTGCAAACTTGTTCTCCGTAAGAGTTGCTGAACGCGTGGGAGCTGAGATAGTGATCCGGAATGGACGCTGCTCCGTACGCATGGATGGGGTCGAGTACATGGTCGGCACCCAACGAGGAGGGCTCTACATTGTGGAGCAAACTCATGGCAGCAAGGCCATTTTCGTGAAGGAGAGGGAGACGGTTGAGCTTTGGCATCGGAGGTTCGGGCATTTGGGCAACAGCAACCTCGCACGCCTGGTCGCTGAAGACATGGTGAAAGGCATCAACGTGAGCAAGGAAGACCTTCAAGCATCTTCAAGTGCACTCTGTGAGCTTTGTGTGTTGGCCAAGCAGCATTGCATGCCGTTCCCATCATCTACTTCCAGTAGCAAGCATCCTTGCGAGCTTGTGCATATGGACGTTTGCGGGCCTATACACACTGTGGCGAAAGGAGGGGTAAGGTACTTTGCGACTTTCCTCGACGACTACATCAAGCTTTCCATCGTCTTCCCTTTGATACAAAAGTCAGAAGTCGCTGGAGCTGTGCGTACCGTTATTGCATTTCTCGAGACCCAATCGGGCAAGAAGATAAAAGCAATGAGAAGTGATCGAGGAGGGGAGTACATCAATGCCCAGCTCAAAGAGTTTTTCGCCAGCAAAGGCATACGGCATGAGACAGCAGCACCATACACTCCACAATAGAATGGAGCAGCTGAACATCTCAAGCGAACCTTATTGGAGCGTGTTCGAGCCATGCTCAATGAGACCAAGTTGGAGGACAGTCTGTGGAAGGAGGCCGTTCTCACTGCCAACTACATTCGCAACCGTTCACCAGTGAGCTCTGAGCAAAAGACTCCGTGGGAGCTCTTTGACAATGAAGCGCCAGATGTGAGTGGCATGCGTGTGTTCAGATATGGCATATGCACTTGTGCCAAGTCAATTGCGACACGAGTGGGAGCCTGTCAGCAAAAAGGGCATCTTTGTTGGCTATGAGCCAGGCTCAAAGGCGTACAAGGTCCTACTGGAGGATACGCGCAAGATTGTGGTGAGTAGAGAAGTTGTCTTCCACGAAGGCTAATCACAAGTTGAGGATGAAGCAGGCTTCTTCCCTCAACATGCAGATGACAAAGCACAACCTGAAGAACTTCCAAGCAGAGAGGAGGTTGAAGGCGAGGCATCGGTCATCAATAAAGAGCAGGGCTTAGCTGTAGAAGGCGAGAAGCACAAGCAGCAGGAGCAAGCTCGACGCTACCCAACCACCTGACTTCTTAAAGGCACACGTCGCCAGCGTGCATAATGAAGAGAGTGAAGAACCAAGCACTTACGAGGAGGCATTGCAAGCACCAGATGCAGAGCAATGGCAGCGAGCTATGGATGATGAAATTGCATCACTCCATGCCAACAACACTTGGGTGTTACAAAAACCCCCACAATGTGTGAAACCCATCCCAGTCAAGTGGGTGTTTAAGGTGAAGTGTGATGGTCAAGGCAACATTGAGCGCTACAAGGCAAGGCTAGTGGCAAAGGGATTCCTACAACGGGATGGTGTGGACTTCAATGAAGTATTTGCACCTGCAAGTAAGCACGCAACCTTTCGCACGTTGCTCGCCATGGTTGCTGCTGAAGACCTCGAGTGTCACCACCTTGATGTAAAGACTGCTTTCCTTTACGGAGAGCTGGAGGAAGAGATCTACACTCAGCAACCACCAGGCTACGCAGAAGGGGAGCCAGGCATGGCTTGCAAGTTGATCAAGGCTTTGCATGGGATGCGACAAGCACAACGTGTGTGGCACATTCGCCTCACAAAGGATGTTGACATACACACGTGCAAGTGACACGCCAACAACATCAACACAAGAGCATGACTGCTACTGCCGCCATAGCATCCGCACACATGCTACATCGTGACCTCTTATCTTCACTGCAACAAGTCTGGGCTTTATACCCCGCCAGTCTCTACACACATCTACATTGGCAAGCACCGCGTGCGCTATACTCAGCCGATTGCTGTTCTGTAAGCTACGCTGTCTAGCTCACAACCAGAGCTTTCCAACAAGCTAAGCCACGCCTGCTAAGCTTACGTATCCACGAAGCTACGCGATTTCTCCCAAGGCTCTACCAAGCAGCCTGGTCCGGAGTCCGTCATGACTCGACCGTCTTGCTAAGTCTGGAGTCCACGCGCTTCTTCCTGGTACCTTCGACCCTCGACTCCTGTATGAAGGGCAAGCTAACCGGATACAAGCATCACCCATGTAATACCTTCAACACTCCCACGCGAGCAGCCTTGGGAGAAATCGCGTAGCTTCGTGGATACGTAAGCTTAGCAGGCGTGGCTTAGCTTGTTGGAAAGCTCTGGTTGTGAGCTAGACAGCGTAGCTTACAGAACAGCAATCGGCTGAGTATAGCGCACGCGGTGCTTGCCAATGTAGGTGTGTGTAGAGACTGGCGGGGTATAAAGCCCAGACTTGTTGCAATGAAGATAAGAGGTCACAATGTAGCATGTGTGCGGATGCTATGGCGGCAGTAGCAGTCATGCTCTTGTGTTGATGTTGTAAGCGTGTCACTTGCACGTGTGTTTGTCAACAGGTTATGGGCCCACACATGCTTGTGTAGGTTGATGGAGTGTGTTACAATTGTATGTGTAGCTGTAGTTGCTTTGTGGTAGTGTGGGGTTGTGAGGTCTGTGAGCAGAGAGGGCAACTAACCAAGGCCACCAGCATGGACGGCTTGAAGATCGCGATTGGACTACTGGACGTTGACGCCTACAACAGTTGGAGTGTGAAGATGGAGCTACTACTGGCCCACAAGGAGATGCGGAAGTACATGGACCAAGAGGAGGAGATGATGGAGATCTTCTGGTGACTGAAGAAGAGTACGTGAAGTACTTGGAAGAGGAGGCGTCCTTGATACGTGGAAGCTGAAGATGTCAGCTCGTGTTGCTGAGTGCGAGGAATACTTGGTGGAGCGTGGTGAAGCGCGTTAAGGAATGCAAAAGGCAACCCGTGGTAAGCACGTTGATGTGCTTGGTGGAAGGAAGGGGAGCAGATGGCAACCCTTGAGGTCGAGCACGGTGGAGTGTTTGATGGACCTTCCGAGAAGGGGAGCGAGGGCAGTCCTTGGTGAAGCATGGTAAAGTGCTTGGTACTTTGGTTGAAGCATGTGGAGTGCTTGGCTGAAGGTGCATGCGAGGAAGCGTGATAAGCATCATGGAAGCGTGATCACTTGGAAGCTAGACATGGAGCATCCTGGACGTGAAGCTTGGAGGCTATACGCAGAAGCATGTGGACGTGGACATGAAGATGGCCATGGTGTGCGCAAGGTTGCTGCATTGACAAGGGTGGTTGAGGATGGAGTTTTAAGATACCACAAGGTTATGAGCAACAAGGAGGCACAAGTAGGTTGCGATTGCGGAGCCCGTGGGAGCTGCAAGTGGTGGAAAGCAAGTTGACTAGAGGAGTCATGGGCTTATACCAGCGGCGGAGGCACTGTCAACGAGGACGGATGCAGCGGGTGCATGAAGGCAACATGTATGTACAGCAAGGAGCAAGGTTGGTGGTCAACCATGAGGCTCGGGTTGCTGTAGAAGTGAACGACTTCAAGATCATCCATGAGAAGCATGGAGGCGTGAGAAAAAAGGTGAAGGCTTGCGTGAGAGCAAGCGGTGTGCGTGAGTAATGGAGGAGCTGATGTTGAAGGACAAGCTGACCGGATACAAGCATCACCCATGTAATACCTTCAACAAAGGAGTTGGAGAAACTCGGCTACAAAGCATCCTCAGCAGATCCCGGGCTCTTCATTCATGAAGAGAAGAAGGTTTACTTGTGTATGTGGACGACATCATCATCATGGCGAAGCAAGTTAAAGACCTGAAAGAGACAAAGCACGGATTGCAGCAAGCATTCGCAGTGCGCAACCTTGGAGAGGTCAAGTTATTCCTTGGCATGGTGATAGAGCGTGACAGAGCAGCACGCACAATCAAGATCAGCCAAGAGCAGATGGTGAAGCGACTTGTCACCAAGTTCGGTCTTAATGAAGCAAAGACCAAGTCTACTCCATTAGCACTCGGCACCAACCTCGTCAAAGCAAAGGATGAGAAGATACTAAACAAGGCTCAATACCCATGTGGTGAGCTTGTTGGGAGCATGCTCTACTTGGCAGTGTGCACAAGACCTGACAACATCGCACATGCAGTTGGAGTGCTTGCGCGCTACATGTCTGCACCAAGCATGGAGCATTGGCGTGAGGCGAAGGGAGTATTGCGCTACGCGGCTGGAAGCACAAGTGTTGGCATCAAGTTTGGTTGCGGAAGCATAAAGACGGAGGGCTACTGCGACGCAGACTTTGCAGGTGACCTTGACAGCAGGAGGTCCACTACAGCTTATGTCTTTAACTTAAATTGAGGCGTGGTGAGTTGGAACAGCAAGCTGCAACCAACAACAGCAGCATCTGCTTCGCAAGCGGAGTACATGGCAGCATCCGCTGCAGTGAAGGAGGCATTATGGCTTCGCAAGCTGATGGCAGATCTGGAGCACCCAATGGCGTGTATCACGATCAACTGCGACAACCAAGGCGCCATCAAGTTGCTGAAGCACCCCGTTGCCTTGACAAGGACAAAGCACATTGATGTCATTTATCACTTTGTGCGAGACAAAGTCACATGCAAAGAGGTTGAGTTTCAGTATTGCAATACAGAAGACATGCTCGCAGACTTCATGACAAAGCCACTGTCACTACTGAAGTTCAAGGGTTGCACGGGACTCGCCATATGTGCGTAAGCTGGACCAAGTTTACAGGCCAAGCTGCCCGCGTGGGAGTGTTGAAGATATTCCTACATCCGGACAGCCTGCCCTGTATACAAGAGAAGAGACCTCAATGGGAGGACCTTGAAGACTCCGGACATGAAGGTCCTGGCGCGGACTGCAGAGAAGGGTCCTAAGAGAATCGTCATATCTCCTAGGATACTCAATCTTATAAGACGTGGCATAGCTTGTTACAAAGCTTGTCAAGTTAGCTACGTGGCATATTTTGCAGCGTAGGATATGGTTAAGTGCATCGGACGCTGCTGCGTGTGGACCAGCAGTGTGTACAAACTGTGTACTGACTAGCGGGTACATAACCCCGCGGTCTGTCGGCAATAAAATGGGAAGTGTGTTGCCTTCTCCTGTATGTCATTGCTTGCCCTCTGTGCTTGCATGCTTGCTTCTCAACAGGCAGGCCATAGTCGACGCGTAGACATCCTCTCGTCAAGTTGCTCCAAGAAGTTCAAGATTATAGGCATGGTCAGCAACATCGCATCAAACATTGAAGTGATGTTAACTTCACGGAGAACTGTAGCCTCGCACTGAATGCCAGTGTAGTGTGCATCCCCGTTGTGGTAGATGTTAAGGAGATTAGCCAGCGCATCCTCCCAGCCTTGAAATCCCTGTCCACCTGCTCTGCTGCGCTGATGCACATCCTTGAGCTGGATTGAGCGCTGCATGAAGTGATGTTGTCATGCCGCACCCCCTGTAAATCTGATGGTCCAGCCGGCAAGCATCTGAGACAGACCACTAGCCAGCACGTCGTCACGCGTAACCTTACAAGTTTACAAAGTTGTTCATCACCAGGCGTGCCCATTCCCGAATGGTGTTGATGAAATCATGCGCAAGGTGACGTTGAAGCTGCTTGCGTTGTTGCTGAAGCTGATCCTGCAACTGCTTTTGTTGCTGCTGCGCATGCTGCCGGTGCTGCTGAAGCTGTAGCTGCAGCTCCCACGGCTTTTTCTGTTGTTGTTGCAGTGGTTGCGGGAGCTGTTGTTTGAGATGGTCTACCTCATCGTGGAGGGCTTCCTTCTTCGTCTTCGCTTGATTGTACTTCCCATCTGCGCAATCGTACTGGTCCAGTAGTTTTTTAATGCCGCTTGAAGGCTGTCAAATGCCTCTTGTCTAGGCCGCTCGAGTGCAGCGCAAAACTCCTTTAATAGCATTTGCAGCCTGTTAACGTCTCTCTGCGTGTCCTCCAACTGTTGCTGCACCTCTCCCAACTGCTTCTCTGCTCACTCTGCTCGCATTATCACTTCATTAACAGCCCCAGTGTTGAACTACGCATGCCCCAATTGTTGCTCAAGCTCTCACTTGCGGGCTCACACCTCGTTCGACTGCTTCTCTGCTCGCTCAGCTCTCTCTGTCATTGCATTGACAGTCTCAGTGTTTACAGCCTCACGAACAGGTTGCGCCGCTTGCTGCTGCAGCTGGAGTAGCTATTCCCTTGTACGTCGCAGCTCTTCACCAAGTTTGACCGCCTGACTTGAAGAGGACTCCAGCTGCTGCACCCGTTGCAACAGGCTGGCATTGCGCTGATGGTACTCGTGAAGCACCGCATCGGTGGAGCGCCAAGGGTTCTTTGCCTCTGCTGCCCTGGTGGTCATCGTTGCATTTAATGCTGCAACTTGCAGCTGTGCTTAACGCAACCGCCGGCGCAGATAGTCAACCTCAGCATTGGACTTTGCTGCCAACTCAATTTGCCGCCGCAGCTCCTCAACATTGGATGCCGCTCCCTTTGCTACAGCTCCTGCAGCTGCTGCCGCAGCAACTTTTCTTCACGAGTGTAGTTGTCAGCCAGCAGCCTACGCTGCCAATGCGACTCCTCCAGGTTGTTGAGAGCACATTCAAGTTGCTCCTTGCGCATATAATTGAACTTGCGTAAGGACTCGTGTAAGACCATGTGACTAGTCTGTGCCCGCTCGTTGGCATCCTACAGCGGCAAAACAAGAAATGAGTCCACACACAAGCCATTGAAGCATTGCCAACATACATTAAACTCTGCGATAGTCATCAATGCAAACCATTAAGGATTGTCATTAGTTTGTGCCCATGCGGGCACCAACCGTATGCTGCAAGCCCTTGTTGACAGCCCACATAAACCAACAACTACTGTCAAGTGTGTAATAACCGTACCTTTGCTGCAGATGCCAGGTTTTGCACGGCTTGTAATGCAGCGTCGAGGTCGGCGGCGTGCAGGCTATCGACTTCTTGCATCTTCACAAGCGCCTCATGCTCAGCGCCGGGAGTCAGGTCTTGGGTGACATTTTGCAGAGGTAGAGGAAGCCGGCCCTGCGGCGTACTTGGTGTTAGCGTATTTGCTGGTGGTGTCGAACCTGCGACAACTTTTCGTAGACGTTCTTTAGACGAAGAGCCTGGCAGCTGCAAGGTTGACAGCTGCAAGGTCCCGGTAGAGGTGGACTGACCAGTTGATGGCGTGGATAATTGTGGAGTTCCTTGTGTGGCTGCTGGCAGGTCCTGGCGCTGCTTTTTTGACGGTGGTGGAGTAAGAGGAGGGGGACCTTCTGTTCTCCTGGCAGGTAGCTTGGGACTGTTAACGTGGAGAGTCTGGGGCTGGCGTACTAGTGCCAGCTTGCGTATTGGTACCAGGGGGAGGTGCCGGTGGGCCATGGGGATTGTGAGGGGGAGGGGATGGTGGGCTATGGGGATTGTGAGGGGGATTGCGAGGGGGACTATCCTTTGGCCTGTCAGAGTGCATGGGCCTTGGACGCATGTTGGCGCGCTCGAGCCACGTCCACAGGGGATGCGACTTTATCTCTGTATCACTCATGGGGTTCGTAGGTACAGGCCTAGCAGACACCGCCTGAGCCGCAGTGGAAGGCTCCGTCATGGCTTCCAATGCACGTGCTGCATCTGCCTCCTCCTTCTTCTCCTCGTACTCAACCTGCTGATTGACGATGACACGCAGCGCGTCTTGCATCGTCTCGGAGAGGAACTTCTTCCGGCCTTTGTGAAGAATAGCCATTATCTTCTTCTCCCAATGCTTTTCCCTTTCCTCCCGCTGAAGTTCAAGCGATACAGCCTACCGGGTAAAAGCTTTCTTTGTGGCAGCGAGGCCAAGTGTCTGAGCTTGGTGCGCCTCGACAGTCTTGGTGTAGATGGCGGCCATTGTCTCCTGCAAACACTGGTAACAAGTTAGGGCTCTGTGTGGAATGTTTGGTGGCCTACATGGCAACGTATATATATATATATATATATATATATACTGGTACGTACCCTAAGCAAATTTTCTTGTTTAATCCGTAGCTCTAAGTCCCTAATGACTTGTTTGTGGTCGTCTACTTGTCTGTTTGCTGCCTCTTCCATTTCATGGGCAGCGTCATGCACAGCTTTACAGAAGTGAACAGCTATTTGGCGCTGAACATGAGCTTTCGGGTCTATCAGTTGATGGACGTGCATACTCTATTGGTTGTTGGCATGCAATCCGCGGTACAGTTCACGATTTGCATGCCAACTGCAGCATGTCAGAAGGGACTGTCAATATATATGCACTGCCTCGCTACAAGAGTACATAACTTACCATTGTTTTGGTGCGCTTCAGCTTGACAGGAGGGGTGAGCAACCGCCTGAAATACGCCCTGACACTCTAGCCCGGCTTTCTTAGCGCCTTGCTCGTTACCAGCCACATAGCGTCCTCCATGGGCAGCCCCCAGCTATATACGAACTTCTGCGCAACATCTTCCATTTTCCACAATTGGGTCTGCAACTAAGAGGCCAATCAGTGTCCTGTATCAAATTGACAATTTGCATTTACAGTCAAACATGGACAGCTGTCCAACAAGCAAGCTAACAAGCATGCATCAACCACTTACTGTGTCTGTCTGCCCATCAGGTGGCCCACGAAAAGGGTCCTAGTCCAGTAGTAGCTCCTCTCCTGCCTGTATGTCCTTGATCGCATACACAGTAACCGCTGGCTTGCCGGCGCCATTGAAGTCCGACCAGAGCCTGGCGTTGGGCTCATGTTGTTGCCCGTGTACGGATTTGATGTAAGCTGCCACATTGCCAGTGCGGGGGTGGCCATCGATGACAACCTGATATTTGTTTGGTGTGTTTGGCAGGAACAGGTTGACGTAATATCGTATATGGTGTTGAAAGCCGGTTGTTAGCTAGCAACTGCGGAAGACATCCCGCTGCTCATGGTATGTGTGCATTTGCCGTCGCATGGCATCAGGTTCTCCTCTGCAAAGATGTACACTGGTCATCGGTCATAAGCACACAGGTGTACATACAAACACATCGTGCGTATACATGTGCACGCACCGTTCCCTATGTCCAGGCGGGCGAACAGTCCCAGCCCAACACCAGTAATTGTGGAGTCCTTGATCTCCCCATTGTGCAGGTGATACTTGAACTCCTCTTTTACCGGAATGCTTGTGGATGCTTTTACATCCTTCAAATAGTTTAGCCGCCACAGCTGGTGCTTGACTCCAGCTCCACGATGGATGAGCTTCAGGTTGGGAATCTCATTGTCAGTGTGTGTGAAGCAGTGGTCGGTTGCAATGCTTTGAGAGCCACACTGATTATAATAGTCTTGCTTGACAGTCCTTTAAGCAAGGGGGGGGGGGGGGGGGGGGANATATGCTTACCCTCAAGTTGTCGTCCGCAAGGTTGGGTGGCTATGTGGTGCCCGTGGAACTGTAGCGTTATACTTCAAACCTCTGCATCTCTTGAAAAGCTGCACGGAACTCTTCTTTGGGATCCACCGCAGGTCCTTTGCCGTGTTGCTGTGCGGAGGATTTACGCAATAATGGACTTGTTGAGACATCTGCAGTCTCCACCGAGTCTGCCTCCTCCCTTACTTTCAACTCTTGTTGTTGCTGCTGTTGTTGCTGCTGCTACTGCATCTGCTGCTGCTCCTGCAGCTGCGCCTCTTCCACCACCAGCTGCGTTTGGCGAGGCAAAAAGGTATACTGCCTTGACAGCCGTCCCGCTTCGTCCCACATTTGTTGCATCTGTAACCTTGGGTTAGTTTGCATGGTGCGATGATTGGTGTAAAACTGCATCCACTCACCCATCCTGTGATGGCCATGACTTCTGCCATTTTGTTGTACTTCAGCACCGCGACCCTTGGATGAGGGTGGGCCGGGTATTAATTGTTCAGCTTATACGCTGCCGTTGAGTTTTTCGTGCAATGGAATATATAGCGCAAATGTAAGTTGATAACAAGGTTTGTAGAACAAAATAACACCATGCATAACAGGTGACATGCACAGGTTCCCAGCAGCGACTGTCCATGCGCTGCGCGATGCGCCATACGGCACAGAGCATTGACAGCCTGGGCATGTCGTAAACAATTTTAATTGTTGAACGTTTTTACCTTGATAGCTTTCCAGAGTTCAAGCCCCATAGACTTGCACGCATCCTGGTCCTCCCTACCGCCTCCGTTGTTGATCACGCGCACGACTCGGCACACCTGCGTGTTGAAGTGCTGTCCGATTTTGGTGGGCTTGGTCTCTCCCCCAATTGGTTGACCCCTTGCATGACGGTGACCAGCTTGCACATTGCACAAACAGAACGGGCAGCCTCAATTAAACGGCGACCCTGTGGACCGCCTTCTGTCGGGTCGAGGGGAGTCAAGGGTCACGCTGTCCCGAACAGCTGCATGGACAGCCATGCTGTGCTGGACATGCTGCTGCGCCACCTGTGCAACGTGCAGCAAAAGAAAAAGATGACCCCAACCCTCATGGTGACAAGTGCTCTGAGCAGCTGGTCTGCTGCTGCTGGGTAGTACGGGCAAGGTGGAGTCAGTGTCCTCCCTAGTGTACATGCTGTAGCACACAAAGTCAACAAGCCACCCCCCCTGGGCTCGGGGGGAGGTTCCAGCTCCAGAGCTCAGCTGCTAGCGCAAGTGAGGAGGGCCGTTGGTACGGCAATCGTCGCACCAATACTCCTCCATAGGTATCGCGTCCGGAGGTGGCTCCAGGCAGTAGCAATGCAAGCCCTTGTTGCAGCCATCGCAGAGCATCATAAGTGCGTCGTCGCCGGCGCTGCCGCAGCGTTCACAGCGTGTGCTGCGCGCGGGACGAGGGTGCTGGATATGCCCGAAGCCGGCTACATAAGGAAGGTGACATGGCGCACAGTTCACTATGTTGTCCTTCAACCTCTCTCCATTTTGACCAAGGAGGCCCAGCACCCCTGTGGGGTACACTTTGAGTACCTTGTAGACGGTGCGGCCTACGGAGGCGTCAAGCGTGTCTTTGGTGGCTGCCATGCGATAGGCACCCCGCTTGGAACCGCCGTGGCGCTCCTTGTAGAAGTCGCTGCGTACGCGCTCGTAGCGCAGCGTGTCGCGATGCTGCGCGATACGCAGGTTGTTGAAGGCCATGGGGACGGTGCGCTCGAAAAGCGCGGCGCGCGTGGTGATGTCGTGGTGCATCTAGTCAGGGTCGTCGAGGTTGTTCACGACGCGATCCACCTCCTGCTGCGCACGGAAGGGGAGCAATGGTGGTCGCCCGAACAGCAGGTGGTACGGGCTGTACTCCCGTAGAGCTGCCTGTTTTAACAATCGATATCCGAGGGCCACCCACGGGAGGTGATCATCCCAAGTGTTCTTCTCGTACTCAAGCACGTACTTGCGGAGTGCCTTCTTGATGGTCTGTACTGTACGCTCCGCGAGGCCGTCGGCTTGAGGGTGATCACGTAAGGTACGGCGGTGGTCGATGTAACATTTGTCCAAGAGGGTGTCAAATTCCCCTCTGAACTCAGTACCTTGGTCAGAGATGACCTCGGCGCAGCTGCCAAATCGGCTGAGAACGTGAGAGAGGAAGGCTTGAGACACCCCCCTGCTGCTCTTGTCGGGTAATGGTACCAGCTCCACCCATTTGAAGAAGTGCTCGATCATGACCAGAATGTACCGGTTGCCACGCGCTGAGGGTGCCAAATCCCCCAATATGTCGAGTCCCCATCGGTAAAGGAGTCCGGAGATGGGGAGTGGGTGCAAGGTGGCGCTACGCGTGTTGAGGCTGGCGCGCACCATGTCACACTGTTGGCAGTGGCTGACGACCCCCTGCACCTATTTTGTTAACCCATACCACCAATATTGTGCCCTCACTAGGCTGACTGTGCGCTTGACACCGCAGTGTCCAAGCTCAGTGTGGAGGGAAGTGATGATGCCCTCGCGCGTGACCCGGGTCGGCACTTCCTTGTCTTCGTCGTGGAAGCGGCGATACAGCTTGTCACCTGCCCATCGATAGTGACGGGTGCGTTGGTTGACTTGGTCCTTCTCTCGAGCGCTCATGCCGGAGGGAAGCTGGCCACTTTGAAGAAAGGAGAGTGATGGCTTGTCCTGCCATATGTCCTGCCTGGTGTCAGTGGGCGCCAGCTCTGTGTCATCGACGTCAATGTCGGCTGCGTGGGCGTCTCCCAAGGGTGGGGTTGTAGCAGGGTCTGTCGGCTCAAGGGCAGGAATTTCCTTTGCTATTGCTGAGGCCGTGGTGTTGGTCTTGCGCCCTGAGAGCAACGCGGTAGCAGCAAACATGGCTGCCATGGTGGGGGCTGTTGCTGCAGGGACGAGCTCATGCCGAGCTCCAGTTGCGTCGTTGGTGCTGAGGTGAGGGTTGCGACTGAGGCCATCTGTGTCTTGGTTGGTGAGGCCAGTGCGGTGGTCGATCTCGAAATCGTATTCCTGCAACAGCAGGGCCCATCGAGCAAGTTTCCCTGTATGATGTTGGTTGGTCATCAGCCACTTTAGGGGCTGATGATCGGTGATCAGTTGGAACTGTTGACCAAAGAAGAAAGGTCGGAAGAAGGAGATGGCCCACACTGTAGCGAGGCACTCCCCTTCGTAGCTGCTGTAGTTGGCCTCGGCGCTGTTGTTGCTTCGGCTGGCGTATGACACCACCCGCTCCTTCTTGTTCTCATCGTGCTGCACCAGCACCGCTCCCATCCCCAGCTTGCTCCAGTCGGTGTGAAGGATGAAAGGCTTGGCGTAGTCCGGACGTTGAAGGATGGGAGCGCTGGTGAGCCTGCTCTTCAGCTCCTCGAAGGCCTGCTGTTGCGGCTCCTTCCATGTGAACTCCACCTCTTTCTTCAGTAGCTCGTTGAGGGGCCTGGCGATCTTCGCGAAGTCCTTTACGAACCGGCGATAGTAGTTGGCAAGTCCCAAGAAAGCGCGCAGACGTGTGAGGTCTGTCGGGGCAGGGATAGCTGCCAGAGCCTCTACTTTTGCTTGCTGCACATACACACCATGGGGCACAATCATGTGCCCTAAGTACGGCACCTTGTGGGTGAAGAAGGTACACTTGTCGGGGTGTACGGTCATCCCCACTCCCTTGAGTCGTTCCAGCACCGCTTCGATGTGCTGAAGATGCTCCTCGTTGCTGCGGCTGAAGATGAGGATGTCATCGATGTAGCACCGCGCGCAGTCCAGTCCCTTCAAGGCCTTGTCCATGACGCGTTAAAACTTGGCGGGGGCGTTCTTCATCCCGAACGGCATTACCTTCCATTGGTACAACTGTTGGTTGCCCCAGAAGGAGGTCTTGTCCTCGTCCTTGATGGCAATTTGGTTGTACCCTTGACGCATGTCCAGGATGCTGAAGACTGTGCAGTCTCCCACATCATCAAAGATACCCTCCGCTGTGGGCATGGGGTACCTGTCTTGCTTGGTCTTGTTGTTGAGGGGGCGATAGTCGCCACACATGCCATGTCGTTCTGTCCAGTTGCCTGCTGAATCCTTCTTCAGTGGCATGACAGTTGCTGCTGCAAAGTCCGATGTGGACTCTTCGATAAGGCCTGCATCAAGCAGCGCCTTACATCTTTGTTCCACCAGGTCCTCTTCCAACTTGGAGAGCCTGTACTGTCGCCGGAACACCGGCTCAGTGTCCACCAGCTCGATGTCCATCTGGTACACTGGGCACGTCCCTAATTCCTTCACATTGAAGCTGAATTGGCTCCTCCATTGTTGAGGAGAGCCTTCAGCTTCTTTCAAGTGTCTTCTATGTGGCCAACGGGCCAATGGCATGGTCCCAGGAGGTGGCATTGGCGACCACGGGAATGTCCTCTACTGTCACTGCTGCTTGCTCCACCATGTGGACCACCTCGAGGGCTGTGTGAGCTGCCTTGGTGTCGGCTACGCGATCAGCCCACCCCCCAGCCAAGTGTTCAAGATCCTCGAAGGACACGTG
The DNA here is from genome assembly GCA_009103225.1 of Chlorokybus atmophyticus. Classification (NCBI taxonomy): domain Eukaryota; kingdom Viridiplantae; phylum Streptophyta; class Chlorokybophyceae; order Chlorokybales; family Chlorokybaceae; genus Chlorokybus; species Chlorokybus atmophyticus. The sequence goes on from RHPI01001960.1 coordinate 51,510, forward strand.
GCGGTCCTGCAATGCGAAGCTCAGCTCCAGCAGCCATACCATGCTGTTCTGGTCCATGGCGCGGCCAAGCAGCTGGCATTGCTGACTATCTGTTAGCGATGAACCCGTGATGCTGTTAGGGAAGAATCCCATGGCGCGTTCACGTTCGCGTGAGTTGGGTTCCTCCAACCTGTTGGTGGTCGCATCAGACACCATCCCGTCACCACCGTTCCGGAATGCATAGGAGCCCGGGTAGGACACCAATGTGGGCAGTGCGCGATGGGGCTGCCCGGGCTGATTGCACGGGTAGAAGTGGTGGTGGTCATGACGCAGGACAGGTTGTGCTGTGCGGCCGGGGTCAAGGATGTTATCGACCAGCAGGTTGCGCGGCCGAGCGCTGCGCGTGTATTCTGCGGTCATGAGTTCTTCCACGGTGGCCAAGTTTGTCCACTTGGCACATACACGATGTGCGCGCGAGCCATGTCGTGCAGCGTTAACCTTGAGTGGGTGCCCCAGAATGGAGCAAACTTGTCGGTAGCTGGAGGCCATGTGCGGACGCCTGTCGTCTTTTGAATGCACATTTTCGGTGATGTACCCCAGGGGTCTGGAGATCTAGTGGTGTTGAAGGAGGTGGATGATTCTCATCAGCTCCCAAAACAGCCCGGAGCGAGGGTTTTCGAGGCCGTGCCCCTTGCCTGCCCTGGAGTGCCCTTGGCATTCCCACCCAGCTATCAACAGGTCGACGTTGCCGAGGGACAGTAGGTGATCTTCAGTGATCAGCCGGATGTCTTGTGGCAATGCTTTGAGGCTGCCTTGCAACGCCGAGAGGGGTAGTTGACGTGAATACCTTTCGTGCAGTTGGCGTAAGTGGTGTTTGAGGGCCGTCTGCGCGTGTTGGTCTGGGTCGCAGTAATATCACCGGTAATTCTGGACCCCCCGAAATTCTGAAAATTCAGCGCATTTGCCCTGAATACTCATCTCTTTTATGTGTGAACTCGCCACTTGCGTGGCTGCAGAGGTCGCTGTTACGATTGCTAATTATTCAGGCCAAATGCCCTGAATACAAGCAATGGATATTCACACGCTTTGGTCATGAATAATTGTAGTTGTCCATCTCGCACACAACCTCCTACATGTGAGTAGTTATTCACTCGCGACAGAACTGCATATTCAGTCTTCTTAGGTATACATGGTCCTAGACTTGTACCATGGCACCAAGTGATTATTCATACTTTGTGTGCATGAATATTTACAGCGCCTGCTCTCACACTATGTCCTCCTTATAGGTAATTATTCACACGCATTTTGGCTTAATGTTCACACATACTAAAGCTGTTTCAACAGCACATGTACCACACTGGCGAGTGATTATTCATACGATTTGTGATTGAATAATACAGCATATCTGCTCTCACACAGTCCTATATATGAGTGGTTATTCACCCATAGTATGGTTGAACACTGCTGCCTTTGGTTGATTGTTCACGCGAATTATAATTGAATAATACAGCACTTCTGCTCACACACACAGTCCTACATATAAGTGGTTATTCACTCACAGTTTGGTTGAATAATCACTGCATCTTGCTATCGTTAACAGCTGTGACATAGCATAGCTGTGACATAGCACATAGCAATCAGTCCAGCCGGTGAATTTGGACAGCAATGTCAGCTGAATGGCAGCTGACTCGAACAACAAATTCACTGATGTCTACAATGTATCTCTGCTACCTACTTCTTGCTGCCTCGACCACGCCCACCGCGCCCACCCCGGCTGCCCTTCCCACGGCCCCTCCCGCGCTGTGTGGTTGTGCCTTCCTTTGCTGGCTCCCTCACCTTGATACTCTTCAGCAACCCAACAGGCCAAAGTAGCAACAAACCCGGCTCGCACTCTGCGCATACATCAACCACACATGAACTCAGCTGACTTGCACAATGTTGAAACTGTTCATGCAATCGCATGCACACAAACGCGTTCACCTTTCAAGTGGGTCACTTGCACTCCAACCCCATCACGCTTGAAGCTGATTGGCAGAGGCACAACCTCTTCTTCCCCTGGTCCGGGACGTCTGGTCCTAGTGATGGGAAGACTGCGGCTGAACTGGACCACCATGTTGCCGTCTCCAATCTTCTTGCCATGAAACTTGTTGACAGGATTGATGTCGCTTACGTGCGCCTCCCCTACTGGTTCTTTGCGCCCGTTAATGAACAGTTGGACTTCACTGCCAACCTTCATCGTCGGTGCGGTGTCGTCCTTGTCGCTCAGCTCTTCCTGCGCATGCAAGTGACAAACACATCAAGAGGTACACACATACACAGATGTGATCTCTCATACAGCGCTTGCGAAGCGACCTGCCTTCTGCGAGTCGTTGTCGCTGTTGTTGGGGCTGTCCCCCTCGCTGTCCGGGGCGCTGTCCTTGGCGCCATCTTCACCGCTGTTCTCGCTTCTACCTGTCTCAGGCATTTCTGAATACGTTGGCTCATCCTGCGCGACAAGGTGACACGACGTGTTAACAAGCTTACAGCCGTCACGCAACGAATGCGTGCCTGCCGCAGGTGACAGTTTGTGTGCAGCCAGAAGAACGCAAGAAGCCCATAAGATCAAGTACATGGTGCTTTCATACCTCCTTTTGCTTGCCGCTCTTCTTCTCCAACACCGTCTCCTGCTTGCCAGTCGAGTGGCCTGCCTCCTGAGACTTGTAGGGAGCCGGTATCGAGCGAACAGTTTTGTTTGTTTTCTTTTTGGGGGGGCTTGACACCTCATCCTCCTGCCAACAGCATGAAGTCAGATGGTGAGCCACAACTCAGTGCATTGCCGCTCTATCAAGTCCAATGCTGCGTACCTCACCAGACACTTTGCGCTTCCCTGAGCTGCTGTCACGCACATCAGCACCCTGCTTGGCACGTGCCTGAACACAACAGTCATGAACGATCATGAACACATGTTTAGCAAAGTACAAGCAGGAGCGGCATCTGACCTGTGAACCAGTAGCAGGAGAACTTGAGGGTTGTGGTGCAGTGCCTTCCTTGTTACCTATCGCATACACAAGGCACCGATCACAAAAGCCTGCATATACACACAGTACTCCAGCAGCTGCCTGCGCGCGCAAGACGCGGCTCACGCTGCGAGGTGCCATTTCTGTCGTCGCTGGCGTCGCTGGCGGGATGTGAACGCGTGGGCGCCGTGCAATTACAAGGGGTCATCATACACACCACACAACCTGCATACATAAGGCACCATCAAACACAAAGCATCGTTCTCAACACGACATTGACAAAGCCAACTTTGTGCAAACTGTAGGTCACCCTCTGAGGTGGCATCCTCGTCGTCGCTGGCAGATTGCACTTCTTTTGACTTCTTGGGCTTCTTCTTGTTGGCTTTCTATCAAGCACATGGCAAAGGCACTCAAGACATGCACATCGCACGAACACCTTAGTCACTACATGACACACACCTTGTTGTTCTTGTCGCTAGGCCCTCCCCTGCGCCTTGGCACAAAGCCCCCCGCGAAAGCCTTCTCCATCATCTCCTTGTAACGATTCCGACTCTTTTCTTTCTGCTTCTCTTTGTGCTTGGGGTTGCTGTATCCCTTTTTGTTGCCCAGATACTGTTGAATCTTCAAACGCGCCTACCCACCAATGAAGAAGTTGTGAAGGCCAACACATGCAAAGCAAACTCCTCCTAGCTCAGACAATGCTGCCATATTGCATGACAGCTCATGTAACTGTGGGAATTTGCCAACCATTTGATAGGAGAGCTCTGGATTCAGCAGATGCCAGCATTTGGTTGCAAGAGCGAACTTGAATGGGTCCTGCTTCGTTTGAGTCTTCCCCGGCATCATGCGACAGTACTCGTAGCAAATCCGGCCTTTGTCGGCCAGCTTGGTGACCTTGCGACGATCACGGGCATGATGCTTCCCACGCCAATGTAGGACCTTCAGTGCCTGCATGATTTACATTGGTGCACTAGTACAACATGGGACAAAACAGACTTCGGCAGCAAGGTCTGACATTGATTGCGGATGCTTGATGCATAAGCTCACTTTTAAGGAGACCATTGCTGTGGTCTCAAGATCACGCAGGTGAACAGTCGCCTCACTGGTTTCCCACTCATGCTGCAGCTGCTCATCAGAAGGACCACCAGCATTCTTCCCCCATATCTCTTCGTCCAAATTCTCCCATCCTTCGCTGCAGTTGCTGGACCGCCCACCCGACGTGGTGCCTGACATGATGATGCCCTCCTGTAGATAGATCAAGCTTGCTTTACAAGTCAGTTGCAACCGCAACCCTAATCAACCTCAAGTCTTGGTTGACTCAAGTGACTGCAGGTTGTAAGCCATGTGGACTTGCTTGTTGACTTGTCACAGCAAGCAAACCATGTACCTTGCAAAAGAAGTGTCTCTAAGCTGCTTGCACAAAGGCGTGCTTGTGAACTTGTCAAACAGGCACCCAGCAAACCAAACACCCAGTACCTTGTAGAGTAGAAGCTTCTTCAGCTTCTTTCCAGCTGAACACGAGAAAGGTAAGCCTAACAGCAAGCTAGCAGGCAAATGGCATGTGCATGCACAACATGTGCTTGTGAACTTGTCAAACAGGCACCCAGCAAGCCAAACACCCAGTACCTTGTAGAGTAGAAGCTGCTTCAGCTTCTTTCCAGCTAAACACGAGAAAGGTAAGCCTAACAGCAAGCTAGCAGGCAAATGGCATGTGCATGCACAACATGTGCTTGTGAACTTGTCAAACAGGCACCCAGCAAGCCAAACACCCAGTACCTTGTAGAGTAGAAGCTGCTTCAGCTTCTTGCCAGCTGAACACGACAAAGGTAAGCCTAACAGCAAGCTAGCAGGCAAATGGCATGTGCATGCACAAACATGTGCTTGTGAACTTGTCAAACAGGCACATTGCAGGCCAAACACCCAGTACCTTGTAGAGTAGAAGATTCTTCAGCTTCTTGCCAGCTGAACACGACAAAGGTAAGCCTAACAGCAAGCTAGCAGGCAAATGGCATGTGCATGCACAAACATGTGCTTGTGAACTTGTCAAACAGGCACACTGCAAGCCAAACACCCAGTACCTTGTAGAGTAGAAGCTGCTTCAGCTTCTTGCCAGCTGAACACGACAAAGGTAAGCCTAACAGCAAGCTAGCAGGCAAATGGCATGTGCATGCACAAACATGTGCTTGTGAACTTGTCAAACAGGCACACTGCAAGCCAAACACCCAGTACCTTGTAGAGTAGAAGCTGCTTCAGCTTCTTGCCAGCTGAACACGACAAAGGTAAGCCTAACAGCAAGCTAGCAGGCAAATGGCATGTGCATGCACAAACATGTGCTTGTGAACTTGTCAAACAGGCACACTGCAAGCCAAACACCCAGTACCTTGTAGAGTAGAAGCTGCTTCAGCTTCTTGCCAGCTGAACACGACAAAGGTAAGCCTAACAGCAAGCTAGCAGGCAAATGGCATGTGCATGCACAAACATGTGCTTGTGAACTTGTCAAACAGGCACACTGCAAGCCAAACACCCAGTACCTTGTAGAGTAGAAGCTGCTTCAGCTTCTTGCCAGCTGAACACGACAAAGGTAAGCCTAACAGCAAGCTAGCAGGCAAATGGCATGTGCATGCACAAACATGTGCTTGTGAACTTGTCAAACAGGCACACTGCAAGCCAAACACCCAGTACCTTGTAGAGTAGAAGCTGCTTCAGCTTCTTGCCAGCTGAACACGACAAAGGTAAGCCTAACAGCAAGCTAGCAGGCAAATGGCAGTCCAGAATGCTAGCTGCACAGCACCATGCTGTATTTGCTAATTGCAACGAAGTGACCCAGCATGCAACCACTAGAAAAGCAGTGCAACAAGACAGCTGACAACGCTCGCTCACCTCGCCACAGCACCGCCGCCGCCAACACAACCAGCAAGTACGCCGGTGCTGTGGGACAATCAGTGCAATTCCCGGTGCGGAAATCCCTGCAATCAATGGAATGCAGTGATCGTTCGGAAAATCCACATCAGCAATTGTGCTGGTCGGACACCAGTCGCGTCTCCGACCGCAATAGGCCGCACGAGCAATTGCCGTGGAAATTGCCTTTTGTCGAAACTTTGATTGCCAAAATGAACTCTATGTTTATTGGTCCATACAAACCAAGCGAAATTACATTCTCTATTTCCGATGAAATCGTCCAGGTCCGAGGACGGTGTCTGTGTGGCTTACCCCAAAGTATAAGTAACCCTAACCCAAACATCCAATGCATGCTGGTAGTTGTATAGGATATGTGAAGTGCTGTGTGCTGCAACAATGGACCCCCCTGTACCCATGCGCACCATGAATGAGGCTCTAACGCAGGCGCTCCTCGCAGTCGGGCGGCGATTAGTGGGACTAGGTCAGGTCTTGACACAACCGTGGAACGGCTATGTGGACTCTGGCGATGCTCGCTATCATCAGGTATCTTTCTCGCTATTCATGGTGTGAGTTGCGTGCGCTATGTCACTCTGCATGCTGCTGACTATGCATGCCACTATGCATGTGCCATACTGTTGCGCATTGTTTGTACATGCGTATGCCTTGTGTGCGATTTGGGTTGAGTTTGCCTGTGTAGTGTGCATATGTTTGTCCTGCTATGATAGGAACGCCTATATATATGCACAGCTCTAATTGCTACCATACAACACCCTTGCGCGTTACATGCCGTGCATGTCATGCCATGCTACTGCCTGCATGTGTGTCCAGTTCATGTCCATAACAATAGAGGCGCTGCCTATGCATTTGCATCAACTTCTGGTGCACGTTTATGAATGAATGCGATGCAACATGCGAGTTAACCTGTAAACTTGTTTGTCAGGTCCAATTATGCAATTGGGAGCTTTCAACTCGTGGAATTGTTCATCAGGCACCCATTGCGATTGCAGCTACTGTACAAACCGGTGTGTATGTGGCAGTCTCCGTGCATGAGAACACTCCCTCGCCTCCTGATGCGCCTCTTCCTGCTCGCACTATCATTGACTCGGGCACCTATGGCGCTGCTGGCCTGCGCGTTGTGATCGAGTGCGACAACAATATTGCTGCACGCTGGAGTGTGTTTACTGGCTCCGAAGTCCCTGCACCTGGTGCAACGCCCGGTACCAATCTCACACCAACTTGTAATGGAATTTTCCCCACTCGCGACCCTCCTAGTGAACCTAGTGACTCTAGTGACTCGTCGCAATGACCATTGCTCTACACACACTTTGTTTGCCCTTTACACTCTGGTTACCGCTGAGCTGCTCTGCTGGTAATTCTCCAAGTGTGGCTGTTGCATGTGCAATTACTGATGACAGTGGGGTGTGTGCCTTTGTGCAACTTGGAGATCTAGCAGCAGATCAGCTCAGGCACAACCGCCACAATTGTGTTCACAACACCATAGTGACTAGCAGATTAATTACATTACAACTATACTACACAACAACTACCAAACTACCACCAAACTATACAACTACACAACAACAACAACTACACAACAACTATACAACTACCAAAACTACCACCAAACTATAGGCCTTGTGCAAGGATGACGCAAAGATCTGACCTTGTACTTTGTATTACCTCATGGCCGTAGCACAGCCTGCAAGGCAAAGCGGGTTGCGCTCAAAACTGTTGGACACAAATCAGGCATGCAAGCGCCTAACACTGGCAGTAGAATTGCCCAAACATGCTGTTGGAAAAACCCCTCACAACTGCACTCACATATGCACAAATACAAGGTATGTTTGC
>RHPI01001965.1:0-10996 GCA_009103225.1 Chlorokybus atmophyticus
GGCTGAGGGAGTTGGCAACGTGCGACTCCAGTGCAAGGTTGGTAACACACTACGCGAGGTGTTGTTACGCAACGTCCTGCATGTTTCTAAGGCTATTGCGAGTCTATTCTCTGTGAGGGTTGCGGAGCGCTTAGGCGCGGAGATCCTATTTCGGAAGGGTGGCTGCACAGTCATCCTTGATGGGGTCGTGCACATGGTTGGAATCGCTGATCCGGGAGGGCTCTACCACGTGGAGCAGCCTCAAGACAGAGACATTCAAGCCATGGTGGTGAAGGACAAGGAGTCGCCAACATTGTGGCATCGAAGGTTCGGGCATCTCAGCTACGTCAACCTCACTCGCCTTGTCGCTGAGAAGATGGTCAAGGGCATCCATCTCAGCACAGAAGAACTCAAGACAGCATCAGGTGCACTTTGTGAACCATGTCTGGTTGCAAAGCAGCATGCTATGCCATTCCCATCATCCTCTTCTAGCAGTCAGCATCCTTGCGAGCTTGTGCACATGGATGTCTGTGGCCCTATGCGCATTGTGGCGAAGGGAGGGGCCAGGTACTTTGCTACATTCCTCGACGACTACAGCAAGCTGTCCATCATCTTTCCATTGACGCTCAAGTCAGAAGTTGCTGGAGCTGTGCGCACAGTTGTGGCCTTGTTGGAGACCCAGTCTGGCAACAAGATGAAGGCAATGAGGAGTGATCGAGGAGGGGAGTACATCAACAAGGAGTTGAAGGAGTTCTTCGCCAGCAAGGGCATACGCCACGAGACAACGGCACCCTACACCCCGCAGCAGAATGGAGCAGCTGAACGCCTCAACAGGACACTCTTGGAGCGTGTTCGAGCCATGCTCAACGACACAAAGATGGAAGACAGTTTGTGGAAGGAGGCGGTACTCACTGCCAACTACATCCGCAACAGGTCTCCGGTGAGCTCAGAGCAGAAGACTCCGTGGGAGCACTTCTATGGAGCCACACCAGATGTGAGTGGTATGCGTGTGTTTGGATGCACGGCATATGCACTAGTGCCTAAACAGCTCAGGCACAAGCTGGAGCCGGTCAGCAAGAAGGGCATCTTCGTTGGCTATGAACCGGGTTCCAAGGCTTACAGGATCTTGCTCGAGGACACTCAGAAGATCATTGTGAGCAGAGAGGTGGTTTTCCACGAGGGATTATCACAACCAGAAGCAGGCTTCTTTCCTGAAGATGAAGCACAGCCGGAGCATCCTGAAACAGTGGAGGCTACAGGCAAGGCCATCATCAACAATAAGGGTGAGCAGGACTCAGCTGTAGCAGGCCAGGAGGAGCCGCACCTGCAGCAGGAGCACGCAGCTCGGAGATACCCAATGAGGGAGAGAAAGGCACCTGACTTTTTACACAAGGCACACGTCGCCAGTGTGCACAATGAGGAGCCAAGCACCTACGAGGAGGCATTGTTAGCACCAGATGCGGAGCAATGGCAGCGTGCTATGGACGAGGAGATTGCGTCACTCCATGCCAACAACACTTGGTCACTGGAGCAGTTACCGCAAGGAGTGAAGACCATTCCAGTGAAATGGGTCTTCAAGGTGAAGCGTGATGGTCAGGGCAACATTGAGCGCTACAAGGCAAGACTGGTGGCAAAGGGCTTCTTGCAGCAGGAAGGTGTGGACTTCAACGAAGTGTTTGCACCTGCAAGTAAGCATACCACCTTCCGTGCACTGCTAGCTGTGGTTGCTGCTGAAGACCTAGAGCTGCATCACCTGGATGTGAAGACTGCCTTCCTCTACGGAGAGCTGGAGGAGGAGATCTTCATCGAGCAACCACCTGGATATGAAGAAGGGGAGAGAGGCACAGCGTGCAAGCTGATCAAGGCACTGTACGGGCTGCGACAGGCACCGCGTATGTGGCACATCAAGCTCACCAAGGAGCTGGAGGCACTTGGCTTCACCGCATCCTCTGCAGACCCTGGGCTCTTCATCCATGCAGACAACAAGGTCTGGCTGCTCGTGTATGTTGATGATATCATCATCACCGCCAGGCAGGTGCACCACCTGCAGGAGACGAAACTTGCTCTACAGCAAGCATTCTCAGTTCGTGATCTTGGAGAGGCCAAGTGGTTCCTTGGCATGGTGATTGAGCGCGACAGGGCGGCTCGCACAATCAAGATCAGTCAGGAGCAGATGGTGAGAAGACTCGTCACCAAGTTTGGGCTCACTGAAGCGAAGACCAAGACCACACCGTTGGCACTTGGCACTGCCCTCATCAAGGCAAAGGATGAGGAGGTACTCGACAAGGCTCAGTATCCATATGGTGAGCTGGTAGGCAGCATGCTCTATCTGGCAGTGTGCACACGTCCCGATGTTGCACATGCTGTGGGAGTACTTGCTCGCTACATGTCTGCACCGAGCATGGAGCACTGGAGAGCAGCAAAGGGAGTACTACGCTATGTTGCTGGGAGCGCAACAGTTGGCATCAAGTTTGGGAGCGGGAGCACTGAGTTGGAGGGCTACTGCGACTCGGACTTTGCTGGTGACCTCAACAGCAGGAGGTCCACTACAGGCTACGTCTTCAAGCTGAACGGAGGCGTGGTGAGCTGGAACAGCAGGCTGCAGCCAACAACAGCAGCATCTACATCAGAGGCTGAGTACATGGCAGCGGCAGCAGCAGTGAAGGAGGCACTCTGGCTTCGCAAGCTCATGGCAGACTTGGAGCACCCCATGGCGTGCATCGTCATCAACTGTGACAACCAAGGAGCCATCAAGTTGTTGAAGCACCCTATCGCCTCGGCAAGGACGAAGCACATTGATGTCATGCATCACTTTGTGCGTGACAGAGTCACAAGGAAGGAGGTGGAGTTCCAGTACTGCAACACCGAGGGCATGCTGGCGGACTTCATGACAAAGCCATTGTCACCACTCAAGTTCAAGACTTGTTGTGCAGGACTTGGCATCTGTGTTTGACTACAGGAGCAAGCGTTGGAGGTCAAGCTGCTCGCGTGGGAGTGTTGAGAGTATTCCTACATACGATCAGCATCGACCCTCCACACAGGAGTAGAAGGTCGTAAGGACGAGCACTAGGTCCGGACTTAGCAAGATGGCATCGTCGGACCAGACTCCGGACTCCAGACTGGAGCCTTACTAACTGCTTCGTATCTCCGCGTATACTTACTCATATTAGGCGTGTAAGAGCTTGTTGGAAAGCTCTGGTTGTAAGAAAGACAACGCAGCTTAGAGCGCGTCAAAAGGCTGAGTATAGCTTACGCAGTGCTTGCAAACGTAGACGTGTGTGTAACTGGCTGGTATAAGAACCAGCGGACAACTTGTAATAGATGAATGTGATGTGACTTGTGTATGCTCTGGTGGCGGTAGCTCTGTCTCTGTGTATCTATGCTTGCCTCAACTACATGTGCATGCTAGTCCTTCAACAGGTTATGGGCCCACACTACGCTTGAGGAGTGTGAGACTAGCTTGTGTGCATAGTAGTTCTACACTACGGTAGCTTGTTGGTAGCAGAGCCTTGGGTGTCAACTGCAAGAAAGGCAGGCTCGACAGAAATGGAGGCGACCTACGACAAGGGGCAGATTGCAAAGCTGGACACCGACAACTACAACACATGGTGCGTGGAGATGAAGGCCTTGCTCATCCACAAGAAGGTGTGGAAGTACGTTGATCCGAAGGCACCACCACCAACACCAGGAGCGAACACTGTGTGGTCAGAGCATTCAGCAGAAGCACACTCTTTGCTTGTGTTGAACAGCAAACCGCATCACTTTCCCATGCTCACTGCATGTGAAGATGGTAGACAAGCTTGGGAAAAGCTATCAGCCGTTTTCAGAGCCAAGAACAATGCCAGAAAGTTGCATCTACGCAAGCAGCTCAGCGCACTCAGGAAGGAGGCAGCAGAACCCATCACAAAGTATGTTGCGCGCGCGAGAGAGCTGTGGGCGGACCTCATCAACGTCGGCCACAACATGGGGGAGACGGAGGTAGTGCTGGCCATTGTTGCAGGGCTACCAGCAGAGTACGAGGTCGTCGCAACCCTGCTGGAGACGTCATCATCGGAGTTGACGTTGGACGATGTGCTACCGAAGCTGCTCACCGTGGAGCAGAGGGTTGTGAAGAAGGACGAGCAAGCGGATGCCGTCGCCTTCTACACCGGCAAGCACGCAAAGAAGAGCAACCATGAAGAGAAGTACAAGGGCAACAAGCCAGGCAATCCTCGTCACAAAGACCTCACATGCCACTGGTGTGGTTGGAAGGGGCACATTGTGAAGGACTGTAGGAAGAAACAACAGGGGCAACCTAGAGCAAGCACCAGCAACAGCGGCAACGAGCACCAACACAAGGAGAAACATGTCGCCTTCACTGCATCCAGTTCGAGGGCGGGCACAGCTTTCTGGGTGGTGGACTCTGGCTGCGATCGTCATCTCACACCAAACAAGGAGGTGATGGAGGGCTACAGGAAGCTGACGTCCACAATCAAGGTGGCGGGCTTCGGTGGCGAAGTACTGGTGGCTGAGGGAGTTGGCAACGTACGACTCCAGTGCAAGGTTGGTAACACACTACGCGAGGTGTTGTTACGCAACGTCCTGCATGTTCCTAAGGCTATTGCGAGTCTATTCTCTGTGAGGGTTGCGGAGCGCTTAGGCGCGGAGATCCTATTTCGGAAGGGTGGCTGCTCAGTCATCCTTGATGGGGTCGTGCACATGGTTGGAATCGCTGATCCGGGAGGGCTCTACCACGTGGAGCAGCCTCAAGACAGAGACATTCAAGCCATGGTGGTGAAGGACAAGGAGTCGCCAACATTGTGGCATCGAAGGTTCGGGCATCTCAGCTACGTCAACCTCACTCGCCTTGTCGCTGAGAAGATGGTCAAGGGCATCCATCTCAGCACAGAAGAACTCAAGACAGCATCAGGTGCACTTTGTGAACCATGCCTGGTTGCAAAGCAGCATGCTATGCCATTCCCATCATCCTCTTCTAGCAGTCAGCATCCTTGCGAGCTTGTGCACATGGATGTCTGTGGCCCTATGCGCATTGTGGCGAAGGGAGGGGCCAGGTACTTTGCTACATTCCTCGACGACTACAGCAAGCTGTCCATCATCTTTCCGTTGACGCTGAAGTCAGAAGTTGCTGGAGCTGTGCGCACAGTCGTGGCCTTGTTGGAGACGCAGTCTGGCAACAAGATGAAGGCAATGAGGAGTGATCGAGGAGGGGAGTACATCAACAAGAAGTTGAAGGAGTTCTTCGCCAACAAGGGCATACGCCACGAGACAACGGCACCCTACACCCCGCAGCAGAATGGAGCAGCTGAACGCCTCAATATGACACTCTTGGAGCGTGTTCGAGCTATGCTCAACAACACAAAGATGGAAGACAGTTTGTGGAAGGAGGCGGTACTCACTGCCAATTACATCCGCAACAGGTCTCCGGTTAGCTAAGAGCAGAAGACTCCGTGGGAGCACTTCTATGGAGCCACACCAGATGTGAGTGGTATGCGTGTGTTTGGATGCACGGCATATGCACTAGTGCCTAAACAGCTCAGGCACAAGCTGGAGCCGGTAAGCAAGAAGGGCATCTTCGTTGGCTATGAATCGGGTTCTCAGGCTTGCAGGATCTTGCTCGAGGACACTCAGAAGATCATCGTGAGCAGAGAGGTGGTTTTCCACGAGGGATTATCACAACCAGAAGCAGGCTTCTTTCCTAAAGATGAAGCACAGCCGGAGCATCCTGAAATAGTGGAGGCTACAGGCAAGGCCATCATCAACAATAAGGGTGAGCAGGACTCAGCTGTAGCAGGCCAAGAGGAGCCGTACCAACAGCAGGAGCACGCAGCTCGGAGATACCCAGTGAGGGAGAGAAAGGCACCTGACTTCTTACACAAGGCACACGTCGCCAGTGTGCAGAATGAGGAGCCAAGCACCTACGAGGAGGCATTGTTAGCACCAGATGCGGAGCAATGGCAGCGTGCTATGGACGAGGAGATTGCGTCACTCCATGCCAACAACACTTGGTCACTGGAGCAGTTACCGCAAGGAGTGAAGACCATTCCAGTGAAATGGGTCTTCAAGGTGAAGCGTGATGGTCAGGGCAACATTGAGCGCTACAAGGCAAGACTGGTGGCAAAGGGCTTCTTGCAGCAGGAAGGTGTGGACTTCAACGAAGTGTTTGCACCTGCAAGTAAGCATACCACCTTCCGTGCACTGCTAGCTATGGTTGCTGCTGAAGACCTAGAGCTGCATCACCTGGATGTGAAGACTGCCTTCCTCTACGGAGAGCTGGAGGAGGAGATCTTCATCGAGCAACCACCTGGATATGAAGAAGGGGAGAGAGGCACAGCGTGCAAGCTGATCAAGGCATTGTACGGGCTGCAACAGGCACCGCGTATGTGGCACATCAGGCTCACCAAGAAGCTTGAGGCACTTTGCTACACCGCATCCTCTGCAGACCCTGGGCTCTTCATCCATGCAGACAACAAGGTCTGGCTGCTCGTGTATGTGGATGATATCATCATCACCGCCAGGCAGGTGCACCACCTGCAGGAGACAATGCTTGCTCTACAGCAAGCATTCTCAGTTCGTGATCTTAGAGAGGCCAAGTGGTTCCTTGGCATGGTGATTGAGCGCGACAGGGCGGCTCGCACAATCAAGATCAGTCAGGAGCAGATGGTGAGAAGACTCGTCACCAAGTTTGGGCTCACTGAAGCGAAGACCAAGACCACACCGTTGGCACTTGGCACTGCCCTCATCAAGGCAAAGGATGAGGAGGTACTCGACAAGGCTCAGTATCCATATGGTGAGCTGGTAGGCAGCATGCTCTATCTGGCAGTGTGCACACGTCCCGATGTTGCACATGCTGTGGGAGTACTTGCTCGCTACATGTCTGCACCGAGCATGGAGCACTGGAGAGCAGCAAAGGGAGTACTACGCAATGTTGCTGGGAGCGCAACAGTTGGCAACAAGTTTGGGAGCGGGAGCACTGAGTTGGAGGGCTACTGCGACTCGGACTTTGCTGGTGACCTCAACAGCAGGAGGTCCACTACAGGCTACGTCCTCAAGCTGAACGGAGGCGTGGTGAGCTGGAACAGCAGGCTGCAGCCAACAACAGCAGCATCTACATCAGAGGCTGAGTACATGGCAGCGGCAGCAGCAGTGAAGGAGGCACTCTGGCTTCGCAAGCTCATGGCAGACTTGGAGCACCCCATGGCGTGCATCGTCATCAACTGTGACAATCAAGGAGCCATCAAGTTGTTGAAGCACCCTATCGCCTCAGCAAGGACGAAGCACATTGATGTCATGCATCACTTTGTGCGTGACACAGTCACAAGGAATGAGGTGGAGTTCCAGTACTGCAACACCGAGGGCATGCTGGCGGACTTCATGACAAAGCCATTGTCACCGCTCAAGTCAAAGACTTGTTGCGCAAGACTTGGCACCTGTGTTTGACTACAGGAGCAAGCGTTGGAGGTCAAGCTGCTCGCGTGGGAGTGTTGAGAGTCATTCCTACATACGATCAGCATCGACCCTCCACACAGGAGTAGAAGGTCGTAAGGACGAGCACTAGGTCCGGACTTAGCAAGATGGCATCGTCGGACCAGACTCCGGACTCCAGACTGGAGCCTTACTAACTGCTTCGTATCTCCGCGTATACTTACTTATATTAGGCGTGTAAGAGCTTGTTGGAAAGCTCTAGTTCTAAGAAAGACAACGCAGCTTAGAGCGCGTTAAAAGGCTGAGTATAGCTTACGCAGTGCTTGCAAACGTAGACGTGTGTGTAACAAGCTGGTATAAGAACCAGCGGACAACTTGTAATAGATGAATGTGATGTGACTTGTGTATGCTCTGGTGGCGGTAGCTCGGTCTCTGTGCATCTATGCTTGCCTCAACTACATGTGCATGCTAGTCCTTCAACAGAGCGATATCATATCCTGGTGTCTCCAGGATGTGCCATGTGCCGCCCGTTGAGGTGCCGGGATAGCACCTGAATAGGCCTGGCATGGTGGACTGGCCCAGATGAGCTCGTACTCGCTCAGCTCTCCTGCACTCAGGGTGCATACATCGCGGTGTATGAAGGGCAGCGGGTACTCAGAGGAGGGACTTATGTCCATCCCGGTCACGTCAAAGCCTGCGTGGTATAGACCGACACTGGCACCGCCACCGCCGCAGAAAATGTCGAGTGCCCTTGGTCTTCGCGTGCGTCCCAGCTTGTTGTCAAATGGCGTGTATGTGGTCAAGGCTGGCCGTGGTGCTGGCCAGGGACTAACAATGATGCCGTCGGGGCTTACTTTGCGACTGACGTTCTCCCCTCCGGCGCGCAGAACATGGCGTGCCCCGTCAACTGATGTGTACGCGAATACGTTGTGCCCTTTGAAGTTGATGGTTTGTGGTCGATCACCGTCATCGAATACTATACGGTGCTGCCCTGCAAAGACATTTTTTATTGAACCATGCACATATGATGCGTCCTCAATCTCGCACGCCACGAAGCGATGCTGACCTGACGCTTGCTTGAATGATTCCACAACGCCCGCATACCATTCCCCATTCAGCGGCCAATGCACCATGACACTCACACCGATCAGCTGCTCGCATCCCAACTTAACTGCGTTCCGCAGCCGATGCAGTGCGCTGTCCAATGGTCGATGGTCTGCCTCCTCTACAGCGGCCAGGGGATGAAACTGCCCACGCCCACACCGTGCAAGACTGCTATGAATGCGACAACAGCTTCAACATGCATGAAATAAGCATACGCCCAACATAACATGCAGTGATACGTCGCGGTCCTCTCTTGTGGATTACCTCCACAGCATCCACCACCTGTCCACTAACCACATGTCCCGGTGTTGTCCATGTGAAGAAGCGCATGGGTTCCCCTCGCCACTCGAAGCATGAGCGCGAGCACGATTCGCACACGCAATGGAAAAACTCGGGTTCCTTGCACAGCACTTGGCCGAGGCGGCAGCCAAACACACATCGACATTGTGTGTGGTGTGATGCCAACAAGCAGCACTAAAACCGTGGCACACTGTCTGCACTCGCTGGCATTCGGTCAAGTGTGCTCGCATTTGCTGCCTACGGCCATTGGCACATACGTACGCATTGCATTGTGGGCACACCAAGCATGATCTCCTAGGTGAGGGTGATTTAACTGTTGCCGCCGACATCATGCAAAATAGGAATTGGCACGGCTGCCCACAAACTGAGCGAGACTTTAGGGTATGGGCATCAATTGAGGGTTGCCATCTTACGAACCTTAAATGGGTCAAACTTCAAGTGAAGCACGACTGTACCTTATACGCTATTGCAGTACCATGCATGGTACTGCATTAACATGAATGGTACTCCACCTGTCAATGGTACTACAGTACAAGGATACTCGCATACTACCACGATCGTAGAGTAATACTGTGCTGTCATGCCATAGAACCCAGAGCGCTGTCCGAGTTTGTTGCTGTCAACCACGCTCTAAACCAGCGAAGTATGCACTGACTCATGCGCCGGGCAGTCATCATACACATGTACAGCCAATGCTTCTAACAACAGCAGATCTCTGGTGCACCATGCACCATGCTGCAACAATACATGTACCTACATGGTTCACAGGAAGCCAACACAAAACTACAATACATGCACAATTGGCATCAAGGCGGGGGCCAAACCACCGCCGACACGTTGGCGTCTTGCATCAGGCGTGGCGACCAAAACGGGTGAGGTTGCTTGCAGAATGGACACGCTTGTAGATTCTTTGATTTATTTGCCACAGTCTTCTGATGTGCTATGATGCAGACATGGCACATCGCTTTCTTGCAACAGGGCGTCTCCCCATCCGCTGGGGGGGGTGGCTCTTCAATGCGACAAATCAGCACACATGGGGCACGCGGGTGTGCAAGCTGCCTCTGCCACCAAACTCTGTTATCGCGTCGCAGGCGTAGCGACTCCCATCTGAATGGCGCAGCATAACGCTCCACTGCCTGCTCGATCACCTGACGCCCATCTGCCGCCATACACCACCTGCTGGTCTTGGTGGTCTCGTCCAGCATGCATTCATCCAGGCCCTCGACATGGCTGTCGTCACTCGTGTACTCCCCCGCATCGTCATTTTCTTCGAGCTTCCACAGAATCAGCTCGACGTGCCGTATGACATACAGCCACTGCCAGCCAAAGCATGCCAAGTACAGCTCGAATGGTTTTACTTGCCACCCAGTATGTTTGCTCAGGTAGTGGCACACATCTCGACCCGCATTAGTCGACATCGACAGGTACATCTGCTGCAGCAGGTCGAAGTTCTGCTCCGCAGATAGCTCTTGCACATTGCCGGGGTGCTGCGGCAGCAACAACACCATCATATTGAGGACGGCGAGGGGCAACAACGTACTACGGATGGCCATATCGTGTATGGGTTCCAACCACGGCCGATCCCCAGAGGCTTGTTTAGACCGCATTCTCCGCGTTTGCTCCCACTTATTGCAAACTTTCGTCACCCACCTTGAGGCATGCCGCATGCGGTGATGCTGCGCGTCTTGGGCGTACTGTAGGGTGATCAACTCCTTTGCACTACGAGTCAGCCCCCCAAAGCGTCTGCGCGTCGGTGCTTTAAGCTTAGACAGCTCGTGCCGCACCGGCTGTCTCTCTGAACGATGCTCAGCAACCACTTGTTGAGAGTATTCCTACATACGATCAGCATCGACCCTCCACACAGGAGTAGAAGGTCGTAAGGACGAGCACTAGGTCCGGACTTAGCAAGATGGCATCGTCGGACCAGACTCCGGACTCCAGACTGGAGCCTTACTAACTGCTTCGTATCTCCGCGTATACTTACTCATATTAGGCGTGTAAGAGCTTGTTGGAAAGCTCTGGTTGTAAGGAAGACAACGCAGCTTAGAGCGCGTCAAAAGGCTGAGTATAGCTTACGCAGTGCTTGCAAATGTAGACGTGTGTGTAACTGGCTGGTATAAGAACCAGCGGACAACTTGTAATAGATGAATGTGATGTGACCTGTGTATGCTCTGGTGGCGGTAGCTCTGTC
>RHPI01001965.1:15113-42726 GCA_009103225.1 Chlorokybus atmophyticus
CCACTTGACGCTGTAAACCCGCCTGTGCCTACTCAAAACACAGTCAGCCCCAGTGAGGCTTCAAGGCGCTTTGCTTCTTCTAATGTTGTAACGATGCCTCACCTTTCCTTTTTTGGTCCTGTCAGCGTCCTTTGTTCCAACAACCTTCTTCTTTTTTTTTTTGTCACCCTGCACATCCTGGCAGGCGCTCTCCGTGGCACTGTCACTCAGAGGAGGTAAGGCGTTATCTTCTTGCTCCACAGCCTTGCGCTTGTTGGTTGCCTCCCGTTCCTCCACGACCTCATGTTGCTTCATGAGGTCGAGCATGAAGCCTTTGTCTTTCAGCGCAGCTTTCAGGACACCTCGATCAATCTCTTTACCAACAAGACAGGCTGGGATCAATGTGGCAAGCTTAGAGGGAGAGGGCGAGCTACAGCTGCTTCTTGATGGAGATGCCTCCGGATGGTCAGAGTGCGGTGGCAAGTGAGTCTCCGCGGCAGGAAGGGAGGGTGCTGAATTGGGATTGCGAGCATGTGGCTGTGGTTGAGGGGAGGCAGGATGTGCAGAACACTCGGCTACTTCTTGCCTAGCACACGAAGGCGAGGCCTGAGGCGTTGGCGCAGCACTCTGGGTCACAGCCGGTGGTAGCGGGGAATTGGCAACGCCATTCCGCCACTCTCCGATCAGGTGTGTTACCTCCGGTGGCACTTCATGCATAGGCCACGACCACTGTTCGGTGCTTGCAGGCTTGAGGAGCCAAAAGTGTGCTTCTGGCTCATCAGGAGCAGTGTTGCCCACCACCAGGACTGAGTTGAGGGCTTTTTTATTTCCAACCCAAACTGCGCTGCCGGGCCGTGGCACCCACTCCCCATGCTCGCGCTGGACGGTCACGCAGCCAATCAACAAGCCCAGCTTGTTGGCAAACATGGTCATCTGCAGGTGCTCGACGTACACATCTTTTCTCCGCACGATCTGTCGCACCTTGGCCATGGCTAGGTCAATGTTGCAGTTGATATCAGCCAACATGGTCGCAGGCAGTTTGTCGTAATACTGCGCCATCTCTCCCGCGGCACCAGTGGCTCTGCAGAAGTCTGGGATTCTGCTCGCCACGCCTGCATCGACAGCTTTGGCGGTGATTTTGCGGAGAGTGTGCCCCCTGCCGTCGTCGTCCATGGTGTCCAGCATGGCCCAAAATCTGCTCGAGCTGGGGCACTTGTGATCATCCAGGACACTTTGCGCTATGGATGGCCTGGCGCGAAATACACAATGGTAGAAGCAATTACCATCCGTTGGCGCATTGAAGTGGTCCCATGAGGCGAGCTGGCCACCTAGCATGACTGATGGCCGTATGCGGGTTGCGGCCAGCTCCTCTAATGACTCGCTGGCAGGTGGTGACCCATGCTGCATGCGCATACAGCACTCACATGGTGTGTCCAACTGTGGACGGCAAGAGTCACAGTGACTGATCAAGTACCTGAGTTTGGGGCGGACTGCCGGCTTCAACTTGCAGCGGGTGGGGTAAGGTAGGTGCAGAAGCCACATCAGTTGTTGCATTGTGCTGTGGTCTCGCCGGTGGCGGCAAGAAGGATTGTTGCCCCGCAATCACCGGTGCTGCTCGTGGCGGAGATGGCAGTGCACGAAGGACTGGTGCCGCGGAAGGTGGTTGCGCTCTGGCCGGGAGGGGAGCAGGAGCTGCAGGTGAGACCACTTGTGCATGCAGCAAGGGGGGCTGTATACAGGACCCAGGATAAGATGGCTCACAATGTTGCAAAGGACGAATATAAGCTTATGCAGTGCCTGACGCATTGTTACCAAGGCACGAGCATAAAAGACAGCGACTTACCTCAATGGCCCGTGGGCTGCATGGAGCAGGGGAAGCCATGGGGGCTGACAAGGTGGTATTGGCTGCACTCTCCCCGCCACCCTCGATGGCAGACTCGTCACGGAGCTCGTGAGCCATGGGCACATCATGCGCCACTGCGCCAATGGACATGTCGGGATTCAACATGCCAACATGCATGTTAAACTGATGCCGCATTGCCGCCGCGCCCATCAGCAAGTGGGATTGAAGGACCAGTTGATGGGATTGAATCCAGGCTTGCATAGGAGCTCCAACAGGACTTAGTGCACTGTGGTGCTGTCAACCAATCACATGTGGGTTAGCTGCATGCTTCCGACACTGCAATTGCAATAGTCAACTGCGTCACACCGTCATCAGTTGGTTGCTTCGAACAGTCACCTGCGGCATTGCTGGTTGATGCACAAATGATTGCGTGGAGTGCGTCATTGCTGGTTGATGCACTATTGGTTGAATGCCGGACGAATGGCCACGCGCTCCTGTGCTCAAACCCAGCCTACTTCGTTCGGCACGCGCGCGCGACTTCGCACGCTCACGCACATCCCAGCATGCAAAGATAGGCATGCATTGGAGCCGACATTGCAGTCAACATGCACACGAGATTGGCAATAACATACCGCCGCCCAGCTCTGTCTATCTGCTCTTGCTTCCGCAATGTCGGCTTGACTGTAGGGTGGGTATGGGTGAATAGTGGAGGCCTGCAGCCACGCTACATATATCACATGAACTGCGCTAAAAAACAAATTGCTCTTGCAAGGAAATGCATGTGACTGTTGAGCTTACCTTTGCATTCCTTTGTGCTTGTTCCCACAGCCGCAATTGGTCCCGCATGGTTCTGACAAGGGGCTCCAAGGACTGCAGCTCCTGATCCAATCCCTGTTGCAGAAAGCGAGCCACCAAGCAGCTCTTTGTGTGAAGATGGTCTTTAATGGCTTGCCTGCTGGTTTGTCCAATGTTGGTGATGCATGTTGAACAGCCCCATTGCTGACGCCTGCCATGATCCATGACGTGGCGACTGGTAGTAGCTGGCTTCGCTGCTTGAACTCTTACGACCACAACTTCTCGCAAGATGTGCCCCGCCGCCGCCGCCGCCGCCGCCGCCTCCTCCGACTCCTGGTCCTCCGCCTCCTAGTCGAACCCAGGCCCATCAAGCCTGACATTCGACCCGTCATCGACCTGGTGCCCCTGCGTGCCATCATCCGGCCATCAATGAAGCGTGTTTGGGTGAGTGCATGCTAACTCCCATTTGGGCTGATCGAGCAATGCCTCTGTGGTACCATAAATGGTACGACAGAGCCATTGTACGGTAATGGCTGGGGTTGGACGAGAGATGCCTCTGTCGTACCATAAATGTTACGACACAACCATTGTTACCAATGGTTGTACGAAGCATGGATGGCACAATTGCATAAGTCGTACCATCAACCATAGGAGCAAGGACGCACTACAAGTGCGACTCTAGTGCGGGACTCTAGACGTTCAAAACCGCCTCATTTTCGTTTTCGCGCCTCATACATTCGGGTGGGCCAACCGGCGGCGGCAGCGTTGGAGGCGGCAGCGCCACTTACAGCTAAACAGGCGGCACCCGACTATCAGTTGGAGAGATGCCTCGTGGTCCATCCGTAAGTGCACCTCGTCGTGGAGGTCGGCGCCAGTTGTCCACATTGCCCCCAGTGTTCAACCAGGCAACCGTCGCCAACCAATCGCAGCAAGACCCCGCGCTAACGCCCAGCACATCACAACAACTCCACCTGACACCGCAGTCGCAAGGGCAAGCTAGACTGCATGCGTTCTTGATGCACTGTACACGTTGCTTCTTGCTCAACTTTTAACTTGGATGCTTGCTTCTATCATGACTAGCACAGTGACTCACTGCATGCGTTCTGGATCCACTGTGCACGTTGTTCTTCTTTTGCAGCTGTGAGGGTTGCATCTTTCATGGCTGGCAGCATGACTCATGTGGTTGTGCTTGCAGAGGGTCGATTGGAACCCCCAACCCAAACGCATTTGGCCGTGACGTGGCAACCTCGGCCGTCAGCAACCCTTCCCCAAGCAAGTGGAAGATTGGCAACGAGGTAAGCACTGTGTGACACTGTGACACTGTGTGTATGTGTGTCATGGATTGTTCTGCTGTGGACAGCATTTGCGAGATGCCGTCGTTGAAATCATAAACGGCCACTGGGTAGAGAGCCACGTTTATCCAAAGGAGGACACTATTCGTAACGTCATGTGTCAGGTGCTGTGAATGCTTCATGACCGCACTGCACCGTGACACTGACCAACCTGCCCGTGACAGGTAGTTGGCTTCGACCATGACGACGAGGCCGATGCGGCCAAGTTCTATGAGGTGTACTGGACTCCCAAGGAGTGCCCCTTTCACTGGAGTGTCGCCCTGAAGAAAGCTACGCAGGTCCGGTCTGAGAACGTCACCAAGATCAAGCATGTCCTTGAGAAGGAGTACAAGTGGACACTGTTTAACAGCAACAAGCGCAAGTGAGTTGGGTCCCTCACCACCATGTCTGATATGCAACACTGCCCTCTTACTCAGCCTCCATACACACGTACTCATCTCGCCTATTGTAACCGATCCGATCAGGCACATCGACGCCCTAATGGACCCCGAGACCTTAAAAGCCCAGATGCGCAACGCGCTCCAAAGTAAGTCACAGGCACTATTTGAGCCTGGTGCAGGCTCAACTTGAACTATCTATTTCGTGACTAATGCCTTGTCGGTATGACTGTCGCAGACAAGTCATGGCGGAGATTTGAGGTGACCGACACTGCAGACCCGGAGCGGAGGAGATACATCCATGAATGGGGCAATCCCATAATCTGGCAAATGATCGTGCAATGCTGGTCTTACGCCGTCACTACACCTGGTCGCCGGCAGCTGACAGTTAACCACCTCGCATACCTGTTGCTTACGGTGAGCACTCTGAACTCCATCATTAGCAATTCAGGAATGCTGTAGCCCCAAACTACAGGCTTGCAGACGCGTTGCAGTGAATAGTGGCTTTCGATGCCACTAAGACATGCCTGTAAACTACGCAGGTGGAGCGCATCCTAAAGGGCAAGGATGGAGACCCTCTCCTAGCTGCCAGCATAGACACACATGAAGAGTACCTCAGCGAAATCAACACCATGATCATGTCAATGAAGCGGGAGATGAGGCAACGGTACGCAGCCCTCCAGCCATTCACCCTTGTGAAACGCCGCACTGCATCTTGTGTCGAATACCTGAAAGATCCCAATCGGCGCCGGCCGCAAGAGACAGCAGCTCGTGACCCGCTCGCTGAGGCAGAAGCGGCATTTGATTGGCTGGCACAACCGTTTGAGGAGGAAGAGCAAGCTCCGGCGTCTCCTCCACAGGCCCCAGCGCGTGGTGCTTTGTTCCGTAATGACGAGACCAGCGATGATGGAGAGGAGCTGTAGCGCAGTTGGTAGTCCGTTTAGCTGGTAGTGTACATAGCTACAAGGCTCTTGTGACTGAGTGTTGTGCATCTTAAACCAGCTCAGTCAATCGTCATTATGCTCATGCACATCAATACTTGCATCCCTATGATATACAACAGAACTGCATTCGAATCACATAATCGAACTACAAGCCTTGGCAAGTGACTGAGAGACACTGTACACATTTCAGGTATCTGTACACAGCACAGGCACATAACAATGCTGGAAGTCAGTGACAGTCGCGTGTAGTCAAGCTATGCAAATACATATGACGACAGTTAGGCATTAGTCACCTTCAGCTGTTAAAGAATGCCTTATTTTGTCGATAATTACCTAGTTGGTGCTTGCAAATTAGGCTTAGTCGCCTGCGCTGGACTGGTGTGTAACCTGCAGGTGCCTGTCACATAGGCTGAGTCACCTAAGTAAGACTGATGTGTAACTTACAGGTGCCCGTTGATTAGTTGTAGTCACCTAATAAGGCCTGATGTGTAACAAACGGTTGCCTGTAAATTACACAAAGTCATTTGTTAAGGCCTGGTGTGTGACTAACAGGTGCCTGTTTATTATACAAAGTCACCTGTTAAGGCCTGATAGGTAACTAACAGGCGCCTGTTAGTTAGGCATAGTCAACTGTTAAAGACTAAATTGTAACAAAAAGGGCCTTACAGTAACGAAAGTTACTATTAGGTCCCTGTATCAAGATTACAGGTGTTCTGAGCCACGACAGTCTAAATTAGTGTCCTCAGGTGCACGGCCGTTGCCAATATTTAGTCGGCCGGCAGGGAAAACATATTGCGACGATGGCAAACATCCATGTGCGCTTAGTGAAAAGGTGTCCGGCAAGAAGGCAAGGGCACCGGCCGTGGGAGAGCTTGCTGCACGCATACAAGATGTGCTCAACAAAGTTAAGGCCGCTATGAAGAGTGCTAAAGGCCGCAACAAGTACTTTGCCGACAAGGATCGTCGGGACGTAGTGTTTAGTGTTGGGCAACAAGTGTTGCTCAGCATGAAAAACATCAAGATCAAGAGTCGGGATTGTAAGAAGCTTCTACCCAAGTGGATTGGCCCTGTTGAGGTGCTGAGTCCCGTTGGCGCCATGGCGTATAAGCTTCGCCTCCCGGAGCACTTAAGATACATGAAGTGTTCCATGTATCATTGCTAAGGGAGTACAAGAGTGATGGTAGAGTTCAGCCCCCACCTCTACACGAGTTCGTGGATGGTGAGTAAGAGTATGAGGTAGAGGCAATATTGGCGCGCCATCCTCGTGATAAAAACCGTTCTCCCGAGTACCTCGTTTAATGGAAGGGCTATGGTGTAAAACACAACATCATGAGTCATGGAGAAGGACTTGGCAAATTGCCAAAAGTTTATGCAAGAATTCCTTGCAACTCACGGAGACCTCAGATGGGTTAGGCTAACCCAAGCCTACCTACCCTTTGTGTAGCTATAAGGCCCTTTGAAATGTGCACAAGACATGTGCAACCTCAAGCCAAACCTATTTAAATGAGAGTACACTCGCGGGAGGCAACCATGAAGGTTGGCCACCTTCATGTCTCGTTGTTTCTCAAGCCCAGTATGTGTCGGAGACTGTCACAAAGTAGGTGGGGAGGAGTGTAACGCGGCTAGTAGTTATGCTCCAAGTGCTTGGACATACGTGAGATAGACAACCAACAAGAGTGTATGCTTGCTACTACAAGGTACACACTGGTGTGGAACAGTTAGCCACATATGTCTATATTGTAGATGTCGACATCTTATACGTAGGTGCTGATCAGACAGACAATAATGTGGGCTGGTTAGCAACAAATGTCTAATATGTGGATGTGTCTATATTGTAGACAAAGACATATAAGGAAGACAAATATGTTTATAGCTAATACATGATTGCGGATATCTAACATACGAAAGTTGATATCATAGCTTCGATTTTGGTATTTTAAGGTCTCACGTCTGAAGAATATCGAAAGAGTTAAGCGTAGATATCGCACACAAGGGCATGGATATCTTAATAATGAATGTCCACATTGTGAAAAACACCGTGGATATTACACGTGCACTTATTTAGAAAGTGCTAAAAGAGGCAGATGCGGATATCGCACGGAGGTACGCAGGTATTTTAAACTACAATAGCGATATCACAGAGACTTGTATTTATAAACTGTGGCCACGAGACTGTATAGCCAATACCATGTGATTTCAGTACAGTTTCACTGGTCACTCATACTTGAGGTAAGATTCACTGGTCACTCATACTTGGGGTAAGACATCCTTTAAGGTGATTGGTGTGAGCCTAGTAAGGGCAAGTGCAAGAGTGCTTGTCACAAGATGGTTGGCCGCCTTTAATTACACTTGGGTCCGAACGAGGCACCATTGGTGGAGACACCCACTACCCGTAAGTGGCTAGATAAGGCACTAAGGGTATATAAGTGAGCATGCTCAGTAGGCAATGCATTGGAGACTTGGGTCTACCTTGCCTTGGTGTGCTCGCTCCTGCAGGACTTCACGTGGGGTGTTCGGGTGAGAGGCCGTTCAAGGGGGTGCCAAAGCTCTTCAACCTCCAAGGTGTGGACGCGTGTCCTTGTGTAGCACTTGTGCGTGAGTGTATACACGGTGTGAGAGTGCATGACCCTCATAGGTGAGAGCTAAGTGCTCAAGCCTAGGATGGCGTTACACACAATATTAAACATTGCATACTATGTAGGTGCATATGAAAATGTACCCTACCTAGCGCTACGTACACAATACAATTACTTTCAATGGTGTCATGACATCAGCATGCATCATTACCAAAAATTACGAATGTTTAACCGTTGCATGTGTAAAACCGTTGATCATGCAGATACAATTTTGTGAGGTTGGACCATTCATCAAATCGCACGTGCAGTGATGCGCAAGCTCTCACCACGCTACAACTTATCTAAAGCCGCCTGCTGCCCATACTAGTCTTGGTAGTCAGTCACTGTAGAGACGCTGGAACACGTTACGTCTGTCGTGGCTGCGCTTTTTGCTGCAGTTTAAGAATCTGCTCACACGCACATGCAATGAGGCAGCCACTAAACTGGCAGCGAATGCAATATGTACACGGTAACCGTGGTAACCTCACCAACGGCTTACCTCTGTGCGCTTAGCCTCTGCTTTGGTTTCAGAGCTTTTCCGTTGCGACTCCAGTCGTTGTCTGCGCTCAGAAACAATGCAGTGTTCATTGCTAATACTCCATGCAATGCTCCTGCTCTATACAAACTCATGTACTGTTATGTTACATGGCATAGAATATGCTACAGCAAAGCAGATGTAACACCGATGCAGCAAGTAACATAAAACACACAACTCTATGGACGATGCAATAATTGAACAAACTTGCAAATGACTTAATGACATGGATACCACTTGGAGCTTACAGCTCTGCTTGGATGAAGTCAATGCGCTTGCCAACATTGGACTTGGCTTCATCGAGGTCTTGTTTGATCAGCACAGGGCCAATGAGCTTGTACACTGCGGCCCCATCCTCCAGCAATGCCAGCTCCTGCCATCATGCAAATAGTCACCAGCTGCCACCCCTTGCAACAATAACCTATAGGACATGCTAGCCAACGTGCTTGATGGGATATAATAAGCATTCTCAAGTATTACGATTGCTTCAATGTCAACAATGGAAATGGTGTGTTGTTAGCGTTGCTGCCAAAAACGCAACACTGCTTGCTGTGTGCAAAGCATGATGTCCAGCCTACCTTGCGAACCATGTCATTCTCGCTCAGTTGAGTGGTAAAGGCCTGCTGAGCTTGCTGGTTCTTGCTTAAATCTGCAAGAGACACGACAAACACACACCACATGTTACATAGCAAGTAGGGTATGGTTAGAAGCCAGGTAGCTGTCCGCCTGCACAATGCTAGTGGACTAAAGAATGTAGCAAAGAAAAAGTGTCTGCAGCTCAAGCAAGCCCCGCTACCAGCTGATATGCAATTGCAATAACTGGCAAAGCTTGTGATGAAACACTCATGCAGCTCAAGCAAGCCCCGCTACCAGCTGATATGCAATTGCAATAACTGGCAAAGCTTGTGATGAAACACTCATGCCGCAAGCTTGGACATACCAGGTCAAAATGAAATACAGCTGCTTTGAGAAAAGCCAGACAGCCGCTTGCCTTTCTGCAGCGTGCGGAACTCATTGACTTCCTCCTCCAGCTTCTTCGCCGCCGCTTGCATGGGGTCTGCTACGTCCAGGTGGAGCTACACGGTGTAGCTTACACCGTCATCAACAACCAGCACCCACCAGCAGACGGCCAGCCTGCGCCGCAACAGCGCCTCAGGGTCACACAACAACTCCTTTTGCGCTCAGCTTAGGCCGCCCAAACGCTTTGCGCCGTTGCGCTGCTGAGCTCAGCTTCACTGCTACAGCTAAGCTCCTAGCTCAGCGTATAG
The DNA here is from genome assembly GCA_009103225.1 of Chlorokybus atmophyticus. NCBI lineage: Eukaryota > Viridiplantae > Streptophyta > Chlorokybophyceae > Chlorokybales > Chlorokybaceae > Chlorokybus > Chlorokybus atmophyticus. The sequence continues at coordinate 24,822 of RHPI01001965.1, forward strand.
CTTCAGCCAGGGCAATCAGTGCACCTTTCAGCTGAGCTTTCAGCTTCAAGTTAGCATTGAGCGCAGCTAAACTCGGCTTGAGCATTGCGCATGGGTGCATAAGCCAAAAGGCGGCCTGGTGGCGGCGATTATGGGTGCGCAGGAAGAGCACGAGAAAAAGGCTGCACGGCGTGTAGACAGCACCACCTCCTCGTCCTCCCACTTCTCCAACTCGTGGTGCTTGTTCTGGGCGTGCTTCATGCCATTTCGGTTGGCGAATGCTCTGCTGGTGCAGACCTACTTCAACGCCGATGAGTACTGGCAGAGCCTGGAAGTGGCGCACCGCCTCGTCTTTGGGTGTGCATACTACGCTGCTGTGCAGTGCCTTTGATAATACTCAATGCTCCATTTAAGCTCAGAGCTGTAAGCCCAGCACAAGTCAACACTCAAAGAATGAGATACAGTTGGAGCAGGCTGATTCCAGCTACAGCCATAGATTGTTGCCTCAGAAGATCATTACAAAGTACAAGCATGTATCGTACTAGCACAGTACCAGCACAAATGCATGCAGCATTGTAAGCAGTCAACTTGCTGCACATGTTGACATGTACTGTGCAGTCAGCACGACACGACAATACCACAGTACTCGTGGCGCTTGCCGCAATGTTGTGCCTGTGGACTGCAGGTATGGGTACCTAACCTGGGAGTGGCGAGAGGGCGTGCGCGGTTACCTGCACCCACTCATCTTTGCAGCCTTGTACAGAATTCTCCAATGGCTGAAGCTGGATACACCGTACGCTATGGTACGTACAGCAAACTTGGTTATGGTAAGCCAAGTCTCTCGCAGCAACATGTATAAACTTATGGAAATTGATGCTCATGTTTGCGACAGCTGGCTGCTCCCAGACTGCTGCAAGGCGTATGCGCTGCTGTTGGTGACGTGTATACGTACAAGCTGGCACGGAGGTTGTTCGGGCCAGAGGCTGCGCGATGGGCTGTAATTACTACTACTGCAAACACTGGCATGCATTGTTACCCGCACTTGTGCAGCTTCTGAGCATTGGGTACATTGCCTCTTTAACTCCACACATGTGCTGTGGTCAATTGACAGAGTGTGTGTTGCGGTTGCACGCAGGCTTTCTGTGGCGCGGTGTCTTGGTTCAACTTCTTCTGTGCAGTGCGCACACTGTCAAACAGCCTTGAGGCTACGTTGACAGCTGTCGTGCTTGCGCTTTGGCCTTGGCCTTATGCCACAACAGCTTCATCATCCACTCGCAGCACAACAAAGGTGAGTACATGCCTTGCATATGGCACCGCATTGGAAGTGTTTGGCACAGATGCTTTGAACTCAGCCGCAATGGCAGGTTGCTGTGTTGTTGGCAAGCATTGCATTCGTGTTGCGGCCCACGAGCGCAATAACCTGGTTGATGCTTGGCGCCTGGCACTTGACGCAAACGGACAAGAAGCTGCAGTTTGCCTTCCAAACTGTTGCTCCAATTGGGTAGGATGTCACTGCAACCACCTGAAGCAATCCAGTTACTGCAAGCTCATGCTTGTGAGTTCTCATTGGTGGTTTGCGTAGCTTGTTATGTGTACTAGCGTCTACCGTCATTGATCGCTTCTTATATGGCTCCTGGGTGATCGCACCACTGAACTTCCTGCGTTTTAATCTTGCTGGTGCTGGTGGAGACTTTTACGGTAAGCAGGAGATGCACACCTGTCAACCCAAAGAGCATACGCACACACACCAAGCTTCATTTACACAATTCTGGCAGGTACTCATCCCTGCCATTGGTATTTTTCTAGTGGAGTGCCAACCATGCTGGCAACCCTTTTGCCGTTGGCGTTGTACGGTGTGGGTCTTGCGGCTGGCCGCCGAGCGCCGGCAGTTATCGCGCTCGGCACAGTGCTACTTTACAGCTGCCTGGGCCACAAGGAGTTCAGGTGGGAGCTTGATGACATTGTACGTGTGTAGTATCTGCAATCATGGTTGTGCTGACAACGAGTGTTTTCTTGCAGGTTCCTGTTTCCAATGATGCCTATAGCTGTCGTGTATGCTGGTGTGGCATTGAAACACTGGCACTCGCGTACACGCACAGGTGGCCACTCATATCAAGTGTGCGTGTACGCGTGCGCATGCATGTGTGGTGCTTTGACATGCAGTCACTCTGCATCAATTGCAGTTAATGCTAGTACTGACAAGTAATGTGGCAAACTACACTCTCATGGTGCTACTGCGTTGGCAGGAAGATTACTCAAAATTGGCATCGCTGTGCTTGTTGTGACTCAGGTGTGCTGTCAGTCGAGTGTTGCATGCGTGTGTCCATGTACATGTCATTGAAAGTAACGCAGCGCACTTCAACTGCGCTTAGGCGGTTGCAGCCGCATACTTCTCAGCAATTCACCAGCGGGGGACGCTTGATGTCGTGCAATGGCTCGCGAAAGAAGCTGCGCAGGGGAGAGTGCGGGCCGTGCATTTCCTGACACCATGCCATGTGACACCACTATACTGCGCCGTCCACGCTCCAGTGCAGCTTCGCATCCTTGACTGCTCCCCAAGGTACGGATGTGAGTGAAAGTCCTCAAGGGTGACCACCAGCGATGAACACAAAGCTTGCTACATGCGTCTTGCTGAAATGTTAATGCAACCCCTGATGTTGGCTTGCGCGTGCGTGTGCATGTGTCAACTTGCTGATGTGTTCTCGTCTTGACAGCGATAAAGACGGCTACATTGATGAAGCTGACCGCTTCAAGCTGGACCCACTCTCTTACTTATACGCTTCATACGCAATCTCGGATTCACCTCAACACGAAACAGACATCTGCGGTGTCGATGCGGGCCTCGACGACAGCGCCAACACCAGACCGGATATGCAGCAAGGCTGCAAGTTGGGTCTCCCGAGCCACTTTGTCCTCTTTGACGGGACAATCCCGCAAGTGTCGGGCTTCCTCCAAGAGCACGGATACACGTCCACTGCAGCGTTCCCGCACGCGCAGTTTGCTGTGGATAGAGAGCGTCAAGCTGTCGTGCACGTGTTTCAGAGACACACTCAAACCTTCTGATAGGACGTGAGTACTTGTGGCTGCACGTGCATAGTGTCTTGTAGTCCAGCTTGCGTTATCTGCACTTGCATTCAGTGCATTCCAATGGCTCACATGACATCCGTTACCATAGTAATGGGAACAGTCAAGGCAGTTGCTAAGACACAGTTGAAGTCAATCAATCCATGCATTGGACATCAACTCATTTGCAAAATTCGTGAGATATTCATTGCAGCCCAGCCCCTCCTCTCCAACTAGCAGCTGCGTGCTTGTGCTGGATGTTTGTATGCTTGCTGGTTTTAGCTTGAGCCAGCCCAGTAGACATGGCTGTAAGTGTTTGTACTTGCTGTTGCGATTTGCTGCGCAACTTTTCTAGAAAACACATCACAACCCTACTGCACAGAAATGTACACAAAACTGTACACAAGTCACCACAATGCAAGATCTGTACACTAACTCTTCGTTTCTATATCAAACACGAACTCGTGTTCTCTCCACACGCCATTATCGCCACGATACCGTTCAAAGAACAATACACGCAAGTCGTCCCGCACCGCGATGACTGTACTGCTTCTGGTGCCATACGCAGCCTGCGAATAACCACTGCTCAATGACCACACGCTGCTGCCAAAGGAATGTGGTTACTGCTGAACTATGTTGACACAGGTACGTACAGCTAGACTAATGAATTATGTCAGTCATAAGCACCAATGCCAAGTGTCAGTCGTACCTCATCTATGTCCCCTTGCACGAAGATTGAACTCAACATCTCCTCGATGTGCTGCGAGCAGCCAGTTTGCTGCTGAGACAAGTCATTTGCCGGCTCAGCATCCTGCAACAGAGAAGGAAGCACACTAATATATGATGGCAACATTGCACAACAATGATCAAGTTCGATAAAGCAGCGATAAGAAACCGAACAACAACTCTTACCCACCTGCAGCACCTTTTCAACAAGTCTCTCTGCGAGGCTTGTTATATGATCGTTGCCTGAGATTTTTGTGTGCTGAAGCACATCTTCAAACAAGCATCGCCCTTTTGAGACCTGTGCAACCACAGAAAAAGAAGGTCTTACCTCAACTGTAAACAATGCACAGCTTAAACAACGTGTCCAGGTATGCACCAACAACGTGCACACCTTTGGCCAGGGCGTGTCAAGCGCAGCGTTGCTGATAGCGTGCACACCAGGTGCTATCAACAAAGGTGATGCAAGCGTTGCATTGGAATAGTAGGCGAACGCGCCTTTCACGACGTCACCCACAATCAAGTTGAACGCTGCGTATGAAGCCGCATTCACCTCCACTTCCTGTAGTGTCGTGTGCAAACGTTAGCATACATGTGCATCTTGAAGTTGTATGCCATACATACATGCACCCGCACTCACGTGCATGCATGCATCAACCTAAAACAAGCACAGACACACGCGTGCATGAGCGCTGCCACGCATATGCGCATGCCCAAGCACACTTGCAGGCACCCTATGCTGGCCCGCATGCACACACAGGCGCACACACACACATGCTTCCCCTCACTGGCCCACGCACACATGCATGCTCACACGCGCGACGACCTTGAGATAGGTGAGAGGGTCGCTGTCCCCCGTGAGGTAGCTTGTGACGAGTGCGCCGCGTGTGAGCGGTGACGGCACTGCGGCGAGGGGCGTGCGCACGTTGGTGAGGAGTGCCACCCTCCCGCCTCGCGTGATACCGAGCCACGTCCCACCGCGCTCGACGTCGCGTCCGGCCAATACGGAAGTCGCGTCCGGCCACCAATGCGCGGGCTCAGTCTGCCTGCACAGGGAGATATGGGCACATGCAGAGGGTGCATATGAAACCAATGGCGTAGGCAAGTCATGCACAGACACACAAGCACACACACAGAGACAAGACCAGTGTGAATGCCTGTGCGTGCGTGCATACACGCATGAGACAATGTCTTTTATAATGGTGGGGAGGGGGNATGCTAAGGAGTACAGGGAGCTCATTGGTCAGATACAAGACGTTGCCACGAAGGTAGAGAGCGCCAACGCAATGGTCTCCACGACGCACATAAACTGTATCATACTATGATGTGAACTGCATGCAACTTGTGCCATGTACACATGATACATGTCGTGTGTGCAGGAGGGTGTGGGGATTCCAGTACTGTACGGGCTGGGGGGGGGGGGACACACGCTTGAGACCGATGTCAAACACGCATGCGTGCTCCCACACAGACACACAGATATGTTCATACGCAATGACACAATTGTTCTTGATATCACACGAAAAATGCCATCAGTAGTTCCATGCATGCTTGCAAGGGCTTTGCACAGCCCCCACAAAGTGCGGGCATCGCTCAAGGTTATCGCTTAAGGTCTCAGTAAGGCTGTGCAACATGCTGTTGTTGTGCCTCACTGATGAGGGGGACTACGACTGCGTCAACCATTGCAGCGCTGATCATCAAAAACAATCCTTCAGCATCGATTGCATGCGCTGGCATTTCCACAGTTATTACCGGCTGAAGAACTCGTCTCTATTGAGCGCCAGCAAGAAGCGGTACTGAGCAGCATTCACAGCAGCAGCAGCACCAGCAGCAGAAGAGGAAGCAGCAGAAGCAGCACGCTCATTGATCAGGTCAGCTGTTTGCGCTGCTGTACTGACGGCCAAGTCTCCAAGCAGAAAGAACGCAACGCACATGCTGGCGCCAGCCTGCCCGCCCCCCCGCCGTGCTTTGCTCCCAATAGGAATAAAGGCTTGGAACAAGTTGAAACAACCTCAGTAATAATAATCGGTGCATGCTGATTGCTTGTTGAAAGCTGAGCTGCTTGTGGGAGGCGGTGACGTTGGCGAGGTGGCTAGCGCCATCGTCGTCAGCGTCAGCTAGGGACGGAGACGCCGGCGCTGCGGCGGCGGAGACGCTTGTCTGCTACCCTGTCGCCTGCCGTCGCACGCATCAACGTGAGTGCACAAGTAGTAAGATGGTTTGCTTTTGCACTAGTATACTGTCAAAAGCACAAGGAGTCCGTAACTCACTACACAACTATCAGGAACAACCACAGGCATAGGTCTACAATAATCAGTAAACACAATCCACCAGCACACCCACATCACACGATGGTTTGCTTGTTGCCTTTTTAGTGGTGTGCGCTGTGCTTATGTTGGTGTCTTTATGCGCGCTGGAAGCAAACAGTGAAATGTCACCTTGAAGATTGTTACAGCTGCTTGCACTTGCATGCAACCTGCAGTTAGGGTTCGGTGACTGAGCATGATGAACCCTGAGGTTGTTGTGCTTTCAGTTGTGCTTTCTTTCCATGCTGACTTGTACTAAAAGTCAAGCTCGTGCTCTGGATCAACTCAGCATTGCCAGTCAATAACTGTGTGTAAGTGCAGCATGCTCATCAGCTTCATCACTGTTTGTTTCGCGAGCTACACCTGTCACTCAAACATTGCTCAACAGCCTGAAGTCTTTCCCCAACGACGTCATGCAGTTATCTACCTTGGATCTGAGCCTGCGCAGTTAATGGTCACTGAATTCTCAGTACCAAGTGGTACATGTACCTTGGGTTGCTGTTCGTGCTCGTTTGTTGTTCGTGACTCTCTACCAGTGCCCACTTCTATCAATTGTATTAGTAAAACTTTGAGTTTTGGGTCGTAGTACTGCACAGCACATAACAATATCAAAAGTTATAGAAGGGCTTGGTGCATGTGTCTGACGTGTGTTTGAGAATGGCGACTGCGTCTTGTCATGCCCCAACAGTAGCTTGCTTGCCAGTACCAACAGCGCAATCATCGGCTGTGCTGGGTGAATCTGACTACCGCACATACACAGGCACTGTGACTAGACCGGTCACTCGCATCAAAGAGGTGCCAAGGAGATTGCAGAACAAGCAGGGAGAGTCACACACACAGCTCTGTTTGCAGCTTTCAAACCATTGGTAAGTTGACAAGAAGTTGGGCTGGTTGTTGAACTTGTGTTCTCATTGTTCAACATGTCAACAACCACCTCTCTTATGGAGCTGGTAGACCGCTTCAATGAGATCGGCTCGCCAAAGTGTGTGCAAACAGCGGCCCCAAAGCAATTGGCAATGTGACAAGAATAGTTACTGCTGGCAAATGGCAAGCACAACATCAACTCGTTTGAGGTAAGCACGCAGAACACAGTCTCACAAACCAGTGCTGTCTACCAAAGAGCATGCGCGTATGTGCGTAAGTGTTCGTGGGGGCATGCGTGCGCATGTGCTCCTGTGCGTGAGCGTGTGCTTGCGTGTACATTGGAGTGTGCGCGGGCACGGGTGCTTGCATGCGGTGTGCACTTGTGCGTGCATAGAACTAAATGTCAAGCGACTACTTGCAGGGTGCGTTGCATGCCTGTATGTATTGAGCAATGGCATGGACGTCTTGTATTGCCAGAACTCTGGCTTCGTGCCTCAGGTGTTCAACGCATTGTACCAGTACTGCCTGCATTGCAGTCTGTTAGGCCGCGCCATCCGGAATGAGATCGATACAAGATGATCCAGGAAGTATGTGCATGATGCTGTTGCTGTGCGTTTGACTGTTGCACCGATTGCGGGCAAACTCATGTCACAGAAAGACAGCATATGCGCAGAAGCACACACGACAACAAGGTCCGAAGTCAAGAGTTCTCGAGTCAACGAATGCATAAGCCCAGGCAGCAATGCAGCTCAATCAACAAACAATCCAAACTTACTCTAAACATGCTCAAATTACAACCATGTAGAAAGCCACAAACAGGACATCAACGTGTGTAAGTTGTTGTGTTGGTGCAGTTAGAGCTGTATATACCGCCCTTCTTGCTGTATGTTGCCAGGAGGTGTTGCGGAGGACGGCATGCAGCACTCAAGTAACAGACACAGGTCAGTTGCAGCTGAGGCCAATTAACTTACAACACGAAGTCAAAGGTGTTGCCCTTGGTGCGCATTGCAGCGGAAGTTGTATACCAGTATGTAGCAGATCAGCATGGGTGGGTCGAACACAAGGATGAGTTGTGTCTGTAACATACATACACCCGACATGTGCGGTTTTGTCATGAACGGTGACAACATTGCACCCATATAGTCTATATTGGAAGAAGGTGGGTTCCTTACGCCGCTGTTGGACTTCATGCAAACAGTGCACAAGTTCTGCAACAACTTGCTACTGACCATTGGTAAGGCAAGTCATGGTGTTGATCCATCTAATGAGCAGTTGCAACGCATGTTGTGTGTTGGTGTTGACAAGGTGGGTGCAGGTTCAGCAAGATTTGGCCGCTGACAAATGGCCGGGCCATTAACATCTGTGTGACTGAGATAATCATTCACCAAGGTCAGTCATAGTAGTTACCTGAACTTCCGTATGTATCTTCATATGCACCGGGGTACATATTGATCACTAGTGTGAGCGTGCATGTCACTGACATGTGTGAGCGCACCATGCATGTCGGCATACCAGGACACCCCTGTTGTATACAAGTTCAGTCATGCATAGTGCATGTGTATGTCTAACACAGCCTTGAGCAGGTCGACGCACGTGTGACCACCCACTTTACACATAGTGTTGAGTGCAGTTCAACTCTTGTATGCTTCCTGAAGCTCTGTGCGTGTGCGTGTGCGTGTGTGTGTGCGTGTGCGTGTGCGCTTGAGCGCGCAAGCACTGGGTGTGAAAGCACAGAGCACTCAACGGTCTTGCATGCGCAGCACACCACTAGCGGCTATGCCTGCGCCGGGTGACCACATGCGATGATGTCTATGGTAACATGACGCCCGGCATGTTGCCATATACGGGCGGAACATATGGGACGAAAGCGTTCCGCTGCTGCCTTAGCCACTGCGTCTTGGCTTCAATTGTCTCAACACACATGTTGATCAGCAGCTCCCTCCAGCAGGCTGGTTGCATATTTACGCAAATGCATGCATGTCCAGGGACGTGTGAACTTGGCGAGGAGCTTCCCACAACTGGTGTCTGAGGGAGGGGTTTGATGGTGGTGGCGGAGTTTGGCGGCATGCTGATAATGAGAGCAGGTGACAACATCTTCTGTGCAGTCCTTGTCTCCTTGCATGCCGTGTGGCTACGCAATGGTTGCGTTGCGCAAATGCTGAGTACGTCTGCTGTTAACATTTGCGGCGTGTTTGTAGGGCTACTCTTTAAGGCGATGTGCGTTTCAACTGTCATATGTCATAACAATCTTAGGTGCAAGGGAGACGCTACGCTTTTCCCTGCTCTTAATGGTGTCGCAGAGCAGGTCGATGAGTTGTTTGCTGTACTCAAGCGAGTCCTTTATGATGTGTCCAGTCAAGAGCGCAGAAGCGCGGCAACTTCAAGTTGAGCGGACAGTTTGCAGTGTGTATCATACTATCCTTTGTGTATGTCCTTGAGTGTGGTGTGTATAGTGTTAGTGAGCTGAGTAGCCTGTATGACATGGCGTAATACTCCTGCACATCATGTTGAAGAGACGTTGAAGGGACTTCGTTGTAGCTTGTGTGCTGTTGCATTTCCAACAGTTGCTTGTAACATGAGGTTGACATCTTGGTGGTTGTGTCCGGGTGTCAATGCATAAATGTTTTCTTGGACAGAAGGTTTCATGCGGCTTCGGTAGCACGGTGTGGGTGAGCGGGATACTTGCATGCATTTAGAGTCATGCAAGGCGGCTCACATGCACATGTGGTGAGCAGGCGCAGGTCTGAACTACTAGTTGCATTAGTTGCACCATGTGCACGAAGAATTGGTGCAGGGCCAATGCTGTCATTCACGCTGTGCCATATTCAGGCATCATTCCTTTTCTGCACGAAGTGTGTACGTTTGACCGACTGGCACAGACATTCAAATTGCTTGACAAACTATCTGCTGCCACGAGCAGTAGCAAATTCTCCAATAGCCAGCGGCCAATGCTACTGGCCTGGCGATTGCAGACTTCGCTGTGTGGAGGTTTGATTCCTACTACTGCCTTACTAAGCATGCTTGGTGCAAACATCACTTGCGCTCATCACCCAGAGAGACTGTCTGAAACTCTTGGCGTTTTGAGAGATGCTGCCTGCCGGCTTCCTTCGCCTGCAACACAGCGTGCGTAAGAAGTTGATGCGGTTTCTTTTGCAAGTGCCAGCGTACATGGCCTATGCCACACATGCCAGCGCAGGTTCATAGGCCTGCAGCAGGACGCCTGAGCGCAGAGTGTAACATGTGCAGCAGCACTATTCTGTTCAGCGCACCTTCAAGCGGGCGACACTTTCATGGTGAAGTTCTCGTTCTGCAAGCCAGTGGTTTGGTTTGCAGGGTTCTTCGCATCCTGCAGAGCCTTCTCGACCTCAGCCTTCTCGTCGCCATCACCACCAGCAAAGGCTTTCTTGTAGTCCTTCTTGCGCTGGAGCTTCAGTGTGGTGCTGCTGGGGTTGAACTCGATGCTCTCTATCGGTAGGTCGGAGAACCTATGTGCGAGGTACGTGGCGAGCATTACGTCGGTTGCGACCGTGAGCTGCAGGCTGGAACGACATCAGGAACTCAGGGAACTCATCACCCATCTTCACCAGCCCCAGCCGGCAAGGGCCCGCGACGGGGGCTAGAGCCATCTCCGCAAGCTTGTCCACGTCGACCTCCCCCATGAGGCTGTGGCTGCACTTGGGCGGCAGGATCTGAAGCAGCTTGTCGGGTTTGGAGTCAATGATCGTCCACCGCATTGCGTCCGTGTAGGCGACGAGGTGGCTGCTAGTCTGGTTGTTGTCCAGCGTAATCGCCCCTGACTTCTGCAAACATGCAGCTGGTCGTCAGGACCCGATCGAAGATACCATCATAATCTCCTGGGGCTCCAGCATGATGCGGCCAACATTCGCGGGGTTCTTCAACACGTAGAAGGGTCTGTACTCGTTGTTGACCATCGCGTTGACGCCTATGCAGGTCAGGTTGTCCACATAGAAGAGACCCGCCGCTGCCTCAGTGCCTGCGTCATGCACAAAGGTGCAGCATCTGTGAGCTGAGCGACAGGCAGCTTCGACGCGTGTAAGCACTGTTTGATTTAGTACGCTTGACTATATCTGACTCACCGGAATGCCTATATACATATGTAAGGCAGAGTCACAGCGTGACATGCTCACTAACCACAGCAGCATGCCACATAACATCGCACCAACACCCCCCTGCACACACAACTAACAGATGCTAGCATCCACCACGCCTCCTAGTGGTCCAGCCCCTGCAAAACCTTAGAGCGTATGATTGCGTGTCACACTCTGTGACTGATACTTCACACGCACCTCGGCGTATCACTGGCACCAACCAGCTCCATATTCAGGGCCTTAGGCTTGGAGGCGTGAGACCCTCCTCTTTACACGGGTAGATGGGCGAGCGCTCGCGGCTGTCAGTTGTTGTTGCGCACCACGGGCAGACGACTCTGCTGTCTGGGTTGTTGTGGACTGCTGCAATCACAGAATATATCACGTTGCTTAAAACCGCACCTCACATTGCATGACAACATTGTATTGGGTTCTAACATCCTACAAACCTTTTCAATGTCAGACAGCAGACAGTAGACTTCATATACATGCTTCAGCAACAGCTCCATTGGAAAGACTGCCTCAAAGTCAACTCCTGCACGCACAACATCGTGCGGCAGGCGTATCAAACCCAAATCGTAGATGTAAGTAACCAACTGGTTGTTGGGCGGCCAATTTGCAACCAGGCAGTGCCGGAGTAGAAACCGCCGTAGCACGCATGCGAGCGCTCCTGCAGACACACCCGCTTGTACCATTTCAAGCACGCGAGTTCTCAAGTCTGGCGACAATACGGTGGTGTAGCTCTCGTGTACGTTTCTTGCGGCCACGGATGCAAAGGACTCCTCGACTGCCTCATACAGGGAGACCACATGGCTGAGTTGCATGCCCTGAAATGCAGGCACAGCAAGCACGCGTGTCTGCTCCTGCCCTGGCAGCCAAGTCGACGCAAACTGTTGAAGCGTAATGGAGGGGTCCGTGATGTTGCTCTTCTTGAGAACATAAAGCAGTACGTCCAACACGCTCAAGACTCTTGGCGCATTGCCTGCGCGGCCCAGATGCTGCTGTACAGCAAGCACGCGTGTGGTATCTAGGTCCACCTGTGAGATCTGATTGGCAGTAGCTGCAAGCAGATTGGGGCAGTAAGAGAACACCTCGCCTCGGTCATCGAAGACGACGTAGTCCATATCATCAGCATCCTGCAATGCATGTTGTTATGCCTTGAACCTCACCACGCACCGTGCATATCTTTATATCGCACCATCCAGCGACCCAGACTGAACAAACAACCCCCAACACTGTGCTCTTCAACACAACTTGAAGGCAGCCAACACACCAGCATGGCAAAGACTTACCACCTGGAAGCACACTTTGTCGGTAACAAACATCAGCTGCATCTCCTTTTCAATGTCGATGAAATCGTACTGAACGGATTCACTTCGACCGTGTTTTGGCACACACCAACTTGATTGCAATATGACATCGGAAGCGTGATCTGGCGCAATGAAGATCGCCTCGTGTCTCTGTCACGAGTTGATGCATTCACTCAGAATATTGTTGCAAAACAGTAATCAAATGTCAACGTGTGATTAAATGATGATAACACCAAGTTGAACTCAATGACTAACCTGCAGCTGTTGAATGGGCTTCAAAAGGACAGCATGCGCAGCACGTCCATCGCTGGCAGCAGTCTGCAGAACCAACTGCAGGAATTGGTTCTGTAGCTGTGCAAGGTGCTGGATGATGGCCGTCGCGCAACCGGCATGCCTCTCCAAGCAAAAGACTTGAAGTGAGGTGTTGTAGTCGACGTAAGGAATCTTGATGTCATCGCGCTGACACTGTGTTGCAGGCAACACATGAGAGCAATCAAGTTGGAGTCTAGCATGCGCAACCGCAGCAAACTTTCAGGCTCAATGTTGCTACACAAAACAGTGCCTATGTTGTGACGGCGGCAACAACTGACCTCAAAGCGGATGCTTTCGCCTGCGAGAGCATTCCAAGCGCTTTGAGCAGGTTCAAACACCTCGCTGCAAGCACACAAAGCAGCAAGGTGAGCCAAACCACGGAGAAACTGTTGGCAGCATTGTTGGCAACGTTCAGAAGACCGTGTAGATTTGATGATGGCGCCTAAGACAATGCTGTATGTATAGCAATCTGATGATGCGGTGTATAGCATAGAGAACACCATACCTGCAGCCCGGTGCAATCCCCTGCAAGTAGCGCACGTCCCTTTCTACCGCTTGCATCCTTTGCCACTTTAGTCCGACGTGTTGACGTACATATTGCAGCCAGCGGAAGATGGGGAAGAGGTGCCGAACCTGCGGCAGCTCTTCAATCCATAACTTGCTACCTCCGCCTTTAGCGGGGGTAACAAGCAAGTGCAGCAACGGGTGCTGTGCCTGTTTGCTAGCATCTGCGTGCAAGGCAGCCTGCAGATGCTGCAACCCGCGTTCCTTCAAGTTGCAGAACAGGTGAGGTAGGTGACGTTGATAGTACTCTTCCGTCAAACTGTCATTGGACATGCGCTCCTCCACCTGATGCTCAATACCATCAGGGGCAAGCCTGTCGCTGCAACTCTCTTTAAACGCTCTGGTTGTCTCTTGCAAGTGCTGCGCCAGAGTACCAACCACATGCGTACACCGCGACTCCCAATCAGTGCGCAGCTGCCCCGTCCAGAGCGGCCCAAATTGCGACAGTTGCTGGTCCATGCAAATGCTGGGTAACAGTGCGTGCAGCAGCAAGCCACACTCCTCATCACTGCAGTCCAAGTATTCTCGCAGTTGCTGGCAGTCGCTGCTGACTTGCTCCAACAGTCTCTCATTGGCAAGTTCTTGAGCAGCTGCGTCATCTCGTGCAAGCAAAAGAACATCGCACGTGTTCAGTGCTTGCGCCGCTGCCAATGTAACACTCACAAGTGCGTGGAGTGCTCTGAACGATGCCGGCGACATCGCTCGGCGACTAAAGTACTTATCGGTCTTCACAACACCCGCCACATACCCTGCAAGAGACAGTAACACGCAGCTGAGTGCTTGCAATGTCAGTCACAACAACGGGGCGCAAGAACACAACAGAAACTAAGCCTCCAACCTGGCTGCTCGGTCTCAGCACCTCCTTCAAACCTCTCATCGTCTATCCTACTGGTGTTGTCCGTTGGTTGATGCCTTATGCCACCAATGGGTGCCTTACAGGTCGAGCAAGATGCCTCCACCCACGGCTGGCCACATTCACCTATCATGAAAACGCAGCCACAACTGTTGCATTGGTATCTCACGAGGTTCTCTGCGCGCACTGCTTCTAGAGCGGCTGCCGTGTCATCCGATGGTGAAGCAAGTATATACTCCTCCCTGCAGGCGCGTGCAAAAAACAAGTACCGAGGAAGTGCACTTGTGGCGCCAGCCGCTGTAGAAATGATGGCGATGTGAACAACAAGCCACACAAGGGGCAGGTTGTGCGAGGGAGTGTTCTCTGAAAGTGTCAGCATCCTCCCAAGCTGGCAATCAGCAAAGCAATTGATGGCAAAAGCGCGTACCACCTGCAAAGCAAGCGCACAAGAACAGTCAATACCATGGCATTGTCAAGCTCTGAGTTGCAGAGTCAGCGCACATACTTGTACCGGAAACGCATCCCTGACTGTTTCAGCTATGCATGTGGCAATCTCCTCTTCCATTGGTTGCAGTGTACGATGCGCCCTTGGTATGTACAAACACAAGCAGACCGCCGCCAGCAACATCGCTTGCATGGTTGTGCTCGCAGCATATCTGGCGAGCAGCGCTTGAATGGCAACACTGCGCTCCGCGGCCGTTGGTTGGTTCTGGATTGCAATTAGCTCACGAGCAGCGTCAGCGCATCCGGGTATCAAACGCCAGGGTTGAAACCCAAGCCTTGACATCTCTCCTGGAGACCAAGGCAGGTTTGCCAACGCCGGTAGGGCTTCCTGTAGCTGCCCAAAGCAGAGGCGCTTGACCTCAAACAAAGGCAAGTGAGCCCGCAAACACTTCAGTAGGTACACACTCAAAGCTGTCGAGCGGTCTCCCTGGACCGCAAGTGCTCGCCGGAGAGCGTCTGTAATTGGATCTGGTCGTGTTGTGCCAAGGTGCTCCTTGGCGTGTACACGCAACGAAGGGCGTACTACCGCTGCCGCAAAGGACAGTTCAATCGCACTTGCACGGGGATCCTGCAGTCTGTTCAAGGCAAGTTGCAATAACCGCTGCATGTTGGCATCTTCCCTGACGTAGTTCAACAGGCAGATATGCTCCAAGCAGTCAACAATCACGGTCAACAGCTCATATTTACTGGGAGTCAGCGACTGCTCAAAGGCCGTTTGCAGAGTCTGTATGTGAGGTTGAAAACTTGTCGTCAGGAGGGTGTGATCTAGGACAGCATTGTAAAAGGCGCACATGGCCGCCGGCTCATCCGAAGTTGCTGTCGCTGGACATGACCTCCTAGCGCTCAATATGAGCTGAGTAACAACGACCTGCATGTAATCGCCATAAGGGCACTCTGACGCCAGTTGCAGCAAGAACGCAGAAGCAACGGCTGCCACTTTGCCGGCTTCATCCCCACATGCCTCGAGACACTTGCGAATAGCAAATGCTCCGTAAGTCATGACAACTGTATGCTGCTCCTGCACGGGCTTCACCAAGTGCATAAGACTTCAGCAGTCCGGCAGCTCCTTGTAACAAAGGAGCTTGGTCATGACATTCATTGACGATGAATGCCATCACACACTCAACTGCATGCACCAATGGCAGGATAGTTTCTTGTGCAGTACTCTCCGTGGCATCTGCGTCCAACACTAACAACATCTCACAAGCGCTTTGCCATATCTGCAGCTCCACAATCTCTGCGGAAGTCTCCGCAGGCTCATACTCGGGTGAGGCGTTGTGAGCCAGTAACAGCTCGCGCATGCTGATGCACTTCGAGACTTTTGAAACTGTCAGCGCCCACGCCTTCCAACTCCCAAAGGCAGTGCTGGTATCAGCTGCGGGCTTGAGCTTCTTACATATGGCAAGCTCCACACTTCTCTCCATTGTATCGGCACAGTGCTGCATGATGTCTATAGGAAGAGACAAGAGCAACTCCAACTGCTGCTTCCACTCCCTTTGAGAGTCCCAACTCAGCATGTGCAGCAGCACGGGATGACTTAAGTGCGGCTGTTCAGCAAGTTGCGTTTGCACCAACTTCTGAAGAGCCAACTTCGCTGCGGGATGACCGCAACGAGAGTGCATGCTGTGCAATAGCATGTCTAAAAAGTCTTCAAAGTATAGCTCTATGTTCTGCAGGGGTATGATCGCCAATGCTTGTGGCAGCTGCCGATGCAGCAGTTGACAGAACTCCAACTTGTTATGTGGATCGGCAGCATTATTACTGTTTTGCAAGAATTGCGTGTACTGCACTTGCAAAGCTTGAACGCGTTCAAAATAAACAAAGCTGAAGGGCAACCTCAGCTCAGGGACTTCCGCCACTGTGAAGCAATTTGCTTCCACCCGCGTGCTTACAACTCCGCTTGGATCCATGCAGCTACTGTCGCTGCACAGCTGTAACCATTGATGCTTGGTGGAGGCATCAAGCTGTGCATAGTTCTTCAACAGGCCTTTGCTCTCCAACATGTACAGCACCGCTGCAAGGGCCATCCTGACTCGCTCCTCAATAAACTGCAACTGCGCATCTTGAAGACTTCCCGCTGCATGGAGGCGGATCTTATCTTCTGCCACAACCTCTTGCCAAGCGCTTTGAAGCTCCGTAAAGTTCTGAGACTCCAGCAACTCCACGACAGCAAGCATCAAGCAGTTCAGCAGCGCATGATCATCAACAATCAGCGATACTGTCCACTTAACATGCTTGATAACCTCCTCTCCGACCCCCCAGCTGTAACGCAAGCAGATAAAGCTCCACATCAAACACTTCTGCACGGTTCCCGAAGTCCACTGCAGGTTGGATCGTAGCAGGGATGCTAACGTGGCGTTTACGCCCTGTTGTTGCCTGCATATATGCAATATTAAGCTGGCAGACAAGAATTAACATTTGCTGCTGTGCAAAGGTATGCGATGGGCTGTACAAGTTGTACCTGAGTACTTCCTTGGGTTGCACGCTGTCCACAAATGCGAGATGCCAGCCATAGTACATGTGCGATCTCCAGACAGGTGCATGTTGCGCCTCCCTGGCGAGGTGTACCAGCAGACAAATGTGACGTTTCCTTTCAAGCGGTGCCTTTGATGCGGCTCTGTGCTGCTCAGTCACAATCAAGCGAGTGAGGTGAATATGTTTGTAGTCCTCCACTCGCTCGCAACGGATGAGCATAAGTGCAGGATAAGTCGACTCATCATTGTACAACGACGTAAGCTCATCGCGTAGTAGCTTCTCTGAGCCGATCATGGCCAAACTTACGTCCTACAACACCATATCTTAGCGTGCGTTTGGTTTATGGCAACAGCACTTGCTGGTTTGTAGCAATGGGTGCAGAACAACGGGCATTCAAAACGCGCAGTGCAGCACTGACAATAGCCTACGCACCTTGGTGATAGGACATGGAGCTGTGAGCGTTTGACCATCATTGGCGGTACTGGCGAATGTGGTGATGAAGAGCATCAACCCGGAAGACTCAGCAGTGGCATCGTGCTGAGCAAGATCAACCACAATGTGAGGTCGCACGCGACACAGTGGGCAACGGTATGCACAGCACAAGGCCTTGGAGCTTGCGCACCTGAATTGTGTGTGTCAGCAGAGACTCCAAGTTCCAACACGCATCATTCTTCCAGTATGACAGCTGCAGACTCTCCCATTCGATTGGTGCTGTGACAGCAAGTTGTGAACGCTGCGCACGCACCATGCCATCCGCAGAAGCCATTGCAATGATAGCTTGCTTGCATCTGCATACACTGCACATGTTGGAAACTGTACAAAGACACCCCCCCCCCCCCCCCCCCC
>RHPI01001965.1:42807-55354 GCA_009103225.1 Chlorokybus atmophyticus
ACCCCCCCCCCCCCCCCCCCTTCCTTCAAGTGCACCATTCTCCAGTGCAGCATGACTCAAACGGGCCAACAACAACACAATATTCAACGCTCTAACAATGCCTGATCGCTTCCACCATCCCGACTGCAGTGCAGAACCAATGATGAGACCGTGCCGTCATTGAACCCTGGTATGAGGCTGTCAATGTTGATATTGAAGTCAATGGCGTTAATTCCCGGCTTAGGGGCAGGTAGCAACGAAGTCAACCAGCCTGTGAGCTTCCGAACAACAATCTGTTGGGGATAAGTGAGCACAGCAGAGTACGTGACCTCTTGCTTCTCGAAGCGATTGAGGAATGGCGGGACAGCGCTGTCGACAGTCTGACTATCAACTAGCACGATGCATCGAAAATTCTCGTGCACGAAGCACAGAGGGTTGCTAAAGGGTCCCAAAGCCACATGACAATGACGTTTCCCAGCAACAACAGTGTAGTGCTGCAAACCATGTTGAGTTAGTATGTGATGTAAGCCTGCTACCGCAATCAACCCTACCAATCCAACAGCATGCAGATAAGCAAGTAGCCAACAAGCCATGGTATAGCACGCACATAAACACGCACGCATATGGGCACATGCACGCACGCGCGCACACGCATGCAAACAATGGTTTGTGGCAGCCAACATCCTCCACCACAATGGCTCACCTGATTGAGAAGATCATACAGCGCACCATATATGCTGCCAAGGTGCTTCAGCAAAATGCGCTGCCCTGTCTCCATTGCAAGTATTATTCTTTGAAGAGTGCGGTACCAATTGTTGTCACCAACATCCTCTGGGAAGAAACTGCCATAGAGAATAGTAAGGTCATCAACCAAGGCTTCCAAGGCGTCCAGGCCGGAGTTGCCTTCAGTTATGAGCAGCAAGTGACGGGCGTCAACATCAGACAAGTTGGAGGCAATGAGGTCCAACACAGAAGGGAGTTGCGATGGGTTAAAGTGAAACATGTGCATCTCAGCAAGGAACGCTTGTACAATGTCAGCCAACTGTGAAGGTATGCCACCAAAATTGCGGGCCACAGCCAGGACAAGCGCACGTTCGGAGAAGTCTGCTCGGCTTGTAGCGCGCACTACCGTATAGTAGTCACGTAGGCCATGAAAGTCACCCCGCCGCTGCTGCTGTACATGTTTGTGGTATGCTCTTGCCAGCGCTTGCAACTGAATGTACCACAAATGCATGCCCTTTGCATGGTTGTCAATGCCGCATATCAGCCGCAGTCTCAGCTAGGTCCTCCTGGTCTGGTGCATGCCTTGATATGTGGATTGCACGGTTCATCTTGGATGCATCCAATGACCAGTTGCTTATGCCGACCACTGCAACTTGTGAGCGTTGAGATGTGGTGGGCTCCAGCAGACTGTGCAGTACCTGCGGAAGCAAGTCAATGTGGTTACTGTTGACACCCAACAAAGTAACTCAGTGCAGTGGGCTGCACTTCAACACATAGCTTTTGGAACAATGCCTATAGCGCATGCATTGGCCCAGTTGGCACACAGCAGGAGATTGAAAGATGTAACTGGCTTTTTCCCATCTCTCATCGGTACAATGAGACTGGAGCACAATGCCCTTTTCACCTTGAGAGGTTTATGCCTGGACAACTCAGCCAGCCTAAGCTCGTCTAAGAAAACAACTGGAAGCAGCACGCCGGTTGAGGTTCCTGCAACGGTGTTGCCAGGATTGTTGGCTCTTTCTAGCTTTTCGTGAGCCCTTTGGAAAACCTGCAGATACACACTCATAAGCTGAAGGATGCCTGCACAGCACGTGCATACCTTCGCCACAATGTGTTTGACCTGTTGTATGCCATCAGAGGTTGAAGACTCAGAGCCTTGAAAAGACACGAACGCCACTTCCGGCAGCTCTGCAAACATGGGTCTGCTCGAGTCCATGCCCCGCATGTTGCTGTAAAACAAGAGCAATGAGTTTCAACAGTGGAAACGAACACAAAATGACACCTGCAATGAGCACGTCTGCAGGCTTGAACTTGCGCACCTTTAATTATGCTCATAGACAGAGATTTGCTGCAGCCCGGGCGCCCAATAATAAATATGGGAATGCGATTCAGTATGCAAACCAGAGACACGAATACATTTTCTCTGAGAGCCCTGTTCTTGGCAATGCGCTGCGGCAGCTCCATGGCATCAAGCAACGCCAGCTCCGTCTCACGCATGACGTGACTGGGTGCATCATTGCTGCAGGGCACTTTGTGCTTTACAAACTGACGGGCTACAAGTATGGGGTAGTCGGTAGCAGACATGCCATGACTTGCTGGCGGCAACCGCAATTGATAGCACGTGGTGAGAGCATGCATGATTGCTCGCTCATGGAATGTCAGGGCCGCAGTGCGCCCGTTGGAGTTACCATTGGTTCCTGTTTTCATTCCCAACTGCGTTGTCATTAAAAAGTCCTCTAACCACGCAACAAGTGCAATGCAGCGCTGCACGTCGCGCAAACTGACACTCCAATCGCCACAAGTAGCACGAACTTCTTGTTGCGTTCTCGACAGGAGGTCTACCAAAAGGTCTCTGTGCCATGGAGAAGGCCGCCCAAAACCAGCCAGGGTGACCATAGCTCTGATGTAGCTACGCTCTGTGTTGTTATCCAAAACACCATAATCCCAGACGTACTGCAGCATAGCATCCGGAAGCGGTTGTACATCGTACAGTAGCTTGCTGTGCGCATCCTGCTGGACATCAGCATGCACAAGGCCCACGCTCCTACCAATGGTTTCTCGCAGCACATACGGATTGCATGCCGCCAGCAGAACCAACCCTGTGTGAAGAGGTCGACCATTCAATTGTCTGTGGCACAGGAGCGAGTTCATGAGGCCCATGTGCATGCACGTGTTGATCTCGTCCAGAAAAACCCAAACAAGCCCATGATTGCTGGTATTCAAGTGCCGTGGTACATCGCCTTGCTCAGCCGTAATTGCTAGCTGTTGCGCTTGCTCAACAAAGGCCACTATCTGCTCCTCTGTTACACTAGCGTGCACATTGAGAATCTGGAATCGGTTGCCAATGATGCCCGCTGCATTGGCTAGCGTCCTCAACAGGCTGGTCTTTCCACAACCTGTACTCCCCATCACAATGACATGTGTGCGTGCGCGAACACGCACCAAAATCATACCCATCTTGAGCAGGTTATCCACGGTCATCACGTAATCTCCCTCTTGTTCAGGCAGTCTTCCTGCAATGAGCTGCAGCTTGTCCCCAAGCTGCTCTGGACTCAGCTCCTCCAAAGGCATTCTGAGCTCATTCTGCAACATTCGCTGGCCTGCTGTGTTGCGCTGCGTCTGGCTATCAAGGTACTGCTGAAGTGGCGCTGCCAATTTGGTGCGGTTGGCACGTAACACAGTGATGCAGTTACCGTCAGCGTGAAACATGACGAAGAAGTATGCACATTCCTCCCACCTAGGAACATCAATGTCCTGTTCAAGCAGCACTGGCTCGCCGGTTGAGGCAAGACGCGAGGTCAATGCTTGCTGCAGGGTCGCTCGCTTTGGTTGGTGCACAACAAACTGCTTGGCAACAGCAATGAATGACTCAGAGACCGAACGCCGAACACCAGGAACTTGTGAGTTCTCAACCTTGAAGAACACTGCTGTCGTTAGTGTCCGCAGCTGCACTGCTAGCACATCCAAAAGCATCGTCATAGTTGCAAAGGAGATGAAGCTCGAGGTAGTAGTGTTATTGAGAAGGTACTTTGTTAGCAGCTGTTTGCAGATGGTAGGCTCAATGCGCCGGGCGCCAAACTGGATGTCACGAGCATCTATGCTGCCATCATCCAAAGCCAACAGACAGTCGCACACAACGCGAGCTGCACTGTGGGGGTCATCTGGCACGGCGTAAGTGGCCATGAGATCATCGCTGCAGTGATGCCGCTCAAGCCAGGTTCAGACGCTCAATGTCTTCAACAGAGTCTCTCGAGGAGTGTTTGCCACTTCCACATAAACAAGCGCAGCCCCGCTTATCAACCCAGTAATATGAAAAGCATTATCTGCCGAGGCAATGCTGCCAAGTAGAAGCAACTCGGCAAGCCATAAGTTGAGGACCTGTGCATCATGCACAAGGGATACATCAAGATGCAAAACAGCCTGAGCAGGATCCCAATTGCTTGCCCTGAGCTTCTTCACCAGCAATGCACGTGTCAATGGCCCGCTCAGCAACACCGAAGCAACGCCAAGCCCCTTGCATGCTGCTTGCTGCTTGATCCAGAATGTTTTACCCATCCCAGACTTTGAGGAGCTTACAAACGTAACATGCTACAGTTGCTGTTTCGTCAAGTTTGGGATGACGTTATTGATTGCAATTGGCAGGTGGACAAGGTGGCGAAAACTTTGCTCCAACAGGGAAGGCACTCCCTGCGCATCCCGCGAGCACTGCAAAAGCACCAAATGATGACAGCTTGCAGGAAATTCAATTGCGCGGACCGCTTGCACAAGCCTGGTCTGCAATGAAAATTGTCACTGCTCAATGCCAAGAATAAAATGTGGTGATGTAACCAGAAACTCTTGACACCGCTGAATAGAGAGCTCCAACTCATCCCAGCAAGTCAACTTGTCGCAAACTAGAACTTGCGTGCAATGAGGAAACTGACCCACCAATCCGGAGTAAGAAAGCATAGTCTCCATCAACGTTAGGTGATCCTCTGCTACAACAACACACATGGCGCTGCCGGCCAACGCAGTCTGCATGCTGCTGAGCACCTCGTCCTTTGTCTCAGAGTCAATGAGCATCAATGCGAAATCAACATTGTCCTGTTGGGCGTTATTTAAGAGCCTTGCTGTACGCTCAAGCCGCTCTGCAGGGTTTTAATTGTCGACTGCAAAGGAGGCAACACTTGCACGTGCATCCGAGGCCATGCTAGCCGCCACCTGCCGATCAGGGATGATACGCTGCAACAGATGCAAACCAGCAGGGATCTTGCTTTCAGCAGTATCGGATTGCAAGGGTTCCAACAGATAGTTCGCAACAGCCCAC
Organism: Chlorokybus atmophyticus; assembly: GCA_009103225.1. NCBI lineage: Eukaryota > Viridiplantae > Streptophyta > Chlorokybophyceae > Chlorokybales > Chlorokybaceae > Chlorokybus > Chlorokybus atmophyticus. Next base: position 47,816 of record RHPI01001965.1, read on the forward strand.
AGCTGCTCTGGTAAGAAGTGTAACACCACAGGGTAACTCGTGCGTACGCGGAAGAGCACAGCACGCCATTGCTCTAGCTCACCTGTTAAGACACGAGCATCTTCTTCAAGATCTCTAGCATTGACATGCCGTTCCCGGCGTTGAAGGTGGTCGAAATGCCCAAGAGCAACCAACGCGTTTAACAGCTCCGCGTAGCCAAACGCGCGATCAACTTGAACAATGAATGCCCCAAGCACCACCCTGGTGGTAGGCAGCCCACCATGTGCCTCAACTGCAGATGTCTTGTTCTCAGCTCCGGTCCAGTACAGCAGCGCACGACTACGGTAATCTTGCAACTGCATTGAAGACAACTTCAAGCTGCACGCATTGTCGCAAGAGTTGTCAACAACCACTAACGCAGGGGAGTATGTGCGTGTTGAGTCAATGGAAAACGTGTACTCTCCATGTTCAGCTCGTTTGACGATGCTGAAGATCTGATCGCCTCTAGCAGCCACTGTGTTGTAGAGGTTCCGTAACCCGTGCAAGTGCCCACGGCATTCTACAAGCTGTGCTGGGATAGATTCGCAAGGGTTGCTGGCAATCTGCTGCCTCAACTTCTGAAGCAATGTGGCAATGCTGTCGCATTTGACAAAAAAGGGTTTAAGAAAGCGCGGGACGGTAGCCAAATCCCTGATCACCCCTGCCTGTATGAAAGTATCTGAGAATTCAGCTGCTTCCACTAGTCTGGAAAGGTTCTCGTCTTGGATTACTTGCAAAAACTTCAATAACTCTTGCGATTGCGCCAATTGCTCGATCACAGCCACGTGGTGCGCTTCGTCAAGATCAAACAACAGACGCGAGGCTGACGTTGTGATGGCAATCACATGCTCCAAAGAAAGAAACAGGCTTGTCAGGTAAGGAGCTGTAGTCAATGACCTCCAGAACAGCCTTGAAGTCGTTGTCTGACCCTTCCTCTGATGTTTCGATCAAGTGCATGCACCCAGCAAGGTCAGTGCACCTCTTGCTAATGTGAGGAATGTTGGACATCATTCTCAGTAGGCCTTGAGGATCGGCTCCACCCACGCCATCACATTGTTTCTTGGCCAGCAGAAAGTCGGACTCAAACCCTTCAAGAGGGCACGCTGGAGGCCACACTGATCTCAAGTTACGCAAGGTAATCTGGCCTACCAATTCTCGTTGCAACAGCGGCCGCCAAGCAGCCAACCATTGCGTATGCGCTTTGGCAACGTGCTCTGCACAGTCAACAAGAAGCAGTGCTCTCCCTTCAGACTCGTCAAAGGAGTTCGTCCACAAGTGGACAAACGAAAGTGACCGACGCAGCTCGTGGGCTTGCAGCAAAAGGGGCATTACTCGATCATATTGCACAAGCTCCTGCCGTACCTCATGCAGGCTCATGGTATTGCGTCTGGAGTTACCAAAGCGCTGCTGCCACTCTGCTAAGTCGCCCACCATGACCTTCAGGCCACTCACCAATTTCAAAAATGTCAAAACAGCTGTATAGGCCTGACTACACCTGCCAATATCAGCTCTCAAGACATCAAGATCCTGTTGGGTAGGGAGTGCTGCTTGTGCTGTGAGTAGATGGTGCAATATCACTTCGTCTGTGCAGGTGCTGAGCAGCTGCTGGAGGTCTTGATAAGCACACTGATTGCCGCCGGTACACAACAGCTCACTTGCTTGATGGAGCCACGCCACAACACGATAAGCCGGATGCGATGACACATTCACCTCTGGCCACCGTCTCTTACCATCTAGCAGTGTTCTTACAGCGGGCAGCCAAAAGCCCTCAGGTGTGATCGCTTGCAAGGCAATGCGTGGAATGGATGACGGGAAACTTTGTGTCTGCAGTCTGAAAGCCAGTCTAAGAAGGTTGCAGATTAGCTCAAATGCTTGGCTGTTCTCGCGGAAATTGGTACAGCATACAGCATTCCAAAGCTCCACCACATCGCTAGCTGACCCTGCTGCTGCCCACCGCCATTCCAAAGCCTTGTGTGCTGCATGTCTGTAGCCGGTTTGCACAACAACTGGCCACTTGGTAAGCGCATGTACCCCAGTTACAAAAGACTCCAGAGGGCACTGTTGTACGAGGATTGTCACCTTCTCCACCAATTCCTTCACCGTCCCCACATGAAGGTCCTCGCAGCTTGCCATGAGCTGGGCGCAAGCAAATGTTGTTCAAGTTCTGGTTATCGCATCACATCTACCGATGTACTGCAACCTTACCTTCTCCACAGCTTGGAATGCATCGACCGGGTTCAGGGGCTGTAGGGAATTTACCATTGTAGTACACCACGTGCAGCAGCTTTGAGTGATGGCTGCAACAGCTTCGGGCACATGTTCGCTGCATAATATGCCTGGCAATACTGCCAAGAATGCACTGTTTTGCGGCTTATGGTTGCAACTGTGCGCAAGTTGCTGAAGCAAGTCAAGCTTGGCCGTCCGTGAGTAGTGGTCAGCCAGAATGTCACCAAGTATTACCAGATCTTGATGCTCAACCAGTACACCGGCGATGGCGCGCCGTGACACTTCTGCTTGGAACAGATTGTTGATGGCGGTCAGCATGCCCACTCTCTCGCAATGAGTCCGTGCTGGTGTGCAAGACGCCGAGGAAAGCAGCTAGTGATTTGATGTCTGGTGCGGCGGCCAGCACAGCGTGAATGTTTTTCACCAGTTGATGATTTCCACAGGGATCTGTGATGATGTACGTGGCGAGTGCCGTGAACCTGTTGCTGGTTGCCTTGGTGCATTCATATACAGAAGCCAACCAAGTCAACTCTGGATAAAAATGCAGAAGCCAGGGTGCACCTTCCAACCATGCTGATGTTACTGTTGCCAACAAGGGCACTATTCTTTGCAAGCAGGCGTGCAGCTCCTCATGATACACAACAGCACCCGGCAGCGCCAAGCTTGTTCCTTTGCCCAGCATCTCAAAAATGCCGAGTAAAGGCAATCGGTTGAGCTCGTCACCGTCTGCTGACTGCAGTTGCAAGCACATGGTGACATACTGGCTTGCCGCCATGCACACCACCAGCTTTGCGTGCCAGCTGAGCTCCTCTGTGTGCTGAGGCGCACTGCGTTCGGTTTGACCCCAAATTTCTTGTAACTCCATGAGCACATCAGCCGCAGACAATAACCCAAATGCGCCTCCGGAGCTCAAAGCAAGCTGTTGATGCAGCTGATAGAGACACTGCTGCGCAACTTGCAATCGGTTGCTAGAGTCACTGTTGGTGCCGAGTTGATTCCATTAAATCCAAGAGACGTAAGACGAATAACATTGCAGTGGAGGCAGAAGGGGCCCCTCCAGGTTCAAACCCATACCGGGCGTCAGAACTTGATACACATGAACTGGATCATGTACTTCAGGAAGTTGTAACTTGTATTGAGATGACCTCGTTCGCACCTCACCTTTAAAAATCTTTCCCCACCAGGCTCGCTTCCTCACTGCTTCAATCTGAAAGTTGAAGATCCTACCCTGTAGCGGTGGGCACTGTACCGTGAACACGGCACAATTCTGGAGAGATACCCCTTGCAGCTGGTGAAGTCGCTGACCCACAACCACGGCGAAGTCATGCATGTCGGCAACCTGGGCTGTGACTGCCAAGTGAAAGACAACTCTGAGTGGTGCAGTTGTGCGGGGCACAGCTGATGACGTTGCCAGCAAATTGCCTGCCCCAATCGGTGGAGAAAGGCTTGTTGTTGGAAATGAATTGACAGGTTGTCTGTGATAGGAGGCAACGGAGCCAGGATTGCTCTGCATCGATATCTGCGAGATTGACTGCTCTCTGACTTGGCCCTTCCCTGGCTGCAAGCACCGAATGACAGGTTGGTTGCCGGCACCAAGTTCTGAACAACGTGAATCACCACCACCAAGTGCTGAAAGCGCTTGATTGTGCTGGCTGTGTATGTGTCAGGCTTACTGTGGTGACGTAACCAGTAAGTGCAGTTTCCTCGCGTGGCATCGCTTTCTGTGAGCCTACCCTGATTTGGCCCTTTCCTCGCAAATACCGAATAACAACTTATTTGCTGGCACCAAGCTTCGGACAACGTGAAATACCACCACCAAGCGCTTGAAAGCGCTTGATTGTGCTGGCTGTGTATGTGTCAGGCTCACCGTGGTGCCGTTCTTAATGGTACGCGCAGTTTCCTCTCTTGGCATTGCTTTCTGTGAGCCTTCCCACTGTATGGTAAGCCATTTGCCCGGCTGCAAGATAAGCAACACATGTTCAGTGGGCTTGGAAGGCTGAAGAATTACAGCGTTCATCCTCATGCTGAGTTCCGTGCGTGTCAGTCTCACCTTGGTAGGAGTTTTACCAGGCGTAGTTGCCTCACTTGATTCCCTTGGTGATCCTGCCTGGTGCTTGGAGTGCCCCTCTCCTGGCTGCACAGGCGTAGCGCGACAATTCAGTTGCTGGCACCAAACCTTATCAATATGAGTAGATGTGCCCACACAAGCACACTCAGACGCACACAAGCACACACGAGGCGTTGCTTTGTACGCTAGCTTCCACATATTTTAGCTTACCAGAGTGATGTCTGCAGCGAGTTCACTCTTGATATCACCCGTATCGTCCCTTTCTTGAGAGAAAACGAGTTGGGTACTTGGTCCAGCAATGCTCTGCGCTTCATGGTCCGTAGCTGGCTCTTCCTTATTCTCAGACGGAATGCCCGCAGGTAAGTAAGTAAGTAAGCGAGCAGGCTACGCGTTCTGAGCACTCCATGCTGGAGCTGGTTCCAGTCCAACTTCAGCGCTGGCGACTGTACATAAATTGCTAAAATAAGGTCTTTGTGCAACTGGAAGGCCAGAGGCTGGTTAAACTGCGCATTCGTGGGACACTGAAACCATAGCTCCTGTAATTGACGGCTTGTTGGTTTACAACCTCCACAGACAGCCAGTAATAAAGTAGCAATGTTGTGTCTGCTCACCTCAGCTTCTGCACTGGAGGGCACAGGTGCGACCGTCGTACATGAAGGAGCAGCATTGAAAACATACAGACAGGAATTGCTCAAGTTACTGCCCTGAACGCATACCCAACTGGGACCTAGCAGACGTTGGAGACCGTATTCAGCAAAGTAGAGGCCGCAAGTCAATGTCTTGCTTCTACCAAATGCTCCACTACTAGCATTTATGGCAGAATGAGGCAGCAAGTTACCTGCTTTTGCGACTGGAAGGGATATGTAGACGCGCTTCACATCAAGCGCAACCTTAATTAACTTTGTTGGATTCAACATCGCCATTGGAACATCTCATGACAGACCGGTTTAGATTCAGTGACACGCAATCGGCGCCAAATCTGTCAGCTAAAGACTCCAGCACAGTCTCCAGGGCTTCTTCATTCTACATGCGCAGAAGAGCAAAACTCACAATCACTACCCAATGTCAGATCGCCATGCATACCTCATCGCAGCATATGCGCTCGGTACTTACCTGATCAGGGATGAGGTGCAGTACTGCGCACTTGGTGTCCAAGTCATGGTAGATGGACGTAAATGATGGAACGGACGGCAGATCGGAAGGCAACTCATTAATGCCACGCACCAGGGCAGTGGCAACATCATGGGACTGGCACAGTATACGCGGCCTTTCAGCGGGTTCAGCAGATGACGCGGATGTGACAGGATGCTGTAGGAGAGCCATGGAACCTGTGCAAGCGCGACTTAGCATTGGCACGCCGCTCGAGTAATAGACGTAGAACACAGGCTTGTTTACTGTTCCACACTGTGAGACAAATGCATTACATCAACCAATCATGCTGACAGACGCTGGAGATTCGGAGCTTGTGTGTATGGGTAATTGTGCAAAGCACTGCAAATGCGCAGAGGACACCCGATCCAATGCATGGTGTTTACCGCTTCACCCACAAGCGATGCAGTAAGCGTAGGTAAGCATTCTGTGCTTACTGTATATTGTTTTGCATAGGCGAAGCAAGAGTGCGGGAGAAATTTTTGCTTCACTTCTTGCTACCTAGCAGTAGATGGGCGGCGCCCATGAGAAGTCACACAACAGGCATAAACAACCAACCTATGCTTGTCACTTTGTAACTGAAGCAGCGCAAACATACAGGGAGATATCGTGCGTGATATCCACAGCAGGTTCACCCACGAAAAGAAATAGACATCAAGCAACGTAACAGACATGGGCAAGCAGGAATGCAGTTGCTTTACCTTGGGTGGGAGGACTGTGTTGTCCTCTACCCGCTGATCAGCCGATGATGACAAGACAGCGCCCCCAAGGCCAGCGCCAATTTTTGTCAACTGCCGCAACGACAACGACAAGAACAGCAGCTTGTCAACATCATGCACGCCCTCACAACTACTATAAAACACTGTGCAAAGCTTACCACTGCTGGGAGCTTAGGCCGACTGGCGGTAGTGCGGACTGCTCATAGTAACCTCCAGTGCAGCTTAGCAATTAGCAGTTGAGCTGAGCTGAGAGGAATGGGTAGGCTTAGGAGTGTAGCTGGCTAGCTGGCCTTGCAACTTGCAAGGCCAGCTACTTGCAGTAACTTGCCTCGCCAGCGCCGCCTCCCCCTTACCTTGTGCGTACAGTAATGCGATGAATGCTCGACACCTGCATGTGAACTTGCTGTAGTGGTGACAGCAATTGCTTCATACGTCGCAAATGACACTTATGACAACCAACAGCGGGCATGTATTAGCGGGCAAGTTGCACGCTATTCAATGCTGCACGGTTCAATGGGTTTCGACACCTGCCGACTTGGTACATCATTTGGCGGTGTCGGAAGCCCGCACCGCTTTCAGAAGCCGCAGCCGCAGAGACGCCCCACGTGGCCCACGTGGCCCGACCGGCGGGAATGGCCGGGAGCCACGCGCAAGGCCGGCGCCGCACCGGCCGCGCGACTGCCCTCGGTTAACCGAGCGCCGCGTCGGCGCTCACCACCGGGCCGAGCGTCGACGCCCGGCCGCACCAGCGCCGTCGTTTGCGAAGTACCATATAAATTATGACACACACAGATATATTTATAAATATACATTACGCTATATTTGTAGTGTAATTATATGGTATATGTACACTATATATAAAATGTACATATCTGTAGGGTATGTATGTATCAACTATCATACATATACAGATATACATATCTATGTATATACAATGTATACATACAGATATATACATGTGTATGTGTTATTAGATATGTATTTATCAATTATTCTATGTATGCACACACATATACATATGCATAAAACATTTGTCTATGTATGTACATATGTGTATATATTGATACATCTATGTATATACATATACTCATACTTATTTACATAATACGCACAATAGCCCTCAAACAAGTTGCGCATGTGTGCACGTGTGACTGCATCCAGGGCATACTGCATGTCCACGTATTACATGAGCTACTATTAGCAAGTCAAAGCTTTGACAACCGCAAGTGAAAAGTGGCTTGCCCAATTTGCTTGTGTTTTATAGCAAATTGCGCTACATGGCTATAGCATTGATGCTCTGCTTGGCATTGAGGAGTAATTGCAATAGGAGAAAGGGGGAGGGGGGGGGGGGGGGGGGGG
>RHPI01001965.1:55397-102905 GCA_009103225.1 Chlorokybus atmophyticus
GGGGGGGGCATTACATTACATTGTACAGCGTACATGTGCAATCTGCAAGCACTACATGCTTATCAGCTATTAGCACCAGAGCTGTGCCTGCTGGGGCGCAACAAGTCTGTCAACTCTGCCATTAACAATGCTCGCGACCCTTTACCATTATGTAGCTGCTTCTGTTGTTGCTCTAGCTGTGCATGTAGACGCCAAGCAGCACCGTCTTCTATAATGGACTCTGAGGATGCCAACTCCTTGATGGCCTTGTACAAGACATTTCGTTTACCATATTGCTTGCACATACGCTTGTTGCCGCACCGCCAAGCAATTAGGGACTCTGTGTCCATCATCCGTACTGTGGGACCCCCATCAATGCCGTGCACATACTCGGTCCACACATCAACAACGGTAGCCAAATTCACTGCCATCTGGTACGGAGGGGGTGACGGCGCATCCACGGGCCCGCGCAGGTGTGGATCCTTGTGCGGCTGTGGCTGGGCGGCAACATGTGGTATTTCAACCCTTGCATCTTGCTCGTCGGCACGCCCATGACGGCAATGTCGTTTGCTCCGTTGCTGACGGTGGGGATGCACATGCTAAGTGGTGGTCTGCATTGGCGGCGAAGCTATGTGCAACCCATTCGCAAGTTTACGCACGTAGCACTCCTTGACATGCACACGAGCCTTAATTTGTTGCAACTAGGAGTCTTGACTGTGATTGCTCGCCTTCAGCTCATGCACGGACCTCTTCACCGACAGCACGGTATTTTGTGTCGCCTTCATGATGGCATGGTTGTCTTGCAAGATGACAGCTAGCTGTCAGACACAATTGTGCATGTCAAAGGTGTTGCATGCTGTCTGATTATAAACAACTCCAATGCATAGTTCTATGTATGTGCAGTGCTTGAATTTGCGTACCCGATTCGGGAGTTCATCGTATTGGGTGTTAGCGTCCACCATGGACTCATCATGCGACGCCACCACTTCGTCCGCCCACTCATCACAATCTGGCACCTTAAATAGCTTGTGTTCATAGACACGGAGTGTAGGGAAGCCAGCAACTATTTCTCCACATAGTTGCATCTGTTCTTAATGCATGATGGCGACATCCTGCAAGCATTGAGACATGCGTTAAAGCATGTGCGAGGCACACAAGTCAAGCTTGAGGACAGTCATCCACATACACACCTGCCCTACAACATCGCGCAAGTAGACCAGCAACTCTAAATGGTTGATTGCTGCGAACTCCCGCTCTTAATCTCTGTCATGCAAACACCGCTGCAAGAGCAAAGTTCGCATGTGAGTGACATGTTCATATGCTGGAAGCCGAGAACAACAACAAGCACGCGCACAAGAGAGCAAGCAATATCTTTCGCACATCATTCGACCAACTGCAAGCCAGGAAAGTCCTGAGTGCGGATGTTTTATGGCAAGCGCAACCATGAACAAACCAACACATGCTTGTTGGGGTGATTCAGGTGTCCGTGTCCTACAATGTAGTTGTAGATAAATACATGCAAAATCATTAGACCATAAGAGTGATGGTGCCGTTATTGAAACGCATGTTGCGACGTCCGGTTGTGTGATAAGACAGGTGAAATGATCATTATTCCATCGGCCATTCTGCTTCACACCACTCTGTAGCCCTGCATCTAAGCAATGTTGGTTTATGTGCACAGCTTCACGTTGTCAACTAAGAAGACATATCCACACTCCCAATCTACTTACCAAGCGTCCATTGCCTGCTGTCATGATTCTTTGCGCGACGCGTGGACTGTGGACCTGCCCACAGTCACAATGCCGCATTCCCGGAACCCCTCGCACGCGTGGTTGTATTGTTGTCTGTAGGTCAGGTGCTGACCCTCTTTCTCACCAGGGAATAGAGGCTCTCCATACCTAACACCGCATCAATAAGATGGGCACGCACTTGCACACTACCGCCCACACCAGCACGCACCAGGTTGCCCGTGATGTGAAGTCAAAGAATGGTCGCTGCAGCATATGGTACTTGTGAAACCAATGAAATGCAAGCGCGTTGTGCCAATTTCGATTAAACTCCAGTGGCGCAGACCTCCGAAACATTCCGTGTTGCCATTCTATGCACAAGCATAACAACAGCCGTGACCATGAAACACGAAAATGTCGAATGCCACAACATGATCGACAAATGTTGATAAGTATCTTGTTCATCATTCCATTCCGGAATTTTAAACGAATCATGACACGAAGGTCCGGCCTTGAAGAGTTCTCAAAAATTGAGTAGCTATGGAAGTCACTCTTCGCAAGCCCTTGCCACGTCGCCGCGCGTGAGGCATGTATGTCGCAGCGCTAGATCCAACCTGCATGCTGCACATTTATCACACATTGTAGACCTATTAAGCAAACATAGCGTGCTGTCATCCTTACCTTGCCCTCAAAGCCGCCTCTTGCTTGGGTATGTTATTGATAACAGCAGCTTGGCCAACCAATAAGCATTCATATTGAGAAAGTCCACAGGTGTATACGCCTCTGCACCAGTACCTGCTAGCCGATCCTTGAACTCCCTATGAACAACTTGCTTGTTTATAGAAATCAAATAAACTCACTGCCTGGTTGGATGCGACTAGCAAGTCAGCAAGTTACCTCTTTGCTCTTCCAAAAACATCTCCGCGAGCATTCGTTAATATTATCTTGATAGTATGGCTCTCACGCAGAGCAATAGCTGTCACACCTGCTTGCAAGAAACGGTCTTTGGCAGCGTCTTGCAGACCTTTAATAATGTTCTCTAACTTATGCCAAGTTTCCTGTTAATGCTCTAACATGAACCGCTTACAAGTGCTGATGTCGACATGCCGCTGGTGACCATTTTTCTCACACCATTCCTAACACAACATTGTGGGCAACATTGTTAATAGTCTGCTCAATGCAGCTGTATGCACTCATGTCTACCTGGTAGATCTTGACACCTCTCATGTACTTCACTTTGGTGTTTGCCGGCCGCTTTTCATGCTTGCGGGGTATATACTCTGGTATACCAGGTGTTTTAGTGGGTGCGCTGCCAGCATGCTCTAGTGCATCTGCTTCTTCATCGCTCATGCAAGCTTGCTGTACACATGTTTATCATCTATACAATATGATCCAAACACAAGTGAAGCGAGTAGTCGCGAAATCATACTTGTGAAGATGCACTGACTATAACAATAGCCAATGGAAGCCATAGAATGGCAGCGCCTGTGTGTTGGCTTGTGTCAGGTGGTTGGTGTTGAGAAGCGTGCACAGCTGCTGCACTTGATGCCGGTAAAGCACAGAGCTAATGTGCAAGCAGCCCCGTTGTGGCCACATCTATGTTTACTGTAGGCAAAGGTACACGGCAAAGCTGATGGCGTGTAAGTAGCAGCCCTATTGTGGGCACATCTACAATTGCTGTAGGCGCAAACGAAGGTAACCTTTTCAAACTTCCAAGGAGTTTGGCACTTTGTGAAACTGTGCGCCAAGCCATAGTCCAGCATATGCGTGAGCTAAGCATGCACACAATTACCTACGTTGTTGTCAACCAATGCCGCAATTGCCAACACACAAAACACTAGTGCACGACAAACACAACCACGCTCGTGTAACCACTGTAAAAGACACACAACATGCATACGCACACACATACTCGGCCACTTTAATGCACACAACCTATGCACGCACGCACAACGCTGCAATGATTGTCAGACTCGAATAACAACAAGCACGCACAATTATGATGACTCCGCAACTGCCACTCAGTCACACACAGTTATGTACATGCAGCGACTGCAGATATACACATGCTCAACAATTAACACGCACACACAGCTGAGTAAACGATGCCGAACGCATCAGCAGTGACGAAGCGACTGCCATACACACGCATAACATATGCAAGCACACACTGTGACTTAGCGATTGTTGAAACACACTACAACAAACGTGCCACAACTCAATGCAGGTAAGCTTACCTGATGTACAAGAAGAAGGTATGGACAGACCACCCTGAGGAGAGCATCCTGCCTAACGCAGGCATCGGCCTCGTCATGATGGTCGAAGCCAACTACCTGTCACGGGCAGGTTGGTCAGTGTCACGGTGCAGTGAGGTCATGAAGCATTCACAGCACCTGACACACGACATTACACATAGTGTCCTCCTTTAGATAAACGTGGCTCTCTACCCAGTGTCACACAGTGCTTACCTCGTTGCCAATCTTCCACTTGCTTGGGGAAGGGTTGCTAACGGCCGAGGTTGCTACATCACGGCCAAATGCTTTTGGGTTTGGGGTTCCAATCGACCCTTTGCAAGCACAACCACATGACTCATGCTGCTAGCTATGAAAGATGCAACCCTTACAGTTGAGCAAGAACAACACCATGCACAGTGTATCCGGAACGCATGCAGTGAGTCACTGTGCCAGTCATGAAAGAAGCAAGCATCAAAGTTTGAAGTTGAGCAAGAAGCAATGTGCACAGTGCATCAGAAACGCATGCATTCTAGCTTGCCCTTGCAACTGCGGTGTCAGGTGGAGTTGTTGTGATGGGTTGGGCGTTAGTGCGGGGACTTTGCTGCGATTGGTTGGCCAAGAGTGGCTGCGGCTGGTTGGCGACAGTTGCCTTGTTGATCACTGGGGGCAATGTGGACTTGGGGCGCCGACCTCCACGACGAGGTGCACCTGCAGATGGACCACGAGGCATCTCTAACTGATATTCGGGTGCCGCCTGCTTAGCTGATGGTGGCGCTGCCAGGTGGCCCGCCTATATGTATGAGGCGCGAAAACGAAAATGAGGCGATTCTAAACGTCTAGTGTCCCGCATTAGAGTTGCACTTCAAGTTGTAGTGCGTCTTTCTCCTATGGTTGATGGTACGACTTATGCATTCGTACCATCCATGCTTCGTACAACCAAGGGTAACAATGGCCTGGGCGTAAGATTAATGGTACGACAGAGGCATCTCTCGTCCAACCCCAGCCATTGGCGTACTATGGCTCTGTCGTACCATTCATGGTACGACAGAGGCATTGCTCGACCAGCCCTAACGGGAGTTAGCGTGCACTCACCCAAAGAGCTTCATTGATGGCCGGATGATGGCACGCAGGGGCATCATGTGGATGACGGCTCAAATGTCAGGCATAGTGGACCTGGGTTCGAGTAGGAGGCGGAGGACTAGGAGTAGGAGGCGGCGGCGGCGGCGGCGTGGCACATCTTGCGAGAAGTTGTGGTCGTAAGATATCAAGCAGCGAAGCCAACTAATAGCGGGCGCCACGGTATGGATTATGGCAGGCGTCAGCAATGGGGCTGTCAAACATGCATCACCAACATTGAACAACCCAGCAGGCCATTGAGGACCATCTTCACACATAGAGCTGCTTGGTGGCTCGCTTTCTGCAACAAGGAGTGCAATCAGGAGCTGCAATCTTTAAAGGCCCTTGTCCGAACCATGCGGGACCAATTGCGACTGTGGGAACCAGCACAAAAAAATGCAGAGGTACGCTCAACAATCTCATGCATTTCCTTGCAAAAGCAATTTTTGTTTTTTGCGCAGTTCATGTGTCACATGTAGCGTGGCTGCAGGCCTCCACTATTCATACCCACCCCACAGTCAAGCTGACATTGCGGAAGCCAGAGCAGATAGACAGAGCTGGGCGGCGGTATGTTGTTGCCAATACCGCTGTGCATGTTGACTGCATGCACCTCGAATGCATGCCTACCTTTGCATGCTAAGATGTACGTGAGTGTGCGAAGTCGCACGTGCGTGCCGAATGAAGTAGGCTGCGTTTGAGCACAAGCCCGCGTGGCCATTTGTCTGGCATTCAACCAGTAGTGCATCAACCAGCAATGACGTGGTCCATGCAATGATTCGCGCATCAACTAGCAATGCCGCAGGTGACTATTGCAATTGCAGTGTTGCAAGCATGCAGCAAACCCACATGTGATTGGTTGACAGCACCACAGTGCATTCAATCCCATCAATTGGTCCTTCAATCCCACTTGCTGATGGGCGCTGTAACGGGAGGGTACATTATATTACTACAAATCGACAATAAAAGCACCAAGTCTTTTGTGGTCGAGTGGGCTATGACATTGGTCACCGGAGCTTGAGACCCGGATTCAATTCCTGCCTTGCACACGAATTCCGCGATCGTTGTTTTTGGATCGAATAATATCGTAAATGGTCACTTTATAAGTGCCATCATAATAGGTCGCGACTTGCCTACTGGCAGTCGCGTCGGACTGACCAGTTCAGTCGGCGCGGCAAGACGCGACCTGCCTGACGCGATGCGACCTGTGGGGCCAGCAACGGTGCGCTATGCGCGCATTGACCGGTATGGGCCTAAAATGGCCGGTCCTTGGGTGGTGGGGCCGGTGACCGACCTAAATCAGACCCCCCGAAAGATTCCCCAGCTGATGGGCGCCAGCTGCCGAGGTCGTCAGCGTTCTTAAGTGGGGGGGAATGTAACGGGAAGGTACATTAAATTACCACAAATCGACCATAAAAGCACCAAGTCTTTTGTGGTCGAGTGGGCTGTGACAGGCGCGGCGGCAATGCGGCATCAGTTTAACATGCATGTTGGCATATTGAATCCCGACATGTCCATTGGGGCAGTGGCGCACCCTGTGCCCATGGCTTACGAGCTCCATAACGAGTTTGCGATTGAGGGTGGGGATAGTGCACCCAATACCACCTTGTCAGCCCCCATGGCTTCCCCGGCTCCATGCAGCCAACGGGCCATTGAGGCAAGTCGCTGTCTTTTATGCTTGTGCCTTGGTAACAATGCGTCAGGCACTGCATAAGCTTATATTCGTCCTTTGCAACATTGTGAGCCATCTTATTTTGGGTCCTATATACAACCCCCCTTGCAACATGCGCAGGTAGTCTCACCTGCCGCACCTGCTCCCCTCGCAGTCAGAGCGCATCCACCTTCCGCGGCACCAGTCCTTCATGCACTGCCGTCTCCTCCACGAGCAGCACCGGTGATTGCGGGGCAACAATCCTTCTTGTTGCAACCGGCGAGACCACAGCACAATGCAACAACCGATGTGGCTTCTGCACCTACCTTACCCCACTTGCTGCAAGTTGAAGCCGGCAGTCTGCCCCAAGCTCAGGTACTTGAACAGTCACTGTGACTCTTGCCGTAAACAGCTGGCTACACCAGTTGAGTGCTGTATGCGCATGCAGCAGGGGTCACCACCTGCCAGCGAGTCAGCAGAGGAGCTGGCCGCAACTCGCATATGGCCATCAGTTGTGCTAGGTGGCCAGCTCGCCTCATGGGACCATTTCAATGCGCCAACGAATGGAAATTGCTTCTACCATTGTGTTTTGCGCCAGGCCATCCATAGCGAATGATCACAAGTGCCCTAGCGGATTTTGAGCCATGCTGGACACCATGGACGACAATGGCAGGGGGGACACTCTCCGCAAAATCACCGCAAAGGCTGTCGATGCAGATGTGGCGAGCGAAATCTTAGACTTTTGCAGAGCCACTGGTGCCGCGGCAGAGATGGCGCAGTATTACAATAAACTGCCTGCGACCATGTTGGCTGATGTCAATTGCAACATTGACATAGCCATGGCTAAGGTGCGACAGATCGTGCGGAGAAAGAATGTGTGCGTGGAGCACCTACAGATGACCATGTTTGCCAACAAGCTGGGCTCTTGATCTTGTTAATTGGCTGCGTGACCGTTCAGCGCGAGCATGGGGAGTGGATGCCACGGCCCGGCAGCGCACTTTGGGTTGAA
This sequence comes from Chlorokybus atmophyticus, assembly GCA_009103225.1. Lineage (NCBI taxonomy): Eukaryota > Viridiplantae > Streptophyta > Chlorokybophyceae > Chlorokybales > Chlorokybaceae > Chlorokybus > Chlorokybus atmophyticus. Next base: position 63,111 of record RHPI01001965.1, read on the forward strand.
AGTAATAAAGCCCCCAACTCAGTCCTGATGGTTGGCAACACTACTCGAGTAGTGCTCGTTAGGAGCTCCTAACGAGCCAGAAGCACACTTTTGGCTCCTAAAGCCTGCAAGCACCGCCTATGCATGAAGTGCCACCGGAGGTAACAGACCTAATCGCAGAGTGGCGGCATGGCATTGCCAATTCCCCGTTACTACAGGCTGCGACCTAAGGTGCTGCGTCAACGCCTCAGGCCTCACCTTTGTGTGCTAGGCAAGAAGTAGCCGACTGATCTGCACATCCTACCTCCCCTCAACCACAGCCACATGCTCGCAATAACAATTTAGCACCCTCCCTTCCTGCTGCGGAGACTCACTTGCCACCGCACTCTGACCATCCGGAGGCATCTCTATAAAAAAGCAGCGGTAACTAGCCCTCTCCCTCTTATCTTGCCACATTGATCCCAGCTTGTCTTATTGGTAAAGAGATTGATCGAGGTGTCCTGAAAGCTGCGCTCAAAGACAAAGGCTTCATGCTCGACCTCATGAAGCAACATGAGGTCGTGGAGGAACGGGAGGCAACCAACAAGCGCAAGGCTGTGGAGCAAGAAGATAGCGCCTCACCTCCTGTTAATGACAGTGCCACGGATAGCGCCGGCTAAGATGTGCAGGTTGACAAAAAGAAAACAAAGAGGAAGGTTGTGGGAAGAAGGGACGCTGACAGGACCAAAATAGTTAAGGTGAGGCATCGTTACAATGTAGTTAGAAGAAGCACAGCGCCTTGAAGCCTCACTGGGGCTGATTGTGTGTCCGGAGTAGGCACAGGCAGGTTTACAGCGTCATATGGCTGCTCAGCATCGTTCAGAGCGACAGCCGGTGCGGCACGATCTGCCTAAGCTTAAAGCACCGACGCACAGACGCTTGAGGGGCTGACTCGTAGTGCAAAGGAGTTGATCGCCCTACAATACGCCCAAGATGCGCTGCATTACCACATGCGGCATGCCTCGAGGTGGGTGACAAAAATATACCATAAGTGGGAGCAAACGCGGAGAGTGCGGTCTAAACAGACCTCTGGGGATTGGCCGTGGTTGGAACCCAAACACGACATGGCCATCCGTAGTACGTTGTTGCCCTCGCCGTCCTCGATATGATGGTATTGTTGCTGCCGCAGCAACCCGGCAATGTGCTATCCGCGGAGCGGAATTTCGACCTGCTGCAACAGTTGTACCTGTTGATGTCGACTGATGCGGGTCGAGATGTGTGCCACTACCTGAGCAAACATATTAAGTGGCAAGTAAAACTATTCGAGCTGTACTTGGCATGCTTTGGCTGGCAGTGGCTGTATGTCACACGGCACGTTGAGCTGATTCTGTGAAAGCTCGAAGAAGATGGCGATGCGGGCGATTACACGAGTGACGACAGCCATGTCAAGGGCCTGGATGTACGCATGCTAGACGAGACCACCCAGACCAGCAGGTGGTGTATGGCGGCAGATGGGCGTGAGGTGATCGAGCAGGCAATGGAGCGTTATGCTGCGCCATTTAGATGGGAGTCGCTGCGCCTGCAAAGCGATAACCGAGTTTGGTAGCAGAGGCAGCTTGCACATCCGCGTGCACCATGGGTGCTAAATTGTTGCATTAAGCCCACCCCCCCCAGCGGATGGCGCCTTGTTGCAAGCATGTGATGTGCCATGTTTGCATCATATACCAGCAAAAGCACGTGGCAAATAAATCAAAGGAGCTACAAGCGTGTCCCATGTGCAAGCAACCTCACCCGTTTTGGTCGCCACGCCTGCTGCAAGACGCCATGTATCGGCGGTGATTTGGCCCCCGCCTTGATGACAATTGTGCATGTACTGTAGTTTTGTGCTGAACACCTGTGAACCATGTAGGTACATGTATAGTTGCAGCATGGTGCATAGTGCACCCGAGATCTGCTGGTGTCTTCTGAACACCGGAGAAGCATTGGCTGTACATGTGTATGATGATTGCCCTGCGCATGAGTCGGTGCATCGCTTGCATACCTTGCAGGTTTAAAGCATGGTTGACAGCAACAAAATGGGACAGCGCTTTGGGTTCCATGGAATGACAGCACAGTATTACTTTACGATCATCGTAGTATGCGAGTATCTTTGTACTGTAGTACCATTAATGGATGGAGTACCATTCGTGTTGATGTAGTACCACGCATGGTACTGTAATGCCGTGCATAGTACAGTTGTGCTTCTTGAAGTGTGACTCATGTAGGATTCGTAAGCTGGCAACCCTAACTTGATGCCGATACCCTAAAGTCTCGCTCAGTTTGTGGGCGGCCGTGCCGATTCATATGTTGCATGATGCCGTCGGCAGCAGTACTAGTAGTTGGAGACGTCTAGTGCATTGTTATCACATTGTGCTATAGTTGAATACGACATGACATAAATACGAGTATTTTATAGTATTTTTACATATTCAAGAACCAAAGACGATTCATAATTATGTGTAGTATGACAATGCATTGCACTATGTGCTGTCACCAATAACAGCAAATTGCAACGTATGCAACCATTCCCAAGGTTACATACTTTATCTCAACCGCCGTGTGCAGCGCAACTTCTTCTTCTTAATAAAGTGTGTACACACACAATATGTAAGTGCAATGCATCAATGCAATTGCATCATGTAAGCACCGAACTTTTCAATATGATAATATTTGTAATAATATTTTAAAAGTATTTTCACTCATTAGGTAAATACAATGAAATACCAGTATTATTAAGGCGAGTTGGATGGTATGATGCAACTAGGCATAGTGCGTACAAGCACTAGTGTGTTCAGTGGTAGCAGCATCAAGATAGCTTTGTAGAGCATAGACACTCTACCCTTCATACACTTTTACCCTCGCATTATCTGTATGAGCAGGCCCACCCCGTTCTCGCCAATAGACGAGGGAGACCTCAGCAGCTGGAGCCCAACCTAGTAACTCACCTACCGGCGAGCAAATGAAGGAAGCAATTACCATATCAGATGAGGCTCGCACTCCGTCTCCGGCTTTACCTCCTCTCGTTTCACTCCTCGACAGCAAGCTTCTCCACCTCCTTTGGACAATGACGACGAAGAGATGGAGCCTTCCAGCTCAACCACCTCCCCGCGCTTCTCTGGACGTCGAGGGACCACACCACTCAATGAGTTCATAATCAACTTCCACTCCAAGATGCGGCAGCAAGCCCTAAAGAACAAGGAGTGGTCAGATGAGGTGTTGATGCATATCATGGCTCAGTATCTTGATTATGAGGCACATGATGTGTGGAAGTCCATTAATGAGTTGCAAAGAGTTAATGGCTATAGCGAGCTTGCCAGCACCATAGCATTCACATCAATGCACAGCCCAGCAATTGCTGCCCTAGCAGCAATGGCCCCTCCATCATCAATCATTGGTCGAGCGTTGGCGGCAGCTATGCAACAGCAAGCAGAGGATACAAAAGCCGAGCTGGTTGTTGCCTATCAAACCCCTGCAGGGATTGAGGCCAAGAAGGCCGCCCAACGGGTCAGGATACTTGAACGCACCGCTGCCATCATCGAGAAGCAAGTGCAGCTTTGTAAATGGGCGCATCTCCACTACTAACACCTGGGTCACGAGCTCTAGCGGGAGGCATTGTCTTCACCCTTGGGTCGGTGGCACTACGTGCACCAGCCATCACCGTTGGGGCTACCATGTCTGACTCTCCGCTCAAGGACCTCTACGCTGCACAGCGGGGCACCTGCGAGGGATCCTGAGAAGGATCCTCGCACCACAAACCAACAACAAGGTGGAGGAGTTGAGGCGCTTCCAATGGAAGCCCAATAAGGACCCTCTCCGGCTATAATTTCGGCCGAAAAGATTGCTGAAAAATATTGACTACAAGATTGTTGGTGAGGAGGCAGCCGCGGCATACGTGGCTGAGTTGGACCCCACCCTTAGTGAGTCGACGCGCAACTGCAGCAGGCCCATCGGCTACACCGTCAAGGAAGCTTTTGAGACCGCACAAGCCATTCACATGCGTGCGGTGTATGAAAGTAGTGTTGGACAACAACCGAAGTGCATCACGGCCATGGCAAGCTCAAATGCAGACCCCCTCGGCGAGACCAAAGTTGGGACGCTTCAGTCCCTGGGAAAGTTGGCATGACAGTTAAAGTTTGTCATATGACAAAGATTACAGCCTTGAGCACCAACCAACAGTTATATGACATCAAAGTTGCCATATTGCAAATGTTTTGGCAGGGTGCGAATAACATCAAGGTAAGGTCTTCGTCGTAAAATGTTTTCCCTGCCGGCCAACTAGATATTGGCAACGGCCGTGCCCCTGAGGATACTCAGCAAAACGGTCGTGGCTCAATCCACCGGTAATCTCGATACAGGGACCTGAGCATAACAATTGTCACCATCGGTCGGTGGCCGTATACAGGAAGGGCCTGACCCTAACTGACACGTACCTCTCAAATACCCATCACTCAAGCAAAAGAGACTTAACTTAACTAACAAGTAACTAGCCGATATCTAACAATTAGGTACCGGCGACCGTACACTATATGATTGTGCCTGACAGGCACCTGATGGTATCATTATATTACCAGCCATTATTAATGTGTACTATTAAAGGTACATGTTAGTACCGCTTGATCATGATTATGCATCACACAATGATTGTCAGCAATTGTGCAAGACGGTGATAAATAATACATTTATAATGCCAATAAAGTTTTCCATGTTACAATGTAAACTTTGGTGAGCTACTACTACTATTACTGCTAGTACAACTAAGCTACATTTAGTACTACTACCCTTGTACTAAGCTGCCGCTCTTGCACCGCCCGCCACTGAAGCTGGCAGCTCCGCCGCCGTTGTTTCTGCAAAGCACACAAGGCGGTTAAGGCAATCAAACAAGCGCAATTAACAGTAACATACACACCTACATGATGTCGCTTGCCATGTATCGCCACCGCCGCCGCCTAGCCTGGCCTGGCCTGGCTTGGCCGCCCTATGGTACAAAGGGTGTTTAGCCTGCCTGCGCTGTTGCGCATAACACAACGTTATAATATACCGCAATTAAGCTCACCTACTGTTGGCCACTGCCGCCGCCGCCACCACCACCGCCGCCGCCGCAGCAGCTGCAGCGCTGCTACCCCTACATAACGCTAATAAGTCACTTAAGTCAAGTGTCAACTTGAATTAAGCCGTTGAGCTTTTGAATTGCTGCCGAAGACACGATGGCACAATCGTACCGTTTTGATAGTACGATGCTCCCATTGTGACGATGGCACAATCGTACCGTCAAAACGGTACGATTGTGCCATCGTCACAATGGGAGCATCGTACTATGTCAACAACACATTAAATGCATCGTATAAAAGTCACGACTTGCCGGCAATACAGCGACAAGTAGGAACTGCCGGTCACTTGCTTGTCGCTAAAAGACCGCTGCCGCGCATGACATGCTACGGTTAGGTGACGACCGACAGTCGGCTGGAACCACAAGTCATTATAAGGCGACTTGCTTGCCACAACAGGCAGGCCGCCGTGACGGCCAAGCTACGCTTAACGGTCGGCCGTCACTGCAAAGTTACGCGCTTGCCATTTCAGGTAGGCCGCCGTTACTTGTGTACTATCAACCATAGATTGGCCATCAACAACAGTCCACAATAGCCGACGGCAGACCCAACAGTCAAAAAGCGACATTTCATGCACGGTCAGGCACCCGTCAGTCCCTCAGTCCCTGGTCAGTCATTGTGTAAAATTTACGACATTGCTATATAGACAGTCACTTGAATGATGCCATGTGACACTGACAACACATGAGTGTTATTGATGTAGCAGTCATGATATAAGCTGGACAGTAAGCTGTCAGTCACATGACATCAACACTTGGCTAGAGTGTGCAAATGAGTGTTGCACGACAGTCAGTGACCATTCCATTCATTGCCTCGTATAACATTGTCTGTGCGTTGTCCTGATTGTCAATGATGCCTTGTACAATGTTGACAGCTGTTATTTGACAGTATATAACTGTCTGTGACTGCCTTTCATAGTAACATGCGCAGGTTATGTCATTATATCATCTATATGGCATGACCATTACTGTAACTGATGCCACGTGCAATTGTGGTTACTATTATGCCAGTGTCAATCACAATCAATGACTTTGACTGATAGTGGCATGCACAGGCGGTAACCACATTGTTGCACGTTCACAGACCACATTTTTGCACGTTCACCAACCTAACAACTAAGCTCACAATTGACAAGCAACACGTTCCCACCCTCAGTGGCAGCATAAGGCCTACTAGTAGCTACAACACCTAGTAAAACACGATGTACAACTTGTTGAACTTGACGGAGGGGGAGGACATGGCACCATGCACGCGTGCTCAGAGCTGGTCGAGGCAGGTGACGACGGGGGCCTCCCACTTGGCCTTCTTCTTCAGCTCCATCCTTGAAGGCCCACGTAGGAAGGTGGCCTCGTTGGCTGCAGCTTCCATCAGCAAGCGCTCTCGTGCGATGATGGCGTTTTGCAGATCGTTGTCCTCTGCTAAAAGTCACCTCTCGCCTGCCATCCACTTTTGCCTTTGCTCCCGGGGGCGAGGGGGGGTGGTTGGTTGAGTGCGTGCGCGTGTGTGCTGCTACTGTGCGTGCTGCTGCCGTGCATGCGTGCTGTGCGTGTGAGTGTGTGTGCACACTCTTACCGCAATCTCAAGGTAGCCCAAGTTGCAAGTGATGGCGTAGATGTGCCACTCGGGGATGCGCTCAGTCGCACAACCAGTGCCGTTGAAGACTGCGCGGCACACCTTCCTCCGTTCTTCTCGACCCCAAGGGTCATCACCGTCGACGCAGTATCTGTCACCTGCAACATCAACACATTGTTACTAAGATAACACTAGTGGCGACGTACACAAGGCATTGCAGCTTGCAACATACCTATAAGTTGCTCACAGCAACTTACTTACCAGTCAGCCATTGGTCGGAGGTGTGAGGAGTGGAGTAAATGACACCGATGCACCTTTTGAGGGTGGAGGATATCACGCCCTTCTTGATGCCATGGATGCAGCGGCACGCGATTTCAACAATGCGCGGCCCCGCGAACTCTGCCATTGAAGACACGCACATGAGAGAGAGAGGGAGGGAGNAGACCTGGAAGAGAGAGGGGGGGGGTGGGGGTGGGGGGGTAGACTTGCCAAGCGGAAGGCGCCGCGTGCAGGATTGATAAAGGACCATCGTGTACAAGCATGTGCTCCAGCGTGCGGACGTGGGGCCCTTGTTGTAGTGCATGAGGTGGCTCAGCAACTTGTCGGCACAATTCTGTGTGAACAAAGCACAAGTGGACAAGCAACGGTGCAGCATCAGCTTTATTAAGTGCGCCGTTGTACAGCAACTGCTGCACATCGCTGCAGCTACTGCTGCTGTTGTTGATTGCATCAGCAGCATCAACTGCAGCAACCAAACAACACTGCAGCTGAATGCTGCAAGAGCAAGTGTGCATACTGATGCACTTCACATACTTAGCAATGAGACGAGCTTACGTTGATGTGTGGGTCGTTCTTTGCGAAGCTTCTCCATGAGCTCTGCTCAACATCTGCTCATCCTCAGGGTCGACATGCGGAGCGGGTGCCGGAAGGTTGTTGACAGGAGGTGGGGGTGGTGGAGAACCGTATTGTGCGCCAGCAGGGTTGGGTATAGCAAACTGCGGGGGCGGGGGGGGGGGCAAGGAGTATGAGGGAAAGGTGGTTGGAGTAGTCCGCACGGCGTTGATGATCTCGAAAATCATGGCGCCAAGCATCTGCCGAATCATCTCCGCCATGTCACTTAAAGCTGCAAAGTTCTACAAGCATACATGCAATAAGATGGCATGACGTGTAGATAACACAAGGGGTTCATGTGTGCGTGCGAGCATGCGTGACATGTCACACTTACATTGCCATTGGCAGCTTGCTCTGACTGCCTGGGATATGAGGAGCTGACGGAGTTGTTGTTGTTGTTGCGTCCAAGGTTGGGGTGATTGCAAGGGGGCGGGTGGGGCGGTCAATGATGGCTTTGGCACGCTTTGCGGCTTGCGCGATGAACATTCGCCTAGACCAACGACCTGCTTGCCCCTCCTGCGCTTGGTTGCCTCCGCCTCTTGCGCCTCCTACTCTGCATGCCAAATTGGCATTGTCATGCAGAGCGTTAAAATCCTCGTCCTTAAGCTCACCCAGCGCATCAATTGCATCAAACAAGTGTGTCAAAGTCCCCAACCACACAGGCAGCTGCAGCTGCATACTTCTTGGCAATATACCAGCGAGGGACGGTTGATGTCGTGCAATGGCTTGCAAACGAAGCCGCACAAGGGAGAGTGCGGGCCGTGCGTTTCCTGACGCCATGCCATTCATCGCCACTGTACTACGCCGTCCACGCTCCCGTGCAGCTTCGCATCCTTGACTGCTTTGCAAGGTACGGTGTGAGTGAAAGTCCCTAAGGGTGACCACCAACGACAATACTTAAAAAAAAACATGCTATAAGAATCCTCGCTAAAATGATGATTTTGGCTTCTGTTCGTGCGCGCGTCCGTGCGTCCTTTTGCCAACAGCGATAAAGATGGCTACATCGATGAAGCCAATCGCTTCAAGCTGGACCCGCTTTCTTACTTGTACGCTTCATACGCCATCACCCATCACCTCAACCCAAGATAGAAATTTGCGGTGTTGGTGCGGCCTCGATGACAGCGCCAACACCATACCGGATATGCAGCAGGGCTGCAAGTTAGTTTTTCTCCCGAGCCACTTTGTCCTCTTTGACGGCACCATCCCGCACGTGTCGGGCTTTCTTCAAGAGCACGGGTACACGCCCACCGCGGCGTTCCCGCACGCGCAGTTTGTTGTGGATAGAGAGTGTCAAGCCGTCGTGCATGTGTTTCAGAGACAACCACAAACGTTTTTATGAGAATGAGTACATGTGGTTGCAAGTGCGTAGCGGCTTGCATCCCCAATGCAATTCTATTCAAGTGCAATTTAACTCAGCTGCTTGCATGACTTCGGCCAGCCACAGCATTCAGATCATCAATAGCGACAGACAGGTCTGCACAAAAAAAGTTGATAGAGTTGATGGAATAAGCCGGAGGATGCTATAGGTACCAATGTTGATCATGTTGACGTACAGTTCATGAGGTCCGGCATAGCCCAGCCCTACCTTTTCATGTAGCTGCATTTGTATGCTGGCTGGTATGCTTGCTGCGGCGACGGCTTGGGCCTGACCATCACAGAGGCGGTTGTAAAGTAATATTACGGCTTCTACAAGGATGGTGAACTTGTTGTTGCAATATACTGAGCTATTGTACGGACACACCAGGACTCAACTACCCAGCGAAAGTGAACACAAAACTGTACACTATTCATTACAATGCAATATCTGTACACTAACCCTTGGCTTCTACATTAAATACAAACTCCTGTACTCTCCACACGCCATCATCACCCTAATACTGTTTAAAGAACGATACATGCAAGTCGTCTTGCACCGCAATGACTATATCGCCTCTGGTGCCATACGCAGCCTGCGAACAACCACTGCTCAATGACCACATGCTGAGGCAATGGACTGCGTTTACTAATAAACTATGTTAACACAAGTATGTACAGCTAGACTTTATTATGTCAACAATAAGCACCAATGCCAAGCTTCAGTCGTACCTCATCTATGTCCCCTTGCACGAAGATTGAACTCAACATCTTTTTAATGTGCTCCGGGTAGCCAGTTTGCTGCCTAGACAAGTCATTTACCCGCTCAGTGTCCTGTGACACAGAAGGAAGCATACTTATATGTGATGGTAACATTGCACAATAGCAATGAAATTTTGAAGGGCAGCATGAGAACAAAGTCAACGACAACTGTTACCCACCTGCAGCACCTTTTTCACAAGCCTCTTTGCGAGTTTTGTTTCATGGTCGTTGCCTGCGCTTTGTGCTTCAAGCACATCTTCAAACAAGCTTCGCCCTTTTGAGACCTGTGCAACCACACAGGTTGAGTGGACAGGTTGCACTGTGTATTTGACTACTTGTTGCATATATTCCCTGGTGATGTTGGTGTGATGATAGCAAGCTGACCAATTAGACGACGCGTAACATCTGTTCATGAAAAATGCCGAAGAGACGCTGATTGAGAGTTATAGCACCTGTGTGCATTGATAACTGCTAATGCAACGTCAAGTCAGATCTTGGTAGTTGCGTACGGTGTCTAATGTTGGTACTTCTCTCAAGATCTGTGACACGCTGGAACATGCTTGTATACATTCGTCTACAAGTAGTGAAATCCCTAATGTGGCAGTGGTAACCGGGACGTTCTTGCGGCAGGAGTGCTGTGAGGTGTGCTGAGTGATGCTAGACAGCGGCAACAGCGCGATGTGACCTGTGTACATGTGTTGATTGTATTATGTCATCAGCGCCTTGAAATCATTGGAAGCGCAGCTCATGCACATGTCGTGGTGAGAGCAAGCTTGTGATGTGCATAGCTGTGATTTATTGGTTCGGTTCACTTGACTGTGCACAACCCAAATGCATCGTCAATGCTGTCATTGCATTGTGTGGCAAACTCCGTCCCTCAAATCCGTTTCTTGGCAGAGTGCATATATTTGACTGACTGACAGACAGACATGCAACAGTCATCACGTACAGTAGCAACCTTTGCATGCTGTCCGGTAAAGATGGCCTGGTAAGTACAGAGTCCGCCGTTTGGAGACTTTGTTTCTACCACTGCGTTGCTGAATGTGCTTAGTGATACGTCTAGCTATCACGCTAAGCCCATATACCCTCTCTGAACAACTTGCTTCTCACGGTGCTGTCTTGTAGCTTCCCTCGCCTGCAACACTACGTGCCTTTGCAGTTGAGGCGACAGCCAAAGCCGACACGTACACATGCAGCGGGACGCCTGACCCCCAGCAATTACTCAAACAAACAGCAACGTTCAGCGTACCTTGTGCTTGGGGCATTATCATGGTTGCCATGAAATTGTATGCATTGGGCGGGAGGATGTTGTCTAGGACAGCATCTCTGAGAGCCTGTTTGATAACGGTTTCATCGACATCCGCCATGGCCTTGCCAGGAAGTCTTTGGCACTCAGAACTCATAAAGTCGCTGTCGCTCTGACCAGATGATAACCTCTGACCTGCTTCATGTCAGTCACCTTCCTTGCTCGCCATGTATGTGTCGAGCATTGCGCAAATCACGGGTCGGATCATCGGCTGGAAGGCGATCAGGATTGCAAGGATCATCACTGGTGCGCTTGGGCGGGCAGGGTCTAGAGCAGCTTGCTGCTGGGGTCAACAATGACCCACTCCTGGCTGTCCGTGTACCTGACGCGGAGCTCCCCGACGTCGCTGTAGTCCAGCGTGATGTAACAATGGGACCTCTGAGAACATGCAGGACGTGGTCAGGACCTGATTGAAGAGTGCGTCGCAGCTATAATGCACGGGCGCAAGGAAGCGCACGCCCTGCAAAGCAAGGCACGCTGCTTAGTTGTTGCGCAGTGTCACACGCGATGTGTGGCAGCAGCCATCACAGGAAGCCACGCAAAGTGTGGAACCAACCGTCAGGAGGAGCATGGCAAGTGCTGCACTGGACACTCTAGACGCGACACGTAAGTGCATGGAGCTGAGCAACTCAAATGCATGCGTGTCGAACAATAGCATTAAACAGATGCAGAAACACGTGTACATCTGATTTCCACGACAGCACTTTGCAAACTGAAGCCATTGTTGTGACAGAACGCATTCGATTGACTGGCAGACAGACACTTCCAGACGGGGGGAGCTGAAGGGTTGCTTACTGACTATGTTCTAACACGCACAGCAACAATCTTGTCATCAGCGCCCAATATGCAAGGCCTGGTGTACAAGCGCAAAATGTGCTGTTTTATTCCTACTACTGTGTGACTACAAGTGCTTGCTATACGCACGTCTTTCACGCTCTGCGTCCATAGACTCTGTGGAGATAGCCTGTCCCAGAGTCCTCGGTACTGGTGACATTAACCTGCAGCAAAACGTGCCTAAGCGAAGTTAATGCAATTTTCTCGCACCAGCGCAGGCCCACGCACATGACCTATATGCAGCATGCAGTTGCAGACACGTACGCCTGCAGCGGGACGCCTCAACCCAGCAAACTTGAAGGTTTCAACAGCTACTTCAGCTTACCTCTATGGCTTCACGTTCTGCACCGTCACCGAGAACTTGGTGTTCGCTGGGAGTTTGGTCGAATTTGGCTTCATTCCAAAGGTGACGTTCTGCTGCGCGTCTTTCAGAGCCTGTTCGACAGCAGCGTGGGGGTCCTCCCTGACCACGGCCACAGTAAAACTCATGGTCCGGCCGTCGTCTGACCAAGTCATAGTCTCTGCATTCACGGCGAGGACCTTCCGCGCCACGTAGGCGCTGAGCGCTGCCCGGATCACAGGCTGGATGGGGAATGTGAACTGGACTACTGCTACTAACACTCCGATCGAAGCCGGGTCGACCTGCTGATTTAGAGGTCCGTGCGGACCCGCGGCGACCACGGCCATCTTCGCGTACTCGTCCGCGTCCATCTCCCCAAATGCGGTGCGGCGCTTGGTCGGCAGGATTTGAAGCAGCTTGCCGGATTTGGGGTCGGAGATTACCCACTGCATCGTGTCCGTGTAGGTGACGTTGTAGTCCCCAACCTCGCTGTAGTCCAGTGTGATGTAATTGCCGCTGACCTCCTCAAACATGCAGCTGGTCGTCAGGACCTGATCAAAGAATGCCATGATAGTCTCCTTGGGCTCCAGCGTGATGCGGCCCAGAATCGCGGGGCTCTTTGCCACGTAGAAGGGTTTGTACTCGTCGTTGACCATCGCGTTGACGCCTGCGCAGATCAGGCCCTTCTGGTTGTCCACATAGAATGGACCCGTTGATGCCGGGGTGCCTGCGTCATGCACAGAGGCGCAGCATCTGTGAGCTGAGCGACATGCAGCTTCGACATGTGCAAGCACTTACGGACGTATAGGCTACACCGCAGGCAGCGACACCCGTACTCTGCTCTCGTGCGAGCATGCACACACGCCTGCATGACAAGTACCTGATTGAGGCATGAGGTTGCCGTCTTTGGTGAGAACGCAGGTCATGCCCGGCTGGATGTCCTGGACATCGGTGGTGGCCCGCACGAGAGCACCGGATGTGAAGCTCTCTTGCCCGAAGACCTGGAAACTGTCCTGCCACTCGAACAGGTTGGAGTTAAGCAGGTCGTCCATGCCCAGCCAGATGACGTTGAAGTCCTTGTCGCCGAGCTTCTTCGCGATGCAGAGCCTGTAGCCGCCATCCTTGAGTGTGTCCAACATCTTGTCAGAGATGGCCACGGTGAGACTCTTGGATTGGGGTTGAGCCATGCTGCGTACAAGAACAACCACATAGGTCAACGTGAATCGTGACTTTGCCAGACGGTGCCACCGTCAACAGAACAGCCTGGCATATTCATGGCACGCGCGCGTTGCAGCAACATGCCGACTTAGCACTTGTGGCTTACTTGGGGCTGGGAAATGTGGCTGCGATGAGAGCTACGTTGACGAGCAAGAGTGCAGTGGCGCAAGCAACCAACCGCAGGAGCACGCGCACGCCCTGGCTTGCAAACAAGGCACGCTGGTTAGCTGTTGCTGTGCAGTGGCACACACTTCACACAGCAGTCATCACAACGAACCAAGCTCATCTCAATGCATGCAGTTGTTTCGCTCAACATGAATGAAATTGGAAGTGCACTGGACTAATACGTATGCATGCCCAGCGTTGGCATCATACAGACACAGAGTGACAACGCAGCGTGCAGCACAAACCAAGCGCTTGAATGAGTTGCAGCACACAGCAAAGCAGATTGCAACCGTTACCTTACAACGTCGGCACGCTGCTGCGGAGTAGGAGCCGGACAGAAGAGCTCGTCCCGACAGAAACGCTCTACACTTACCTTGCCTGCCGCTGGCATGCGGCATTTATAGGGCATTGCCTGAGGCTGTGGCTGAGGCTCAGGCGTCGTCATCGTGCCCTCCGGCCCACCCGCCACCTGCCGCATTTCGCGTTGGACAATGTCATGCAGTAGTCTTGCTGCGAACCGGTCATGGATGGCAGCCTCTGCACGCGTCGCCTACCGCTACTGCCGGGAGCGCGTCGGTCAAACCCGAGGCAAACGGGCCATACCCTCGCAGTAGTTAGAGTCTGACTCATAAAACGCGTGTCCGCCAATAGTTGCTTAGCACCTCTCAGCTGTTGGCCAGGCCAACTTGGCCTTGCTCTCGCGGTAGGAGTCTGACTACTCTAGCGCGGCTTAGCGGTAGAACGCTGAGACATGCTGACTCACAGTTCTATTCTTACTCATCAACCGCGTGTCAGCCAAAGCATGTTGTAGCCTCCCCGCACAGTGTCAGCTGTTGGCCTTACTCTCGCAGTACCGGCAGGAGTCTGACTCATCATGAATAAGGCATCGGTCCATGTACAGTACATGTGATGTGTATATGTAGTACCTGTGCTGCGCAGGCTGTGTGTATCACTTTGCATGATACTGTTCGACAAGAATGCGGCAGGTGTGACGTCCAGATCAACTCTTGCCAACACAGCGTGGCTTGGTAAGACAAAGTCTCCTCAGGAATGACATGTGAAGTGCGCATGCCGTCAGGGCATGAGGGTAAGCTTAGAGCTTCTCTCGGGGCAAACTGTTCTCTCCTCTCGCCACCGTCCATTTTCTGCTGCGGCAGCCTGCCGACGTGCTAAGGTAAGCCAGGCGCTCTGCGCCTTGCGTGCGGTTTTGCTGTTGCCGCTCACTCGCGGTTTGGGTGTGTTGCACGCGCTGCGGTTTACTCTGTGCTCCAATGTCAATGCAATGCCAACAGTTGACACTGTCACCATATCACATTGACCTGCACAAGTGCAGACGGGTTGAGCTCGACTCGCATGCATGTGCGTCACGTCTTGAGCGTGGGCCAGTGAAGCACTTGCCACAATAACTCAGTAGTTGCTTGAACTTAGTGGCTTGCTTCCTTATAATTGTGGCTAGTATGAACTGGGCAGCACAGCTAACAAGCGTGCCTTGTTTTGCCGCAGGGCTTGCTTGTCAATGTAGCCACCAATGCGGCACGTCTCAAGCTCAAGTAAGCCACGTGTGGGCGGTCAGTTTGTTCCTGCTACGCATTGACGTGTGGGGTTTCATGCAGTCTGCTGCACAACCGGGCACGAGAATGCTACGTGTTTGCCAGGCTGACCCTTAAAAACATTTTGATGACTGTCGGTAAATGATGTGGTCGTTCTTGCGTGCAGCATGGCGACCGAGAAGAGTCTCATCGTGGAGATTTCTGAAGTTGTGCTACCGGTGCTTAGGGCTGGCAGATATAAGCTCTGCATCGCCAAGCAGCTGGGTGACGAGGACTTCAACGTCATATGGCAGAGCATTGACAACCTTTTCCAATTTAACGAGTTCAGGTGGCAGGACAGTTTTCAAGTCTTTGGGCAAGAGAGATTCTCGCCTGGTAAACTTGTGCGGCCCAATACCGGAGTTCACGATGTTCAGCCAGGCATGACCTGCCTTCTCGACAGCAATGCCATTTTGCAAGGTCAACAAGGTACTTCGTGCGTGTATGTGCACGTGTGCGGGCAGTATGCGTGTGGCTGGCAGCGCTAGTAAGCACACCCTCAACAGCAGCCTCAACATGTGCCAGCACATGTTGAGGCTGCTGATCGCTGACGGATGCTGCACCTCTGTGCGTGCCCAGGCGCCCCGACAACAACAGGTCCATTCTTTGTGGACAATCGGTTTGGCTTGATCTGCATCGGCGTAAATGCAATGATTAACGGTGAGTACAAGCCCTTCTACGTGGCAACAAGCCAAGCAATTCTGGGCCGCATCACGCTAGAACCCCAGGAGACTATCAAGGTTTTCTTCAATCGGGTCCTGACGACCAGCTGCATGTTCAATGAGGTCAGCGGGGAGTTTATCGACATCACGCTGGACTATCGCAAAGTTGACGACCACCATATCGTCTACACGGACAGCATGCACTGGGAGGAAGTCCTGGTGTCCAAGCGCGGCACCCTGAAGGGGGAGGCTGATGCGGACAAGCATGAGGAGGGCGCTCAGCTCCAAGTCTCCCCCGGGCCCGTAAAACAGACGCTGATCAGGTACGTGGTCACGTTTCAGCCGACTATCCAACCTGCAATCAGAATGTGCTCAGTGCTCAGCGCATACCTCGCACAAAAGTTTGCCGACCTGCAGCCTGAGAGTTTCATATGGGCAGCTGATGGGGGCTACGTCAGCTTCTCTCGCCAGAGATCCATTGCCGATCCCGATTTGGATGCGATTAAACAGGCTCTGAGAGACGCACGTGACTTTAAAGGCAACATCCTCTTAGCCAACGAGACATTCAGTATGACCATAGCAGGATAAGGTATGCTGAACAGTGCAGTTACTACATCCCTACGCTCATCCTGCTCAACGCGTTCATGTCTGCCTTTGCATAGGCCATGTACGCGAGTGCACGACCAATTGCAGAATTGTCTTCGTCTCATGCGGGTGCACACGTGCGCACATGCACACATTGTTGCACGCGAAGGAAGCCGTCAGAGAATGTTGTAGGTACCCAACCTCCACACAGCACAAAACCACTACTACTTCTAGACAAACATGGGGCTGACGTATTTGGCAAAACCTTCGACCTCCGACTCAACACTTACTTGGCCAATAGTAACCGCCGCTTGCTACCAAACAGGTTGCTGCTGTGTGTCAGAAGATAGTTACTTCAGCAAGCCTCGAGTATTGAATGTCGGTATCAACCCGGAATCCTCTATGCAACAGAATCACGATGGCACAAACTGAATAACAGAAGGGCCAATTGTATATCTATGCAAAAATTAAATGCAAGACAATGAATAATTTACGGATATGCAAATCATGCGCTCGCCGCAACATGTGCATGAGCTGACTGTCACGAGTCCACACGCAATCACATCACAATGAGGAATTATCGTTGACCAATGCTGCATAGCCGAAAACGTATCAAACCCTTTGACCTTACACATAACGTCCGAACCCTGGTTGCTGACACCCAGATGCTGACTTGATGTTACAATAGCAGCATTTGCAAGTGCAACAGCACACAAATGCTACGACTCCACAACAGTTGTCTTTTTAGCACCATTTCCAGCACGAAAAGTACTCCATGTCGTCCAGGCTACTTAGGTTACTATCATCAAACAACACCAGGGCACATATATAACGGGAACCAAGGCACACACCGCAATTTGTCCACTCATCCCGAAGCCGCCCGCGCTTCCGCACTCTTACTGAACACATCTTCAAGAGCTCCCTCAAATATAGACAACGCTTCATCGACCTGCTCTGCGGTAATGTTGAGAGCAGGCAGAAAGCGCAGCGTCTCCCTTGCACCTGAACCATTGGTTTACATGTAAGTTTTTGCTAAACACACATGCTTTACATACAGCCATGCAAACACAACGCAAATGTCTGCGACAGATGCTCAATACCTGTGCAATGCATCCAGCGGCTGCACGGCATGTAGGTAACACAATACATACACACAATATGTTACCTGCTGTCATAATCAACATGCCGCGGCTGTAACACGCTCGGGAAACAGCGGTGGCAACCCCGGATTTCGGCGTCACACTGCCATCTGAGCCGCCAAATTCCGCCGCCACCATCAAACCCCTCCCTCGGATGTCAATGATGGGGAACCTCTTTGCCAGACTCACAAGTCCCTGAACATCAGATGCAAGTATACAGTGTAAGTTTGACACCAGCCTGTTGGAGGGAGACCAACGTGGCGTTGAGTAACAACAACTAAAGCCATGACGCAAACCTGCACGAGCTGTTGGCCGCGCTGAGTGGCATTGTCGAGCAGCTTTTCCTCTTTAATGACGTCTATGGTGGCTGATGCAGCAGCGCAGCCGAGCGCGTTCGCCGCATATGTGCCGCCCAACATGCCGGGCGTCATCTTGCCATACAGATCATCGCGCGTGGCCACGCCAGCAAACGGAAATCCGCTGGCAATGCCCTGCGCGTCAAGACCGTTCTTATGCACGTGTGTGCGCATGAGTGCCTGTGTGCGCTTTGTGCTTCTACATCCAACTTGCGCCCAAGCGAACACAATAAGCTTGACAAAGTGTAAATCAGGTGAAAAATGCACAATTAACATGTGTGTGTGCACTTGCGTGCGCGTTAACCTGCTCAAGTCTGTACCTGTCGACACACATGCGGATGCACGCAACTGAATCCATGTATTCTTTAGCCCATACAACGATGCAATCAATTCAAAACAAATGATGAAATGAAGTCAAGAAGAAATTATATGACCAACCTTAGCAAAGATCATTATGTCCGGGTCAGCTCCAGGGAGATGTTGATGGCCCCACCATTTGCCAGTGCGGCCAACTCCTGATTGAACCTGAGTACAACAATCTCAAGACTAACACACAACATGTTGCAAATGCTTATCGTGTTACACATCACCATGGCTTGCCTCGTCAACAATCAGAAGCAAGTTGTTCTCATCGCAGATCTTCCGCACTGTTTGCATGAAATCGGGCGGTGGCGTAAGGAATCCACCTTCTCCCAATATAGGCTCTATGATGACAGCAGCTGCAGAAACGACCCAAAGCCTTAGCACATGTGATGCAGTTGCCAATGTTCATAACAATGTACATGTGTTATGTAAGTTAGAGGCAGAAATTGGCCTCTGGTTTAAACTGCACACACTGTTTTACTACATGAACTGGACAATCATGTAACTTGCTGTTGCAATGTGAGTCATTGACAACAGTTGTCACTGATCCAAATCAAGCAACAGATTTGATGTTGCTATGTATGGTTGGCCTTATCACTGCTACTGACCTGTTTCTGAAGGATGTGTCTGTTGCTTGAGCATCCACTTGAGTGCTTCGTGCGGTCCTCCGCAACACCTCCTAGCATCGTATGACTGGAAGGGCGGTATGTACGGCTCTAACTGCATCAACAAGAATACCACTGACGCTCTGTTTAATCTCTTTCACCTTTCTGCATGGTTGCAACTTAGTACGCTTGAAGCACATCTGAACTACCTGTTGCCCTTTGTTTTTGCACATTGATTGAGATACATGCTGTCTGAGTTGATGTATCGGCAAGCTCTCATGTAGGTTTGACCATAGGACTTCTTGTTCTGCTTGTGCAGGAATAGATGTTGACTAACTGTGAGATAGTTTTGCAGACCCAGTCAGTGTAGCATATAATGTTATCATAGGCACCGCAAGCATGCATACGCTTCTCGAGTCACCTTGTACCAGTCTTTCCCGGATGGCGCGGCCTGGCGAACTTTGCAGTGCAGGCAGTACGGGTACGGCGCAATAAACACCTGAGGCATGAGGGGGCCAAAGTTCTGGCGGTACACGACTTTGGATGATGTTACCGCCATTGCCCCATACGTGCGCCCATGGAACCCACCCTGCAAGCAATCAGTTAATCTTATTTCTGTGTGCGCACATTCATTTGCACAACGCACACCCATGCACCAGTGCGTATGGGCATGCATGCAAGCGTCCATGCCTGCGCACTCTTGTACACGCAAACACACGCGCACGCACAGGAGCACGCGCACGCCTATGCACTCCCTGGCAGATAGCACCGGGATGCAAGTACATGTTCTGTGTGCTTACCTCAAAGGCGATAATGTTTTGCTTGCCAGTTGCAGCACGAGCTATTTTGATTGCATTGTCAACTGCCTCGGAGCCACTGTTTGCGAACAGATAGCGTGGAAGGTTTGGCGGGCAGATCTCATTCAGCCGGTCTAGTAGCTCCACCTGAGATAGACGTTGACGGGTTGCAGACAGACATCGACACAAGTACAACAATCAACTTGTTGACATTTTACCAATGGCTCAGACGCTGCGAACAGATTTTGCTGCGAGTGTATAATCTTCCCTGCTTGATCTGCTATTGCTTTGGCAACTTTTGGATGGGAGTGACCAGTGGACTGAGTCCCAATGCCTGTGTGTATGCACAATGATCAGACTTGACAATCACAACCAATGGATGCGCTGTGTGTACCAGCAAGTAAGCTACTGGTTGGGCTTGATAAGCTGCACTTCAAACACAAAGCCTTTGCACTGTGCTTTCAGGCTTTCAAACATTGTTGCGTGTCGTAGTATGGCTGCCCACGTGAAACATAGAAAGCGAGTATGAACAAGACAATAGAGCCTTCTGGCACACAATCAGTCAGTGAGCACTAACAGTCAAACTTCATGAACAACAAAAGACGCACGAACACCAATACAACTTGTTGTACCACTTTGGACTATCAACCTGTTGAGGTTTACCAGTGAAGCAATTACAGGCCTCGTGCATGACCCGATGGCTGCTGGGTCAAGTAGAAAGTTTCACTTACTGACGTCGGGTTACGGGCTGCTCAGCAACATTATTACCAGCCAAGCTTTACCGACTGCGTGTGACCTGGTTTAGTGAGCACTAACTCCCACAGGCTTGCAGGAAAGGGAGATGACTGCATGAGACCGCTTGAAGCTTTGTCACAAGGGATAGACTGATGGGTGCTGAGCAACTTTGTGCGACAGGTTCGGCATGCTTACAAGCGTGGATGAAGCTATTTACCAGCATGCTGCTCCTACGTTTGCATGTCAGCACGTACCACCGGCGACATCCAGGAGCTTCTGTCCGTCTGTAGTCCACACATACGAACCGCTGCCACGCGCCACCACAATGTCCTGTCTCGCAAAACACAGCGGTTGTTGACTGGCAATGCTGTGTTGTGCTGAAGCGTTGTGATGAACTTAACTTTGACAAACAGTCAGCACGGAGGGAAAGCACTCACTGAACCCAAAGCAATCAGTTTTATGAGGCTCCGTCACTGAACTGCTGTTTGCATGCAACAGCAAGCAGCTTTCGCCCTCTCAGGTAACACTTCACGACAAGAAAACCAGCGTGGTACACAACACTTTGCTTAACGCTGCTTACATGCAAGCAGCGGTTTAAGCAGTTAAGTACAGCAAATTTTCAACAACCTCTCGTCTGGCATCCCACGACAACAACTCAGGCAGTAACAACCTCATGACGCATGACATTGGAAGCCCTCTTCAACTTTGAAACGGGCTTCAACATGATGCAGCCCACACACACAGACACAGACACTACTTCACACATTCACAGCTGAAAACATGGCCATGCATGTATGGTTTCAACGCACGTAAGTTCCAAGAAAACAAATCAAAGCCCACATACACAATTCCAATAACCGCGAGACAGCTACTACTTCGGCCCACATTTATGCGTGCGACGGCAGGCGACAGGTGGCGGGCAAATTTCTCGACCGCCGCAGCGCCTTCCTTCCGCAGCGCCGCCGTCAACGGGCCCGCCGCCATCTCCTTCCCCAACCAATGCTGACAACAGCCACCTCAGCAACGCCACCTCACAAACAAGCTCAGCTTAACTCACCAAGCACTGATTGTCGTCCCACTCAAGGCGGTGGCGGAGGAGGTGGCCGTGGTGGAGGAGGAGGTGGCGGTGAGGTTCTCCACTAGTTTGGTCAGGGCGTTGGTCCTATGCCAGGTGGTCAGTCTTCGGGGGATGGTGCTTCTGCACCTGAACCCCCACCCCCACCCAGCAGCAGCAGCAGCAACGGACCGCATGGTGGTAGTGGACGCGGTGGCCAGCAGCAAGGCAGTGGAGGCGGTGGTGGCGGTGGCCGCCGACGCCTTTGGCCTCCACGCAAACAGCCGCAATCAGAGGGAGGAGGCGCAGGGGGAGGAGGAGGGGGAGTGGCAGGAGATGGAGGAGGAGCAGGAGGAAGTGCTGCTGGTGGCAAACACCAGCACCAGCAGCACCAGCAGCCGGCGTGGAGGCAGAAGCCACTACCGGATGCTCAGGTACATGGTTTTTGTCGAATTGCTAACGGCCACGCGCTTTGCACTGTGCCAAAGGCAAAGCGTGTGACCGAAGGCGGTTTCGTCCACAAGTGCACAGTTTGTACAGCCAACAGCCACGCACCCATGCCAAAAAGCTGTGACATGTTGCAGTGTCTCACTACTGCCCATCTATGTAGCAATTCACTACAACTGTAGGCTTAGTGCATGACCATAAACTCAAGCTTCAAGTGTTTATATTGAGAACCGCACAAACTCATCGCTATTTGCATTCAATTTCAGCACCGTGTTTCAAGAATGCATGCGGTTGTAGCCTGTTATGTTGTCGTTTATAGTGCAACTGTAAGCCATTGTTTGAAATTGGGTCATGATGCACATGCAAGCCAGGGGCTTGACGGGGGTTCATGTGTTTACTTGGCAGGGCAATACGCAAAGTGACCAGCAGCAGAAAGCCAACGAGCGCATAAGCAACAATGGAATGGCGGCACAACAAACCAGCAGTGAACAAAGCTCAAACACCACACCTACCACGCCAGCAACAGCAGGAGCAGAGGCAAAGTCAGCAAGCATCGCTCCCAAAGCTGTTAAGGCTGTCATCCGAGACCACAAGGGCTCATCTAAGGGCGACAGGCCTGAGCCCGGCCGCTTCGTTGCGTACCTGCCGCGTGACTCCGATGGCAATGATGCGCAGACACAGGCTGCGATCAACACCATTAACGAACAGCTAGCTACAGTGCTGCGGCTGCCGGCCAAAGAGTTCTGGCAATTTGGTACGCGATATACCAGTTCCTATCAGTTCATGTCAGTGATCCTGTTTTTACTCGTTCTAGCTGCTGAATATGTGCATGCGCTTGAGGTGTTGGTAACAGTCAAGCAAGCGGCATGGCAAGTGGCAATGCAGGGTGCGTGCATGAGTTCATGCGTGTGTGTGATGTTCAGTGTTAGCACATGTTTTCGTACCACGCATTGAATCTTTGGTTGCAGGCAGCCAAGCAATGCTGTGACTCATGTTGTGAACTTGTATCATGTGGCAGTTGTGCGAGATGCATCCCTGATGAAGTGTTTGGATAGCTACCTGCGTTTCAGAAGGCGACCTGCTGACATTGAGGCCCAGTCAGAGACGCGCGTAAGTGTGCCGGGCGAGGAGGAGCTTGCTCGACGAGTGTTCATGACTCTGTACAGGATGTGAGTGCAATCACTGGCACTTACCTCAGGATCGTGTCTCGCGTCCGCGTGTGTGTGCATGTGCTCATGCATCTGTGTTTGAATTGGAAGCTGACTCTGGGGAAACTGAAGTTGCTAACTCAACGGCTTCAGGTCAAGTCCCAAAAGCTTAGAGAATGCAAGTGACGGCTTGCCTGCACAGCAACACGGAGGTGCGTCTTGTTTACTATTACTATCCAGTCACTCCTACGCTCACTCATTGACATCAGTTGCTAGCAGTGTTGAACTTTCATTGACTCATGCGCTGTCGCTCTTCACAGAAATGCTGTATCGACATTGGCTGTTTGATATTCCGATGCTCATGGACATCTGCGCCATATACGGGCAACATAATTCCAAACTGACCGCCCAGCTGGTAAGCTAAAGGTTATGCGGAGCATCCTTTGCCTGACCACTGTGTGAACGCATGCGGCTGTATGATTACAATCAGATTGAGTGTGAAGTGGCTTGGCAGGTGTCTAATGTGTTGACCGCTCAGCCCAAGTACTTGGATGACATGCGCACATCTGGCGCTCAACTTGCAACAACGCTAAATGAACTGTGCGACCGCTGCGAGAACACTGCTGTGGTGCGGCCAGTTACTTTGTCCTGCTGCATTATTGTATTATTGTGTTCAAGTGGTTCCTGACTGAGTTGGGTTGTGCTTGCATCAGGAGTTGGTCACGAGCAATGGTGCTGCCACAGTGGACACTCACAGGGTGGCTACCGAGATGATTGACGTAAGTTTCTTTTGGCTTAGTTCGAGTAGGTCTCTGCTGCGCAGCTCATAGAGGTGTGCAGGTGGCAGAGTTCCTGCATGATATGTGCCACACGCTCGACGCCTTCGTGATAGTGTACCCTGCGGCTGCTGCACTGCTGGTAACTGCCGCTGGGCCAAGGTGAGCAGAGTTTCACTATGTCTGATGGGCAGAGTTGTGACCATTCCATGTGTAGTATCAATGGCACAACACGTCAACATGGCACAACTTGTCTCCCATTAGCAATAGGCACGCAACTCATTGTGCGACAGCAGTATAATTGTGCATGCAGCCTTGTTCCGTTGCTGTCATTAGTGTCGCTGTCTCCTTGATGTAGTCGGGGGGCGTTTTTTTTGTCTGTGCGGGGGTCCTGGGGATGGGGATGGGGATGGTGTTTGGGGGAAGGGGGATTGCAGTGTGCAAGTGGCGGTTGGTGGATTTATATGGTTTGGAAATTGTGAGTTTTGAGTCTGCGAGTCCCAGCATGTGACTCCAACTGGTTGAGGTTATGGTTCTGCTCTGCATGTTCTGCGAGCACTTGCATGGGCATGTTTGCGTTGCAGTTGACTTGACGTTGCTGCATGCTAACAACTGAGAAGCCCAATCACAATGCAGCAATGAGAAGCTTCTACCTCTGTTGGCACGAGTATACGACAGCATAATTCCACCATTAGAGCGCGGCCTATCTGCGCTACTCTCCGGTACAGAAGATGGAACACCTGAGGCTCTGCTACGAGATCATGCTGCAAGGTAATTGCCAGTAGGTTGTGCTTGCAGTTTCAAGCACATGCGATTCTACTGATGCTAACAACATGCGGCCGCGCAGACTTGTGTCACATGTGCGAAGGAGGACGCGCGCCTTGTCATGGACCCTACTGCACAGTGCTTACTTCATTGCACCAGCCATCAAGGACGCTGAGGCGTTGGGTGGCGAGCTTATGGGCACCTTAGCCGACATGTCAGGTGTTGTTGGCTCCTCAACACCAACCTTGTTGCAGACCATTGAGCGGCGGTTCCACCTCAGTCGTGCGGTCGACCAAGCTACCAAAACTGGTAAGTGAAACAGCGCAAGCTCAGTATATGTGCACGTGTGCTACTGTACAATGACTAACAAGCCACTGCTATTTGGTTTGCAGGTGACATGCGCGTTGATGACGTGCAGTTGGAGTTCTTGCATTCATTACTTGGAAGCTATGCCAGCGCTGCTACTGCGGGTACCATCCCCACCTCTGCACCCGTGCAGAAGCTGCAGCCAACAGTTGCACAATTGCCAGATAGACGGATAGCGAAACAGCAGCAGCAGACTGATGATGTGCAAGCTGCTCAAGCTGCAGCGCAGAGCTCCTTAATTACGCAGATTCAGGACGTTCTGCCCGAGTATGGCGCTGGCTTCCTCGCAGCTTGCCTGGATGTCTACGACAATGATCCTGAGAAGGTAAATGCCACATACCATGGGGTTTTCTGGTTGGTGTGTGTGTGCTGTGCCCATGCTGGTTTCTCAACACAGGTGATGCATCACATCCTGGACGGGTCGCTGCCAGATGATTTGGCGAGTCTTGACACAACTCTGCAAACAAGACCTGCGAAGCTCGCAACTTCTCCTACTGACAAGGGTAAAGGCAAGGCTGTCCTCCAGGAACCAGAAGTGGACAAAAAGGGCAAGGGGAAGGCTGTTGTACCCTCAATATATCGTAAGTACTTGCATCTCGTGTCTTATGTAACTAACGTTCTTAACATGTATGATAGTAAGTGCGCTGGACTGCAGATTGTTGTGTTGAATGTTGTTGTTGTCTGGTTTTTATGTACTGATCGATATCAAAGGAAGTCGGTTAGACCATTGATTACCATCACAGACTTAATTAGGCAGATATGTATCGCATGTGTACAATCAGCGACAGTAGTATCATCAGCGGGCAGCATACAGCTTTGGATTCGTATCGTCTTGGCTGTTACTTCAGCAATCACAGTGCATCTAATGCAATTTTCTTGCTTCATTTGATATGAGGTGCTTGGGTGCAAAATGCAGGTGCCAGCAGCACTGCTGGCCCGTCATCATTGGACCTGCGCGAAGCAGGACCTGGACCTTCGTCATCCGTGGCATTGGCAGCAGTTTCGGCCACAGGCGTCACAGGGCGATACGTGCGCAAGACGACGGGTGATGAAAGCATGGTATGTGACTGTTGCACTGTGACTCGTATTGGGCCTTTGTGGGGTGTGTGCATCCACTTGCAGTTCTTTATTGTGAGTTATTTACGGCAGCAAGGATCAGAGTTGATCAACGACGTTTACACTGGCAGGCCTCAGTCCTTGATACACGAGAATTTGTTGATGAAAGCGTGCGTGCCATTGCCATCGATGCGCAATACGAGGCAAGTTTGCAGCATACTTGCTTGTTTAGCAATACAAACTTATACTGTGTTTATCCCTACAGTACGATGATGAGTATGATGACTCGTACGACGAGCTTCTATACACAACCAACAGCGATGAAACGGCCGATGCTGCTATGGAAGCTGTAAGAATGAACACCACTGGCAGCAGTAGGCAGTCTGCAGGCTTTGGTGACAGCCCGCAAGTGCTAAATAAGCCAGTACCCAAGCAGTCGCAAGCCTCTTCCAGTCAGGCGCCCAGCAACAGCACAATGTATGAGAAGGACGGTAAGTTGTACAACTACAAGAAGGATGGCGCGAAGAAGACCACGCAAGCGCAGTTTGAGGTCGCCAAAGCCGCAGCAGCTACAGCCATTCATGGCCTTGGCGCCGGCGGCAATAAGGGGCTTGCACAACCCAGGGAGGACAAGCGGGCTGCAAAGGATGATGATGATGGTGATGATGACATGGAGGATGAGGGTGGTAATCAGCGGCAGGACGCAGCAGCTGCAAGTATCCATCAGTCTTCTGTTCGAGGTAGGGGCAGAGGAGGTGCACTTAACCAACCGAGGAGAGAACACCACAGCGGGTTTGTCGGCAAGCACAGGCGGCGTGAGGGCGCTCTTAAGAAGCATCTGGCAGGTCTTGGAGGCCATTGATTTTTGTGTACTCAAACAGGCAGCTGTGCTGTCTCTGTCAGTAGTTATCTGACCTCACCTTGTTGCAGTCATTACTGCCAGTGACGGTATGTCACTGGCAGCATTGCCATTTTGATATTGACACTTCGGACTTGTCAAGTGATGAATAACTGTTAGTGGCTCCAGGTTGACATGCATGCTGCCATAACACTTGCCTGTGCAACAACGGGTTTGCACACCAATGCTAGCTACCAGTTTCATATTATCCATTACAGCCTGCAACCACAACTCGGCCGTGCGGCGCATAACATGATGATTTTGGTTGGGAACTGCCTGTTTGGACGCGGTGCTCGCCTGCGACAACACTGATCGTATGATGCGTGTGAAGCTGCCTTTGTCACAACAGGTATAACGCCAAGATTTCACTGAGATGTTTTGGCAAGGATCATGCCCTACGTCACACACCAGTGCGTTTTGCGACTGCACACGCAGTGGCTGTATGCAGGTGATGACACTCGCATGCATGCATGTCTAATGGGATGAGGGCAGTAGAGAAGGTATGTAGGTAGTGGTTAGGTTAGCAGCCCGGTGATTAATGTGAGTGCTTCATAGTGTGGTGAGTGGACTTGTCATGCGTACAGGATATGCTGGCAGTAGTTGGAGACATGCATGACCTCACTCACAGCATGCCAAACAGCAACATGCAAGCACATTACAACACAACCACCGGGCTATACATACTGTTTGTCCTCACTACACTACACTAGTCCAGACCTCCCCGTTAGGCATGCATACATGCGTATTAGTAGCGCATTACCTGCCCACACGGGCTCTGTCAGTTGGTGTTGGCAAAGTGTCACACTCTCGTCCATGCCGCAATCCTTGAATTCTTCTTATATTACACATCAATGGTGTTCGTGCACCGCAACCAGTACAACAACTGAAGCGGCATCTGCAAGTGCAGGTTCTGCGCAGCATGTCAGTGCATGCACTGTAAAACTAGTGACTTGGCATGCTAGACATCCGCTTCGATTTATCCATAATAAACTACATTCTCTGGACGAGTTGCATGTTGACTGTCAGTAGAGAGGAGCCTGAGTGCTTGCTAGCTACCTGGTTGTACTCAGACAGGCAGCAGCAACACCAGCAGCATTGGAGGAGTCAACAATGACAAGCTTGTGACATAAGGTCTGTTTGGGTGAAGATCTCCGTCGGCGCATGCCCCAAAACTGCCAATGTTACTGTGTACTTATCATGACTGCACCAACAACCTTTGACGCCAGAAATGCCATTTGGTCTAGGTAGGAAAGTGCCATATACAACAGCAGTGCAGTGCCAGTCCCATCGTCGCTCGTCGACTAACTCCATAGTCAATGAACTTGCACCATAACACCACGTGCCTCATGGCTTGCGCTTGTGCACATCATACAAATAAGAATTGTCACTGCGGATTGGGTGGCCTGCTGTTTGCGGCCGCAACCCTGCTACCCCATTCCAGCAGCTGCCCACAACCATAACAAAGCATCAACACCATGTCAACCATGGTGCGCACGAGCAACCACCTGTTGGTGTTGTGTTACCTCTTTAGAGCAATCATCGCGGTCAAGAATGACTTCAATAAAGCAAAGGGACTCTTTTTCTTCGCCGACAGCAGTGGCAATAGCCTCCTGAAGCTCCTCTTCTGTTGTCACACGCGTCACCCAACACCTACTCGCCACAAACACAAGTTTCCAAATAACATGAATAGCAGTATCAGGATGGTTGTCAAGGGAGGGAAGCAGCACGGTTGGTCAACTGCGGCATTTGCACCTGCCCTCATTGTTATGTATAGCCTTAACAACACCGCAATAGTCCCAGCGCTTAATGTTGTTGTACGGTCCGTCGTGTATCTGCACTTCAATCGTGTACCTGCAAGACAAGAGTTTGCTGATCCATCCACAAGCTGTAACATCAATGATACCAGTTCTTCAACAACCATTCCTCACCCATCATTGTTGATAAGAAAGATGATTGGGTTAAGTCCATATCGTATCATTGTGCCAACATCCTGCGCAGTCACCTGCACAAAGGGGATTGTACATACAAAGCCACATGAAAAGTTGATTGCTTCAATTAGTAGTCAACGAGTGAAGCAACCAACAAACCTGGAAGCTGCCGTCTCCAATACACGCAATCACGCGCTTGTCATTTGCAGCAGCATATCCAAGCGTCGCACCAACTGACCAGCCAATGGACCCGTATTGCATCTGAAACTCATACCTGTGTGATGGATGCAACTCACCCAAAACTGCTTTCTAGCTGCATGCATGAATGCATGCATGCGGAGCTGTTGGTGGGCACGCAATGCATGAACGTCCGCAGCACTCACCCACAGCCTTCGGGCAGTCTCAATTTTTGGCAGTTGAACCACGAATCTCCAGTCTCAGCCAAAACAGCGGTGTCGGCAGAAAGAATTTTCTGTTGTGGGTTTCACGTTCCATCTCAACTTGCAGTAAGCTGGTGGCAAACAAGATACTCTGCGGAACACAGGCTTTACCGCACCTGTATGTGCTTGAAGAGTGTCACGCAGCGCAGCGGCTCGCCCTTTGCTTGCACAGGCGGCTCCGCCATCGGCACGTACATACGTGCATAGTTGATGTACGAAGTGGCGTTCTTTTTCACTCTCTCCGCCAGTGCCAGCAGGAAATCCTGTATCATTTGAGTGTGTTCACAAGTGCCAATTACTGCAGTCGAAAACAGCAGTTGACATGTACGACGCACATTCGCACTTAGGCATGCTTGCACGCACGCACGCTTGCACAAGTAGTTAGATAAGCCAAAACTTAATGATGATGTGCAACCCCACCGTCATGAGGACGCAGCCGAAGCTCTGTTTCCCAGCAATGATGACGCGATCTTTCTTGACCTGGATCATCTTCTCCTTGCGCAGCAGCAGCGAGTAGCCCACTGAGGTGTAGTCGTTGAACACGCCGCCCACCACCACGCACGCGTCGGATGACTCGACTATCTCCGCACAGCACGGCGACGACACCTACAAGATAAAATTTGGTTAATCTTGTATGATCCTGCTATGAGCTGCACACAAGACAGTACACTATATTGCACTGCACGGCACCACACAATTCCACATCAGTAAACAATACTCAACTAGGATACACTACACTGGAGGTTGTAGAGCATTGGTTGTCATGCCAAAAGGGCATATGCAAGTATACTGCTAGTCTCATAGAGACAGGAAGCATGCATGCATGTAAGGGCACACATTGCGCTGATGAGAAAGCAGTGTTCACTATAACCGCTGTACGAGGTAACATGTACAACTTACCGGGCCCCAGTAGTTGCCGATGTAGTGCGGGTGCCCTTCTGGAAACAGTCCCTTTCCATCGGGCATGACGGCGACGGCATAATTACTCGCATCAGCAAGCTTGACCACTTCATCCTGCGCCAACACATACATTGGATGTGTATATATGTCGCGCAGTCACGCATTCACAGATATCAACTGACATCAATCATCACGTATACCTGTTGCTACGTGTGTGTGCAGGCGTACGTACATGAGAATATGTGTCTGGTTACATGCATGATAGCCCACCATAGCTTTGGCGGTCTTTGTGAGGTGGCCGACAATAATAACAGGTTTGACGGCACTATTGAGGAACTCCACAGCGGCTTCAATGGCGGCGCGAACGCTCTCACTGTTGCTTTGCTTGTGCGTTATTGCGTACGGGACGGGAAGCTTCGCAAAATGGGGATGCGTCAACCCTGCATGAGACAATTTATCATGGTACGCGCGTGGGTGTGCGTGCGCACACTCTTGCGCGTGTGTACGCGGGCATGTCTATGTGTGGCTTGCAGTCGTACTGTTGCTATATGTCAATATAAGCCTTCCATGTGAACACATGCCACATACCTACATATTGCAACGACGTTGGGTTTACTCACCAGCGATGTTGCATGACACGCTAATGTAAACGGGTCTTGAGTAAAAGAGTGCACTGCTGAAGGCACGATCAATCAGCTCGTAAGCATCCTCAACTGAATTGATGACAACCTGATCAACGGTAACCTGCGCATGCGTTGCGTACAATTAGCACAGCTTCATCACTGGCAACAACATGAGTAGCACGCACACATGTGTGTACAGTGTCACGCATGCACACACGCACGTACACACTTACTGGCTTGAAGCATTCCAACTCCTGCCCGAAATTGGGCAAGCCGATGGTGTGATGAAGTATGCGGTTGGTGCCAAAGTCGTTTGAGTTGGGTCCTCCCACTATGCAGATGAGCGGCAGGTTCTCCGAGTATGCACCTATGCATGTCGAGTTCACAAATCACACAAGATGACTTGATTTTACATCCTGATGGCAGAACAACAACCACTTGACTGTAGCATAAAGAAGCTGCAATGCGAAATCTAATGCACAATGTGTATCTGCGCACAATTGGATACACATAGAAGTGTAAATGCTGGCTTACACATGGACTCACATTCATACATGTACATGTTCGCGCGTCTAGACGCATACAAATATGGCGGTGTGTACGCATGTTTGTACTCAACAAGTGGACATGCAGAACTGTTGACAGACATGCGCGTGTGCGCACGCGCACCCACACCCACACACAGTGTAAGTGTGTTTGCATGTAGCGTGTTCACGGAAGTGTGTGTACAGCTAGTATAATCTTGTGTTAATCATTATGTGTGGACATGTACCTATATGTACGTAGATCAGAGCACAGTGCGTGCTCTTAACGTGGGTACATACCTTCACCAAAACGTTGCCATCAAGTTCAGTTATTAGCAGACGTCTGCACAAACCAACCTGCGATGGCGTTAATGCACGAGAGCGAGCCAACTGTAAACGTGACAATGCAGCAGCCGACGCCTCGCTTGCGCGCGTACCCATCTGCGGCGTACCTTGCATGGCATGGTGAGGTCAGCTGTGAGCAACCAACTTGCGAGAGAGGCAATGCATGCATGAGAACTGTGGCTAATCCCCCCTCGCACGCGCGTGCGCCTTTGAGCTATCTGGCTCAATCACTCAATGTTAATTGAACATGCATGCACTTATCAATCAATTAACCAAGCACTCAATCAAGCTTTCCAGTCTGCTTTAATCTTCGTTCAATTCATGCTCCATTGACTTGACAACTAACAGTTGCATAGCGACTGACTCAACTTATTGAATCAAGTGAATCACGGGCTCACATTGCTGCCTACAAGCACACGTGTCAATACTGATGACTGCAAACCATCCATACAATTCAAACAACCAAAGAACATAAACAAGAAGTGATTGCTACGCTCACCCTGCGTTCAGCTCATTGCAGCATCCAATCAAGCGCAGCTGTGGCTCTTTCAACAGCTGGTCCAGCAGGACCAAGTTGTAGTCGCCAGGAACAGAGAAGCAGTCCCTTACTCCCACCTATTGCGCAACGTGTATTTACCACCACCACCACGACAACAACGACATCAACAAGAGCAACAACACCAGCAGCAGCTGCAGCAAGCCAGCACAGCCCAACTGAGCAATCAGCAGCAGCAACAGCAGGCGAGATGAATTTCAGATAGCAAGCACCCACAACCAGTAAAACCCTAAATGAGCGCACCTCCACCAGGCGGGAGGCGATGTGCTGGCCGAGCGTCCTTTCACTCCCCATCCTGAAGGAGCACAATCCGGCTGATCACAACGCACCATCATCGTTGCAGCATTAGCCCAGGCATTGGACACAGCACTTTTTTCAATCAACTGACCATCAAGCATGTGAGAAAGCAGCCACATTCATCTGTGCATGCTGCTGCTGCATTGCTTACTGGGCAGCTACCACCACTGGGCCAAACCTGCTCAGGCGGAGAATGGTTGCATGAGCAAACAGCGGGCGGCGAATAGGCCTCAAAGGACAGGAGCTTCTTAGGCACGAAGAGTTTCGCAGTAAACGCCCCCTGCGCCGCGAACGTGGACAGCGACGGCGGCGACGTCACTGGTTTAAGTTCTTTGGCCGACGTGGCTTATGAGTACAGCGTGGACAACGGCACGATTGTAAGCATAATGCGCCACACACATTATAAGACTGATGATTTAAGACTACAGATGACTCATTAGCACGGTGTCAATGACCCCGTGTCATCTGCCATCAGCAGAGTTGCAAAACAAGACAAGACATCAAGCCATGGTAGGCAGACATCTCTTCATCACAACAGACGTGGTCAATGACTTATTATAGTACGTAATACATGATGCTTTGTGGGAAATTCACATACTGACTTTTCCATCTTGCATTTGGTCTATTCCCCCGCTTTTATGCACAAGTGTGTGGTGGTGAAGGCGACACACATGTGCATTGTGTGTGGCATGGTAGGGTTATGAAGTGGTTGAAAATGAAAATCAGGTACGTTGTAGGTTACACGCATTCGGCCTGTGTCTGCGTGAGTATGTTGGTATGCAATAGTTGCCATTGTTGGGTTGGCACATGTGGCACTCATTCATGTGTGTCATAATGATTGCTTATGGTGTGACACGCATGCAAGTTATCGCACACATTGCCACAACATGCTACATGTCCTTTATATACAAAGTAGTTATCAGCATGTTGTTTGCTAATCACACTCTTTGTTTTAGAGTATAAGTTAATCGGCGCAACATGCATAGTTAGATAATGCGTAGCACGCAACACACCGTGCAGTAATCAGTAACTCACGCATGCAGTCAGCAGAAGCAAACAACAGGCACCATGCATATAATTACACACAAACCGGGGCCCTAAACTACTCACTGAGTGCTACTATGTGCTGCTATTGCATGTTCTATGCATGCAACATTGCACACCACATTGCATGTACACTCCATTACGCCAACAATATAAGATCACTGCAATATTAGCACAATTTCAGTTGATTTACAAGCCAATAGCTAGTCGAGCTGTAACGACATGGTAAATGTTGATGTATAAATGGTTTACAATTGTGAGCTGTGATTATTAATGTCATATTAAACATGTACAATGCATCTCTGTAAGTTGCTAAGAGATCAAGGTCTTTTTCAACTGATTTGTTCCATTGACACCACAAAAAGTTAAGATGCAGACGTCTTGGCCAACATGAGGTACATATGGTGACATATGACCAATCCGCATCGCATGCAAGCGATCACTGCACACAACGCACACCGAGAATACAAGCACAAGCATAAACTCATTGTTGAGCAGCCACATACCCACACGGTAAAGTTATTATTGAGGTTGCTTTGTCGTGTATATAAAGCTCAAAAGTATTGGACTATGTACATGATATGCTGCCATTACTAGTAGACATGCATAACATAACTCACAGCATGCCAAACAGCATGCAAGCATATTGTAACACAACCACCGGGCCATACACACCGTTTGTTCC
Source organism: Chlorokybus atmophyticus (assembly GCA_009103225.1). Taxonomy (NCBI): domain Eukaryota; kingdom Viridiplantae; phylum Streptophyta; class Chlorokybophyceae; order Chlorokybales; family Chlorokybaceae; genus Chlorokybus; species Chlorokybus atmophyticus. Next base: position 97,337 of record RHPI01001965.1, read on the forward strand.
AGACTCACTACACTACACTAGTCTAGACCTCCCCGTCGTTGTAGACATGCATACATACGTATTAATTGTGCATACCTGCCCACACGGGCTCTGTGCAATTCTATGGCCGGCAGGGGCAAGGAAGGCCACAAGCTGAGGTGTAGTGTCTAGCAGTACCCGCAAGCACAGAGAAGCAGAGGGGAAGATGAGCTCATAGGATGAGTTATGTACCGGCAACACTGACAACGCTGATGTCTATGCCCAACCCATCCCGCCATTACAGTTCAATCACAAGGTCCTTGCATACATGACATCCCCGTTGCATCTTGTGTACACTTGCCCACCCAACACCTACACTCTTCAAAGGGCTCAACACATTCAATTGTTAAGTCAATCTTGATTGGGTTTTGCACACGAGAACATATGTGCTAAGTCACACGTGCAACCTTGCCTTCCAATAACAAGAAACACCTATGTGCCAAGATCTGTGCTATACAGCGGCTTGTCTCAAGCTCTGAACGAGCCTAGTTAGCCGCTCACGGCATTCGCTAAGAATAAACACAGCAGCTGTAATACGAATAGCACGCGGCACAAAACCACTATACAAAGTCCTCAATCCATTATCTTGCCATATCAACCGCAGCGTAGTGAACGCGGACTTGTAAGGCGAGTCCGCACCCAAGTTAGCTTGCATCCTAGTCTTTGTTGTATCGGCGGGATGCGTCACGATCGCCGCCAGCTGTCCTGCCGTTATGCTTGCGACGATGGAGGCCGTGTTGGGGCTCTCTGAAAAGAACTGTGAGGACCGCATCAGCTCCACCTTAAGCTGAGGACTGAGCGCCAGGTACGATGCTGTGTACACGCTCTCTCGGAATACTGTGGGCGTCTGTGCAGCACAACACAGCAAACAGGTGATATCTCTGAGAATAAGCAACAAGTAGTGTCACACTACATAGAGCACTGCGCAAGAAGACAGCCACAACGTTGACAAACCTTTGATCAGAATAGTATGCTCCAATCAACCATGCATTATGCAGGATGCAGGATGGATCCTGATCTGTTATGCTGTGACAACACAACAGAACACGCTTGCCTGTACGTATTATCAACGGTATATGCGGTGATTGCAAGTGTGCATGCCTGAACAGACACATGCACCAAGCTAGTAGCGTCTGCCCCTGTGATGCATCACGGAAGCAACCATGCCAGGTGCACTTACAAATCCTTTGTACAAGCCCAGCAACCCGTAGCGCTCGACTACGCCTTTAGCAGTGGCCCCCAGTGACCCGCCCGTCTTCTGCTGCTGAATCATAATCAACTCAGCGGGCGTGGACACCAGTGCTGATGACGCACCCGCAAGGGTGGCTGCCAATGCACGGGTCGCGTCCGATGCTCCATACACTGTGGGCAACAAACCAGGTCACGTCTACAAGTACCAATGACATAGCAAAACAACGGCTGGGAAACGCAGATTGCTAACATATACGGATGTCCCTTTGCCTATTGCGTTGCAGAATATGCCTTGTACCTTTGCACGTTTGTTATGGCTATGCTGAGGTCGGCATTATGTTGCATGCAACTAGCGAATTCATGTGGCAAGATGCTCTGTATGCAAGCTTAGCATGCAAACAGACAAAGATAGTCCAAGACGGCACCAATCGCAACAATAATGACAACAACAACCAAGTTAAGAAGCATGCCTTTGGATAGGGCCTCCTCAAATACGCCGTTTGCACCAAATTGGACAGCAGTGATAGGAACTATGCTGCCAGCGTTCACGGTTAAACCCCTGTACAGCTCCGTGAGTCTCGGCACGCTTCTTCCATCCTATAAGACAAATTGATGCAAGACGTCAACAATCTCAGACGCGCATAAGCAGCATTCTCGCATACCAGTGCTACTTTTACATGCAGAATTTCTTACGGTCCAGCAACATGCACAGCAGCATACCCCACTTGTACACTGCCGCTCCCCACCTGCAGGGCGTTCTTCCATGCAACGGAAGGCTGCATAATGCAGACTTCAATGAATCCGGACACTCCACCTATGGCGGCATTGGCGATAGCAGGCAGGGGCTGTGGAAACGACTCCGTCACGGTCTCCACCGCCGCCTCATTTCCGCCGCCACCGCCGCCCATCTCCTCACCGCCCAGAGAGCTAAATTTGGGCACACATGTACACCGCACAAGAATTAGGGCTTTGCGCACAAGGTCGAGGGGCTCGCCGTATACAACGCACACAAACTAGTACCTTTACAGTACTAAGGTGGTACTACGACCGGTACTTGTTGGTTCCCCCGAAAAATGACGTCGCTCAGCTAGATCTAGCCAGAGTTCAACGACCTGTCGCGGTTAAGATGTTCTTTGGAACGTGCGCCTAACTGCGATATCTGCCTGCTACACTGTACTAAGCCCATTTCAAACTGACTTCACTGAGATCCCGGTTTCCAGTTGCTGCTTCAACTGCGGTTACATTAACGGAGTCAGAATCTCGCGCACATTCGTTGGGTCTGACTCCCAATGCGCCGCACACTGCGGGTGAGCAGTGTTGTTCGCGCCAGGGCAGCCGGATGGGCTGCTTGTCTCTTGCAGCTTCCGCATGGTTGAATAAGGTGTCCTGTTGCTGTCATTGTTGGCAACATCAGCGGGGTAAGTGTCCATGTTGGTGGCGTGCTTGAGTATGTGTCTGCATACGTGTTTTGCAACGTTTGGTTGAGCTCGGTGGTTGCTTGTCCCTGTCAGCATTGCCTTCAGCATTGTGGTGTTGTGCGTGCATGAGACCTGCTTAAGCTTTAGGTGAAGCTGGTTGCTTTGTTTGGTGGCAGCTGCTTATTGCGTTTGTGCTTGCAGCAAGTGCTCTCCATGCGTGCGCTGGTTGCCGCTGGTTTCGCTGTTGTCAACAGGCCTGCTCTGCTTTCTGCGCATTTGGCAGCCGTCGCTCCCAGGCGTGCGCCAACTGCCCCATCTCACCGATCTCTGCACGTGCAGTGCACGCCCTCTAGCCGACGTATTCAGCACCTGTCTGCGAACGCTTCCGCTGCTCCTAAGGTACGAGTTGCTAGGATGCCACCAGCAGCAAGCTTTGATTCTTGTTTATCGCCTAACAGTCTATTATCAAACGTCAGCATGACTGGTTCCGACCATGACTGCTAAGAGGTGCATGCCTGTGTCTCAGAGCATGGCTGATGTGTGCATTTGCTTCAGCGTGTAGGTGAAGCTCTAGGCCTGGCGCAGGGTCACTAGTAGTTGATGGTCTTAGCAGTAGCAGTCAGAGAGGTCCGTCCGTCAGTAGCCGCTCATGGCTGCCGGCGGTTTTGTTCAGGCGCAGCAGCCATGAACAGCCGGGGACTGTGTTGGTTGGGAGTGTTGCTGGTTGCGGCGCTGGTTGCGCCTGAGTTGGCCCGGGCCACGACGCAATGCGAAGATGGTCAAGATGCTGGAGATGGAATCTGCACGGCACGTGCATGCATAGCATTTGAGAATCGCTGCCATTCGGTCCTGTGTGTAGTGGCAGTCGCAAAGTCGATGACTTGGTGCATAATCTCAGTACAGTGTAGGCGCTGCAATGTGTGGATTAAGTCCCCCCCCNCCCTAACACACAAGGGTCTTTGCCTAGCCGAGCAGTTTGTTAATCAGTTGGCTGCAGTCAGTTGTGCATGCTTCTGCATTTTTACACTTGGTTGCCATTGCTGCTGTATTTTGCGAAGCCACACCTTTGGCAACTGATCTGCCTTTGCAGGTCGACTCCAAGTCAGCGTCAACAGCTATCACAGGCATGGGCAAGATTCAGTTCTACGGATGGGGTACGCCAAACGGCCACAAGGTATTTAATCCATACAGCATCTGTCTCAGTTCTGTATCTGGCTGCAGGTCTAGCTGTTAAGCTGGCACAGAACAATGCTCGCATAGTGGTCTCACCAGTACTGGGTAACACCGCAGATAGGCATTGCCTTGAAGGAGCTGGGAGTGGACTATGAAACACACTTCATCAACATCGGTAAGGGTGATCAGAATTCGGAAGAGTACATCAAGATCAACCCGAACAGCAAGATTCCAAGCATTGTTGACCCCGAGGGACCAGGTTTGTGGCTGAGTCTGCAAGCTTGCGCATGGCGGTCAAGCTGTAGGTGTACCTGTGACACTTTATACTCATTTGTGCAGATGGTGGCCCCATCACCGTTTTCGAGTCTGGTGCCATCTTGATCTATCTTGCGGAGAAGTATGGCAAGCTGCTGGGCTCCACTGGCACCTCACGCATGGCTGCAATCCAGTGGACCTTCTTCCAGAATGCTGGTGTAGGACCAATGATGGGCCAGTTCGCTCATTTTGCCATGTTTGCCAAGGTTCGTCACACATGCATGCACGGTTATTTGTATCAAGACACCACTTTGTGTACAAGTATGGAGTCTCATGCTGCATGTGACAATGTGAGGGACTGCAAAAGGCTGAATCAAGTGCAGGATAAGTGCCAAGATCCGTACCCAACCGAGCGTTATGCCGGGGAAGTGAAGCGCCTGCTTGGAGTACTGGAGAAGCAGCTTTCAGGTAGTTCACCAGTGTGCCTTGACATATGAGCGATCTGTCTGCCTGCTTACTGATCTGACCAAGTTGTGCGTCTGTCCACAGACAAGCCTTACATTGCTGGAGAGGAGTATACCATTGCAGACATCACCACCTACCCGTGGGTTAGCTCACTTTTCACCCGCTTCCCCCCGGCCATCCGCGAACAGCTTGGGGCAACAGACCTGCCCAACCTGCAGGCTTGGGTTGAACGTGTTGGTGAGCGCAACGCTGTCAAGGAGGGCATTGCTGCAACTACCCCGCCACCCGCTTAAATTTGAAGTGTAAATCAGCATGGCAATCGTCTTGGTTTTTGATGTTGACGTAGTAAATAAACTCCATTGTGCCGTGTATGTGAATAGTGTCTGGCATACAGTCCCAACAGGCATTGTTTGTGAGCTCAGTTTGTACTTGGTCTACCACTTCAGCAACCCACACACACAAAGTCCACATGGATGTTTCAGTGTGGCAGTCTTTTGCAATTTGAGTGGTTTCCATAAGAATGGTAAACTGCTGTGCCTGCATGTGCAGTGTTGAGCATACTGCACATTTGTAATGACCAAGTAGCTGTGCAATAGTTCAAGATGGAATGTGCGGACATGCAATTTGGCAACGAGTCAGTGTGAGCGCATTTGTTGGTGCGCATGAGTACCCGGTGGTGAATGTACGGATCATGATGAAGTATGCTGATTGTTTGCATGAATGGAGCATGCTCATGCATGCCACAACTCTCGCATCCTATGTGTTGTACACCCAAACATTAAAAGTATCAGCTGCACATAATGTGCTGTTATGTGTCTTCCTGTTGCATGCGTGTACATGTGTCCAATATGACATAAACCCCTTGCAGACTTTTGCAGTGTGTACATTGCGTGGGTATGGATATTCCCAATACATGAAGTAGCGGTCATAGTTGGCGGTGTGGCATGTTGTATGTGCTTCGAATGTGTGTGAGCGTACATGTACACCACCGTACCATACCCCTTATATACACCTTAGTTACCGTCGTAGGCCATTAACCTCCCCCCCCC
>RHPI01001965.1:103293-120191 GCA_009103225.1 Chlorokybus atmophyticus
CCCCCCCCCCCCCCCCCCCCCCCCCTTTTTTCAAATGAGTGAAAATGGGTTGTGGATGAATGCATAATAACGCTTAAGGTAATGCGCAAAAATAGAGCATTAGCATGGCACCTTGCACCGTGATATTATTATGGATTGGGCTTGCGCTCTTAAGCTCGGACAATGCGTGCAACATGTTATTATGTGTGTTGTACAACACACACAAGCGAGTATGCAATATTGGTGTACGTGAAACACAAGCACTGCACATCAGCAAACATCAGGTGTGGGCAGCATTGAGCGTGCTCCAGAATCGGTTGCCGGCTAAGTCCATGGTCCAGCTTGTTTTTTGTCACATGATGTGACTATGATATGCAATGTACTTCACAATGCATAACATCAAGCCATTAGTAGTCAACTTTCATCATTCATAGATGTTGCAATTGGATGCACGAGAGAGACAGAGAGAGAACGAGAGAGAGGCCCATGACATGAACTGGAGTGTGGCATTACGCGCCCAGATATGTATGCCACGAGTTCACTGAACCGTGATCGGTTCCTTGAAACCGTTGCCTTCACTGCGTTGGACCGAAAGCGGTTCAAGTAGTTGGCGACTCTGCAGATATTCACCAGCCAAGTGTAGGGAGTTCAGCAATCCAACATAATGGATCAGTGATCCTGACAGACTTAGGGTTTGAGGCGACGTGGCTGCAGGAGCGCGAGCCTTCGCCGCCGCTGCCGCCGCCTGCTTCGCTTCATCCTCGTGGACGTGGCTCTGCGAGCCTCAGCGGCCGGCCTGGTGATGGATGGCGGCTGCTGGGCTGGCGTCGGATGCCAAGAAGGACCGCAACTCTCCGTCTGCGCAAGGCGAGGTGGCTCCGGAAGCGGACAACGTCAACGGCCACAGCAGCAACACCTTCACCAACAACACAGACAACAACAAGGAGTCTGCCCTCGTCGTTCCCGCCGCCGTTGTTGATAAGCAGGATGCTGGCACTGACGCAGAGCTTAAGCACAAGGAGCTGCTGGCTGTCAGCGTCAAGCGCGCCCATGAGGACGCCGTGCTCGAGGAGGCAGCAGCCATTCAGGTGCTGGTTACATCACATTCATCGTGCCAATGCCAACCACCCTATACCACCATGCATTCGGTTTATCATGCAGGATTGCGCAAAATCCGTTTGAGCACGCAATGCAACAATCACGTCATGCCTGCACTGCTTCTTGCACTGCCTAAGACGTACTGCGCTATCACACATGCTGATTTTGTGCATGTTGCATGAGTGTGTTGCGGTACGCTGTGCATGTGTGTCTGTTGGTTGGCAGTTGGTTGCAGCTGAGCCATTCATGATGCAGGTACAAGCCGTGCAGGTCGATGCCGCATCCAAGCTTAAACCTTGGACGGACTCCACGCGCATGCGCACGCATTGGGACTATCTGCTGCAGGAGATGGCGTGGCTGGCAGCGGATTTTGCTCAGGTAGGCAACTGATCAGTTCAACCCAACATTCCTCTGGATTAATCTTGCACTGTACACAGGAGCGAATATGGAAAATTGCTGCGGCGTCTCATTGCGCCCGCCATGCAACAACTGGGTTTACCGCGAGGTCTATGCGACGGAGGCAGCAGTTTGAGCAGAGCAAGATTGCCTCAGGGCTGGCAGCAGCAGTACTGCACCTGTGGCAGGCTGTGGCATTAGCTGCAGCGGCGCTGCCGGAAGCTTGCATGACAGACACTGGATCTGGAAAGGAGATTGTACATACAGATCAGCCGAAACCAGCTGCTCGCAAACAGGATAACGAAGCTAATACCTGCAATTCAAGTTTTGATGTTGCTGAGGTAACAACACTTCATGCTGTTTGTTGGACTTGACATTGCACATTAAGTCATTCTCACTAAACATCTTTGTTCTGTGCACTGTAGCAGTTGAAGAGGAAGAGCCCAGGCATTGTAGAGTACATGGAGAGGTTCCTCAAAGATCAGGCCGAGCATGATGCAGGTTGTCAACAGTCGGACTCGGCAGAGGGCCCTGCCACCCCGCAGCGCGTGTGGGAGGAGTTGCCCATCGAGCACGTGTGGGACGATGCTTCACTCCCAACAGTAAGCAAACCTGTCAATGTAATTGCGCATGGAAGTTGATAAGTGCAGCTGTGCTTCTGATTTGACTGACATGTGTATGCATGTATGTCAGGAGCCGCTGTGGTACTGCGCCCCAGACGCAGGCGATGCGTATCGCACAGCAGTTGAGGCTGCAGAGGATGCACGACGCGAGGTGTGTGTCATGGTGGAAGGTTGTTTTTGGTAGTTGTATGTTCAGAGCGTAAGGCCAGCCAGTGGTCGTTGGAGTTGTGTATGTGGAATATATACTTGTGAGTCCCAGCTGCACAGTGTGCACCTCGAGTGAACCCTGACAAATTGCGTTCGTCAGGAACACTTGCGGCAAATGAAAGACTACTCGGATGCATTGGCTGCAGCAGAGGCGGCTGCCGATGCTGCGGCGGCAGAAGTGGAAAGGCAGGCGGCTGCAGCTGCAAGCAGTTATTGGCAATCGGCTGCGAGGGCAGGCCAAGCAGATGCACGGCGCATCGCCACGAGCACCACCTCTGCGTCGGCTGTTAAGAGCGAAGCCGCGCCGAGCACTGGCACATCCGCTGATGAAGCAGAGAACGGCGCGAGAAGCCCCATGCTTGCGGGTGTTGGCACGAAGAAGAAGCGCAAGCAGCGCAGCGCCGGTGCCCCCCGCTTGCCGGGAGAAGCTGGCATTGTTGATGAAGTGCTGCCCAGGCTGAAGATAGAGGATGCGGCGCAGCAGCATGCTTTTCCATTCCCTTCACCAGCTGTTCAAGGCAAGCGCTCGCAGACGATCTCCGTGCTTCGCGACGCGGCTGCCGTTCATGCGGCTCCGATTCCAACAAAACGCATGCGCACGGCTTTGCATCGCAGCACGCCCACGGGAGTGGCACCCATTGCTACCGGCATGCCCACGCCATCGCAAACACCCACAGCCGCATACACACGAACGCCGACCTCAGCACGCTCCTCTGTAGCCGCACAGGAAGGCGTGGACTTTGTCGATTCGCACCCGACCACATCGAGCTCAGCGTATGCTGAAGGCGAAGACATGGACGCCAAGCAGCAACGTCGCGACAATAAGAAGAAAAAGAAGGCCCCCACGCCAACTGCAGAGACGGCTGCTGTGGTGCCCACAGCCAACCTGTCAGCGTTTCCCGGCAAGAGGGTGGCCACAAAGGTAAGGCCCACACCACATGCAATATATGCAAGCAGCAGCATCTCGTGCCTGAACTCTCTTGTTTTTGTCAGCACGTGCAGTTGCGAACTCCAGCGCAGCCGCAGTCCGCGGATGCTTTGGAGGTACAGCGAGACATGAAGCCACCTTTGCATGTGAGTACAATCATCATCAAAATCACACACAACATTAGTTGGGCAGCTGTGTGCACCTTAAGGGCATAAAGCCCCGCTTACACAGGGTCGCGTCTGGTCTAATTTCTTGTGTCCACCGATAAAACGCGGTCAGACGCAATGAGATCGCCGAAAATTGGTTGCGTTTCAGCCGCGTCACGTCCGTTGAAATGTAACGCGAAGTCAAAACGTACAGCTAACCGCAGCCACAGCTAGCGGCTAATATGTGTGACCGAGGCTTAAGCAGCGGGTCTCATTGTGAGTGCATTTGATGTTGCTGCAGGATGTCAAGCTTGAGAAAGCGCCAAGTGCGGCCTTTCCAGGCAGGAAAGCAGCAGAGGACGCGCATCGAGCAGCCGTGCAAGCTGCTGAACTTGGTACAGTGCCAGCAGCCTTTCGCATGCACAGTTGACAACATTGCTTGACATGCCGCGTTTCGAACTCAGCGGCTGACAAGAGGAACATTATTGCTGGCAAGCGTGCGCAGCAACGCGATCGCAACAACAAACAGCGCGCGAAAGAAAAGGTATGACATCACCGAATTTGCCATGGTGGCATCTGCAATATCTATTCATTGATTGTAATTGACCAGGTTGCACCTGCTCTGCCGGTTGTTGGCGGGCCAACCCCGTGGACAGCTGCGGAAGATCAGGTGAGTGTCGCTTTGTGGATGATGGTTGTTGCAGCGCGTCGGATGTGCAAATGGTTAAATCCCCTATGATGGGCCTGCTTTGGAATCCATGTTAATTTTCACATCGCAATTCTGCAGGTGTTGCTTGCGATAGTGTCTGAGTTTACCAATAATTGGGCATTGGTCAGCGATGTGCATAATGCCGGCACTGGCCTAAAGGTGCGTGCGTGCCTTGATTGCAACATGCACTGGAAGTTTTAGCCGGGGCGTTTGAGTCTCAGCGTTTGGGTTGCAGGGCGTCTTCCGCACACCACAGCAGTGTCAGCAGCGGTTCATGCAACTTGCCAGTGGCGACAAAGATCAGACAGAAGAGACTGCTGTTGCAACCTTGCAGATAACAAAGGTTTTCCACTGCAATTGCTTTTTGTGCCACTCGTGAGAACATCACAACACTAGTGTTGTATTGTGGCGCATTGTGACTTGATTCGTGTGCAGAATCAAGCAAGAGCTGTGCTGCATAGCGCCACACCTCTTGACGATGATCAGTTGCGAGGTCACATTGACAAAATCAACCATGTCATGGCGAAGCACAAAGCCCGCAAACTTCAGGTCTGTTTTCTCCGGTGGATAGGACAATGTTGGAAATATGACGCACAACTAATTGTGTGGCATTAAATGTAGATGGATCGCCATGACGCCAACGACAGGCGCTCCACCATCCATCCCTCACATGCACATGCAGCCGGCCTTGCTGGCAACGCCGGCACAACTGTCCTCAGGTGATGTGCCCTGCATAGTGTGGAGTCTTATCCAAGGTTCGCCAATACAAATGATGTTCGCTGAATGTGTATCGCGTTGGCAGTCCCATTGACTTGAGTGAGCAAGATTTGGCTGGGCCGGATGCGTTGGGAGGCGGTGCGGGTGGTGCCGGGACAATCGGGACGATGTCGCTTCCAGGCTCCATGGCTGGTGGCGCCGGAGGTATTGGCAGCGGTAATCTTGCAGACATCCTCCCGCCAGATCCTCGTGCGCTTGGTGTTGCTGCCCCCGGCAGCCTGAGCCCCGCGGCTGCCGCTGCTCTCTATGGCAAGGGAGTCCCCAACCCTGCCATGTTCGGGTATGCGCAACTTGGAGAGAGTTCGCATGCACGTGTGTGTGCGCGTGCTTGTGTTTGTGTGTCACAACCAGCATAAGGTTGATGAGCTTTGCGCACAGGGACCCTCAACTGGCTCAGGCGGCTCAGCAGCAGGCGCAGTTGCGTGCTCTCCGCAACGCGCAAGTGGCTCAACAGCAGCAGCAGCAAGTGGCGGCACTTAAGGCAAGGCAGCAGGCGCAGATCGGGCGCATGGCTGGAGCCGGGTCGATACCCAACATGGACTCCGCTATGGCCGTTGCACTCTCCCTCAACAACGGAAAAGCCGGCATCAGCGGTGACCCGTCCGGGCTTGTCAACAATCCGCTCTCCGGCACCATGGCTGGCATGCTGCCCCGCGCAGGCAGCATCATGCCCGGGACAACAGGCGCAGCTAGTGTGAGTGCCACACCAACATTGCACATGTTGCTGCCTTGATTGTTGTGTGTCATTTGTTGATGTGATGTGGGGCTGTTCCAACGGCAGGTGCAACAGCGGCAGCAGCTGCTGGCTCAATTACAGAGCGCCAACCAAGGCACAGCGCTGCAGAATCAGACGGCGGCTCAACAGCTGCAGCAACATGTTGGGGGTACGGGCGTGAGGCCACCTTCAGCACCACAACAGTCACGGCCTCTGTCACGCCAACAGCGCATGCCGGCGAAGCAACTGCAGGTGCAGCAGACAGCAGGAGGCCCAGCTGTCCAATACCAAGGCGTGATGGGTTTCGGCGCGAGCGGGCAGAAGGGCGCTTCGCTCCCGTACATGCAACAGAGGCCGGGCTCGGCTGGCAGCATTGGCGCTGGTGTTGGCGTGCATCAGATGGGCCGCGTGCCCACGCCGCAAAATCTGCCTGCGGCAGCTGGACGACCCACCACACCGCTGCAGGCGGCGTCCATGCAGACACTGGCAGCCATGACGATGCCGTCGGCAATGCCTCCGCTGCCTCCTTCCCCCACGCAACCCGGCAATGCCGGCAACATGCCCTCCATGCTCTCGATGCCCCTGCAGTACACTCTGCAACAGGTGAGAATGGCACTTGTTGCACTGACACTGAGATGTTGGTCATCACTTGTTCAATTGGTTGCTGACTTGGTTCTGGCTCATGTGCAGCTTTGTGCAACAGCTATTGCACAGGGCTACAAATGGATGCGTGCACTGTCCCATCAGCATTTTCTGCCTTGGGTGTTGACCATTTGCACAATGTGTCTCCACTTGCTCATGCTTCTTTGTCGTGTCATGTAGAGGCAAGCAGCAGCGGCGAATGCAGCGGCGCAGCTGACTCAGAAGCAGCAGCCCCACATGGCGCAGAAGGTGCCGCAGCCCACAACACTCGCAAGCCACCAGCTGCAGCCGCCGGTATCACCGCAGCCCCCCGCGCCCAAGTCCCCCTCACTGCTCGCGCGCTCCCCGGCCCAACAAAGCTGGGCTCAGCTGCCGCCCACGGGGGCAACCATGCCCGTGAGGGTGTCAACACCGCCGCTGCAATCGCAGATACCCGTCGCGACCATCGCCACTGCACCCATCCCAACAACAGCAGCAAGCAAGGCGTTGATCCCGCCGGGGCCAGCTGGCAGCACAGCAGCTGTGAGTGCAGCCGCATTAGACAAGGATGCCACTGGTGGTGGCAGCTAAGGCGCGCACGTGTTGTTGTTGAGTTTGCAGTTGTAGTGGTGATGCGGTAAGCGGCCTTTGCAGGCGGCTTACCGCATGCGTTGTAAGTTAGTCAAGTTAGTCAAGGAAGCTCTGTCCGTGCCCTCACGAGGGTGTGCGGTGGGCATCAGGGGAGCGCAGGGTGTAGCCTGAGGTACATAGAGCTAACGGTGCTGTATGTATATGTACATTCAAACATTCATCATGACCTGTACAATTCCATGCGCTTTGTGCCTGGTGGTCGCAGTGCTACATGTTAGAAACTTGAAGTACAAATTCTTTCCGCAGATGTAGAGTAAGAGACAAACTAAGACTTGCTAGCCAACCAGGTAATACAACTGTCGTAATGAGCGCGTACGCTGGCCATTGTGTGCACATCGAGCAAAGGCAGGTGGAGGGTGGCAAGTGACAGCAATTTGCCTTGATGTGAAACACTCCGCAAAATAAGTCAACATGCACTGGGCCAAACCCGAATAGCTAATTATTACTGAGATGATGGTGCACAAACCAGCGTGCACGCGCGTAGAAAGAGACAGGGACAGTGGTGAGGGCAAGAGCTGCTTTGCAACCAACTAGTAGGACGCACAACACAGCATGTGTTTCCATCTGTGAGTGTGGCTGAGACGGATGTTTCCCACTGTGTGTGGCATATATCTCTTCTCGAGGCTATACAATACCAGACAGGTTGGACATAGCAAGCTTTATGCGAGCCCCGAGCTCATGGATTCAACCCGTCCCGCTGCCATTTCCTGGTTGACACTGTTCTGCTACTCTCTTCCCGCTCTCCTCACGCTGGTGGTGCGCCACTTCCCCCGCGCGTCGTACCCGCCGACCGCGACGTTGCCGCCGCCCATGCGGTGCTCACCGCCGCGACCACACGGCCGGTTGCTGAGGAACGGCCCGCTGTAGCTGCTGCCGTCACGCAGAAGCCAGGAACCCTTGAGCAGGGAACCTCCAGCCCAATCGCCAACAAACTGCACACACGCCAAGTTGAGGCAGAGCCATACATACACACACACGCACACGCACACGAACACGCACACGCACACGCACACACATATTCACACGCACACCATAACACGCGCATCCGCAGGCACAAGTTGGCTTGCTTACTTGGGACATGGAGTGCGCAAAGAAGTAGGAGCCATGGCCGCTCTTTCGGTCGGCCACCCAGCCACCAAGGTACACGTCGCTGGTTCCCGGGTATGTGTACCTTCCTTCCCCGGACCTCCGCCCATTCTCCCAATTACCTACACGAGAACATGATGTGAGAACCAACATACAATATTCTACCAAAACATCAACCATTTGCTCACCCTCGTATTTGCCGCCATCTGGGTACGTCATGGTGCCCTGTCCATGTCGCAGATTGTCCTTGTACTCGCCCTCATAGACGCCACCCGCTGCTCCTCCCCCCTCCTTCTCACCGTCTCCTTCCCCCTCCTCTCCCTCGGCAGACGCCCACGTGTAACGCCCACGCCCCTCGCGCCTCCCATTTACATACACACCTTGATAAAGGATAGTATCAGGGAGGTAGTTGATGTATGTGTGTGTGTGTGTGTGTGTGTGTGTGTGTGTGTGATCACATTCTCACCTGTAAAGGTGTCGCCGCTGGGGAACTTGGCGGTGCCCGAGCCGTGTGGGATGCCGTCTTGGAGGGGACCATCCCACTCCTGATGCAAATTGACATGTGTGAGATTGATTGGCCAAGATAGGTGACCTTCAACAACGATTGCTGTTGTTGTGTGTTGCATAAATGGAACGACTCAGTGAAAAATAAACGCAACATGGAGTGCAACATGGAGAAAAGACACGCAGTGTCCTTACCACCACTGGCTGAACCTCCTCCTCACCCTCGTCCGCCATGATCCTCCTCCTTCAACCACGCACTCAAACTCCTTCTGCCCCGATTTATTGCCCCCGCTGTGCCTCCAACTTCTGCTCGTCCTCGTCCTCGCCCTCCTTCTCCTCCTCGCCGCCGTCGCCGTCGCCGCCGCGCTTTGAGCGGAAAACCCAAAATTAGCCTGCAGAGCGGAGTGCGTGCACGTGGCATCCACGCACAACGGCACAAGCGCACAAACCATAAACATGTTTTGCTTCCAACACGCGGATGTGATCGTGTGTGATGACTGTTGAGGAATGCTGACTAAGCTTAGCCGGCTTAATCAGCCGTTACTGAGCATTACACAGCCGCTTGGCTAAGTCGTCTGGCACAGACCGACTGATATCGGTCAACACTATTAATCGTCGTCATATTGTGCGGGCTTCGCCCATTCTTGTACCAAATCGACCGGACAGTCAACGGACAATAACCACTTAAGCTGCTCTGTCCCGCCACGCATGTCTCATGTACCATAAACCCTAATCGGCGGCGGTTGCCGCCGTGGCGGTGGCGGCGACGGAGGCGGCGGCGTGGGGAGTCTTGTCGTCGCCGCCGAGGCCATAGACGACCTACACAAGTGGCTTGCCGAAGCGGTGGACTGTGCCAGCATGAATTGACGCTGCAATCGACTCGGTAGGGTTGCGGGGCGTGTTCTTACAGAAGCAATGTGCTTTGCTGCCAGTGCGATCATGAGCATCGCTTGATATTATTGTTCATGCTGGCGTGGTGTCTTGCGTAGTATAGGTGTAACGGCTGTAAGCTACATTGTCTACCTTGCAGGAATAGGCACAACAACAACATCAACGACAACAACATTTGCATAGGCACAACAACAACAACAAGAACAACATTTGCATGGGCAACAATGGCTGCATGTTTGTCTCGCCGTACACGAAGCGTCAACTTATCAAGCATACGTACATATGGCGTTGAAGTCGCACTACATGCCATACACATCCTGAGACAGCGCTGCATGATAGGGTTGCATTCAGCTCACTTGCTTGCATTACCTACCAGATAAACACAATCTCTTTCTACACAGATGGGCAGTCATGGGGCCAGGAGCGACAATGGTCGTGGAGACGATGAGGACGCCATTGCCATGCAGGCGTTGCGCCCAACAACGACAATGCCAATGTCAACCGCAAGCACGTCAGCACCAACATCACCGACCACGCGAACAACAGCCACACCGCGCCATCATCAACACGCAGTTGACAATGCGGATGGCAGCTTCAATGCTGTGTCCACATATGCAACCAGATGGCAGGCAAGGTTTTCTACATTCAACTTTAACTTGCTTTGTGTTGTTAAAATGCGCGGTGTTGTTGTTGTTGATGGTTTATGGGTCGATGTTGTCTTTCTTCAATTTCAGAAGTGGAAGGGTACGTTACGTGTTGTGTGGAGATCGTTAAAGAGGAAAGCTGCTGGCAAGCAACCCACAAGTGTAGAAAGCAGACGCCGAGCCGAGAGGTGAAAAGCTAGGTTCCTAAGGAAGTCGACCTAAAGCTGTCTGCCTGTCATCCGTCTGTTATTGTGTATGTGTGTGTGCGCGCACATGCGCATACACCCAGAAAGATGAATAAAAGCGCTTGTGCACACACACGCGTAGGGAGATGCACATGTGCTCGTGTGCGTGTGTGCGTATCGTGGAACCGACATCTTACCCAAAGGACTTCATGTCTGTGTTGCATTTCCCCTCACCACAATACGCACATGCAGGCGGAGGTGGATAGCCGTAGCGTGCGGGCCACTTGCATTTGTAGTGGCGTGGGCGGCCTTCCATGAAGCCGCTGAGGAGAGTGGCAACCCCACCGCAGCCCGCATGCTCGCCCTCGTTGCCTGGATGGCCGTTTGGTGGCTTACCGAGGTGCATATGTTAGGTGCTCTTCTCACAAGCATGTTGAAATGTTGCCTGTGTCACCAACATTGTCGCTGTTGTGCTCCAGTCTGTGCCAATGGCGGTGACAGCGCTGCTGCCGGCAGCAATGTTGCCCCTCCTTGGCGTGGAGTCTGCGCAGGACGCCTCGAGCGCGTACTTCAACCCCACAATCACCCTCTTTATAGGCGCATGCTTTCTTGCCAATGCCATTGAGCGGTGAGCGTGTGTTCACTTGCGCATGTGCACACAAAGTCCACCTGGGGTTATATTGAAACTCATCTTACAGGTGGGGTGCACACAAGAGGGTTGCTCTTTGCCTCTTGATGCTACTTGGTGGCCGTCCACGCTTGTTGCTTCTTGGTTTCATCTCATCCACCGCCCTTTTGTCCATGTTCATCTCCAACTCCGCCACATGTGTCATGTAAGTCAACATGTTGTATCCTTGAGCCATTGTCGAGTAATGTAAGCATGAGACAGAGAGGGTGCTTACGCTTGCAGGGTGGTGCCGATGGCAGTGGCGTTGTTGGAAAAGTTGAGGGCGGACTTGTTGGGCGATGATGCGCGCGTGGCTGACGGCCAGGACGATGAGGACATCAACGGCGACGATGATGGAGATGCCCCTTTGCTCTCTCCCAGCAGACAACCCAACGGCGACATCGAGCACACCCACAACGATGACAGCACCGCTGCCAGTGTAGAAGTAGAAGAGCCCCCGCACACCAAACTGTATGACCTCACGGCCGCAGACTTCAAGTTGTTCTCAAGAGGGGTATGATGGTTGTTTGTCGGATGCTCCATGGGAGTAAACATTACATCACATTACAAAGTTGCTTATACAAAGTCATATGCAGGTTGTCCTCTCAGTTGCTTACGCTGCCAGCATTGGCGGGATGGCCACTCTGACTGGCACAGTAAGCAGCCAATGTGCACAGCTCCCCTTTGGCATTGATTTATGACCGTGAATAACTCACTGGCTTGCTCGCGTTTGCAATGCAGGGCACAAACCTGATTCTGGCGGGAGTCTGGAGCTCCCTTTTCCCGACCCTGCCACAGATATCGTTCCTGCAGTTTGCGGCCTTCGCTTTCCCGCTCTCTCTTACCTTCCTAGCCATCCTGTGGCTGCTCGCCTGCCGCCGCTTCTGCCCGCCCGCCACAGAGGCCGCCATGGCACGCGCACTCGACGGCGCTGTCATCAGCGCCCAGTACCATGAGCTTGGTATGCGCCACATACAAGGATGGGGGCCAACGCAGATAATCTGATTGCTTGTCTCTCGTATGCATGTTTTGTGCGTGCGCGCGAGTGCATATGCTTGTGTGAGAGTGTGTGCTCATGGGTGCTCTTTAAGAATGCAAGCGTGTGTGATGACCACCATTCCTTCAATGCAGGTCCGATGTCGTTTGCCGAGAAGGTGGTCATGATTGACTTTGTGGTGGGTAATGCTCTCATACATGTTGAGTGCCTTTTCTCTTGCATGTTGTAATGACTCGCGCTGCATGCTGATGGTGTCGGCCGTGTACTTTTCAGGTGTTGGCCACGCTGTGGCTCACACGCGACCTTCGCTTCCTTGGCGGCTTGCCTGGCTGGGGAGTGCTTTTTGGGCATGATGGTCACCTCATCTCCGACGGCACTGTAGCAGTGCGTTTGTTTCTTCATGCATTACATATTGCTGTGCAGTGTTGTTGCGTGTGTCTACGTCTATGCATGTATCAACGTTGTTACTCTGCCGTTATGCAGATACTGATGGGGACAGTGCTGTTTTTTATCCCGGCGCGCGTTGCAACGCCACCCCCTGCGCCCAAGACTGCGGTGTCAACTTTGCAAGACAACGGCCACCGCATTGATGACACCATAGACATGGACGCTGAGGCACGCGCCAACCCCGAGAACTGCAACGACTATGGCAACAACCCCCAGTCGGAAAGATGTGTTATGATTATGGACTGGGAGACCTGCAGACATCGCCTTCCATGGGACATTGTTTTGCTGCTGGGCGGAGGTACAACTAGAGTTGCATTGTAGCCAGTGTGCTTGTGTGTGTGCATGCCTGCGTGTGTGAGGGTGAGAGAATGTGCGTCTGTGCATGTGCGCATGGGCGTGCACCCACGTGCGTGTGCGCTTGCACGAGTGTGCATGCGTTTGTATGGCCTATTGTATTGAGCACCACGAATGTCTGATAGGTTTTGCTTTGTCGAGCGGTGCAAAGGAGAGCGGGTTGACGTCGCTGATAGCGGAGGAGCTTGGGGGTTTGTCGAAGCTGCCGCTGTTTCTGCTGCCGGGCGCGGTAGCCTTCCTTGTCACACTCGTCACGGAATTCTTCTCCAACACCGCCACCATCACCATCTTCCTCCCCCTCCTCGCGAACCTCGCCCTCGCCGCACACCGACACCCTCTCCTCCTTATGCTGCCCGGTATGACGCAATTTGCTAAAACGAATCACGTTAACTTGAACTCATATACCGTCAAGTTCAGCTGCTTACGGCTGACCGGACGGTTGTCGATGATTTACTTGAATGGAACATTTGCTATGGGCTACAAGCTACAGCATATAGAGCACAACTTCCTGCACGGGTGTTGACGTACTGTCCTGTTATGGCAGCCACGTTAGCTTCCTCGCTCGCTTTCATGCTGCCAATATCGACGCCACCCAACGCCATCGCATTTGGGACGGGTTACGTAAGCATGGCGTCGATGGCAGTCACGGGCTTCGTGCTCAACGTGTTGGGCGTCATACTCATCACGCTGTTCACGCCCACACTAGGTATGCGCTGACGTGGTGTTTGGTTGCTTGTGGGCACACTTCTCATCGTGCCGGTGTAAAGAGCGTCTGGCATGCTGGCGTGTTGACATGCTTTTTCTGATGTTGGCAGGCAACTGGGTGTTCGGCCTAAACACATTTCCAGAAGTGTTGGATCCACATTAGTTGTTAGTAATGTTGAAGCACATCATTCCAAAGGTTGTGTGCGCTATGTTTTGTTGTAGGTTAGCTATTGTATCAACGAGATTACTGCTATTGAGTTGTTGTAATATACTAGCGTGTGCGGGGATGCTGCCGTTTTGACCGCCACCTATCCGTCAACAGTGATTGCTCTGCAAGGTATTGCGTACATTTGCAGTGTTGGTCACCATGCAGGGTATGGCAAGGCATATTTAGGCATGTCCAGGTGTGGCTGATGCAAGAGAGCACACCAAACCACACAAACTCACACAAGCAGCAAGCAGACAGAATATATGATTGTTGTTTTGTTGGGACAATGTGGTTGCAATATGTTCAGTGGTCAAGCAACCAACGCCACAGGTAGCTGTGCGTGCTCGCGAGAGACAGACGCAGCAGACATATGCGCCTTTAACAACAGCGGTTGTTTGTAGCAAATGCAAAGCACGTGTAGTAAGTAGATAGCATGTAGGCGCCTTGCCCCGGTGGTCGATTTGGTGAGTGTTTGTGGTGTTGGTTACATTGCATGTGCACATAGGTTGTCATGTGAATTCCCCTCTTACATCTTTTGTACTCACGTGCACTTGCATGTCCCTGCAGCGACGACGTGTACTGGAGCAAAGCACACGAGTGTGGAACAATATGTTGCATGTCCCTGCAGCGACGACGTGTACTGGAGCAAAGCACATGAGTGTGGACAATATCCACAATCATTTGCATTGCGAAACTTGTGTAGGCATGCATGTCTGTTGCGTCGACCGTGATTCCTTAAGATCACACATCCTTTACCAAAATCTCTTGCGCATGCACAATCACCTCTGTACCTCATGTTTAAGCTTACTCTGTAGCATCCTTGCACTCAGCCACCTGAGTTTCATCTAAGTTGGTGTCCTGTACGATCATGTACTGATGGGTCAACATGTATTAAAACATCACTCCACGGTTATTAATGACAAACGCAGTGTTTTTACGCGTACACGTGTCCAGCATTTTACATGGTTGCAATCCGCCCAACTTGTATGGGAGATTGCACCTTCACCCCAGTATCTAACAATTTGTGCAAATATAAACATAAGTGCAATACATGACATAGGGAGCTCCAAGTTCAACTCCAAGGTGCAAAAGTTTTGCATCTTGGAGGTATGTAAGCTGCGGCGAATCTTAGTAGTAGTCTATGCATCTATCCTTTGGAAATCGGAGGCGGGGACCTCTCCGCCTCAACCTTCTCCACCAACCCAGACATGCATTTCAACAATCTTGCAATTTTCTGGACCGTGGCCTCTTTGTCATGTGCATACAACCAGACCTGGCACCCAGTGCACCGCACACCAACCTGTCATAGTGTACACAACATGTACACAAGCTGACCTAACATACCACAACACTCACCTTCTCTTTGAACTTCCCCTAAAGGCAGCACAGCGTCTAAGCGCTGCCGCCCCGCCCTACTGTATCCCCTTGCGGTAGGGCGGGACAGACTCTCACACTTAAAAGTTCGCGCATGACATTTGTTGTCAAGCGCAGGTGAGGGTGGGGCCCGCAACCCTAGCGGGTTCTCAAGAAAGCGCACTGCAACGCACTGTGCTTGATGAGTGAAGGAGTTGGTGTTGGGTCCACGTGCTTGAATGAGTAAACATGCTTAATATGGACCTATGAATGCATGTATGTGCATGAGCGTTTGTGTACGCACGTGTATACAATGCGTTAGTGCGCGCATGCGTGCACACACATGACACTTGAACATGTCTTCATGCACGCGCGCAAGTGTGTGTGCGTGTGTGCATGTGTGCGTGCGTATGTGCATGCACTGCACAAATACCTTGACGGATAACGGGTATGGGTGTGCTTAACATCATACGAGTAACACTGCACATCAACGCGCGCGCACACACACAACTGCTTGCAGATAACTTAGTGATGTAAAGTCCGCATTAGATATTCATCACCCCGATGGCGTGCCCGCCGCTGAGAGCAGTCATCAGCACAAAGCCTTCAAGCTTCAAAACGTTCAATCTTTTGCAAATGTATCATCTTAACGGGCTTATTTTCTATAACCGAAGTCACTTAGCGGCGGTGGATTACAACACTCAAATATGCGTACATGTTGAGGCTCACAACGTGTACCGCATACTACAATGCATGTTATGACATGCACTGCAGCAGAATTACTTATGCTTTCACCCAGCACATCGTGCATACGGCAAGTCTGCTGAAGTCGTACTTCAGTGACTCATGTGCAACCGCTGCAGTGTCTAAATCTCACTTGCACCTCACGTAAGCTCTTAAAAGTGCATAGTCTTCAAGATAGTGGGCACCATGTGCGAACTGGACGTTGAAACTCTAAAAAAGGATAAGCTCTAAATGGGGAACGTCGATAATTTACAACGATTCAATTTGCTGACGGATAACGGCAGACCAAGTGCTGCTGTCAGCAGCATCTGGTCCGTACATTCACTTAGCAATCTGGCGCGTCTCTACAATGCGCCGTATGGCTCAGTACATATGGCGCATTGTAGCGCATTGTACTGAGCAAGACACAGATACACTAACAGGAGGCTGAGTAATCTAGCGCGCCTCATAGATGCGCTAGATTACAAGGTACACATACAATCCCCGCAAAGCACAGCAGCTTTGTCAGTGCTGTGTAGATTGCCGCCTGCATGTGCGGCTATGCAGCATTAATAAGCAGCATTGTGCCAAGTATGCTCGAGTGTACTCCTTGCCAATCGTGTCAGCTGCTCAGGTCTATCACATGGCGGCGCAAGATATACTCACAGCCACACGCAAGAACTGAACACGTCTGCTTAGTAAGCAGCTAAGAGAAGCGTACGTAAGCCAGATTACTGTTATCATGACAACACCACCAACACGGAGTCATATGCAGCCATCTTTTGCTTTCCTCTACTCCATTGTTGCCTTTTTCAACATGGCCTCTGCTGTGGTGGTATTACTGCTGTTGTTGTCCTCCTTTGCATCGCAGGCAGCGGCGGCCTCCCTGACATACAAACACTACCTGAAGAGGCAGCACTATTGCCCTCAGTTCCCATGCATTGTTGCGGACGTGATCAAGGAGGCAACCAGAAGGGTGAGTTGAAGCGTGGGTTGAAGTGTTGTAAGTCTCTCATGCATGCACATACTTGGTTGTATGGTAAGTTGACTATGTGATAGGACCGTATTGCTGCGCCGGGGCTGCTCAGAGCCTTCTTCCATGACTGCTTCGTACGCGGGTGCGATGCATCCCTCCTGCTGGACCCCGTGGCGGGTAATATTCGAGCTTAAAATACGCATTGTGCACATCTAACAGGCTCTGTATGCAATCATTGCCATTTAGGTGCTTGAGGCCAATCTCTCTCTCTCTCTCTCTCTCTCTCTCTCTCTCTCTCTCTCTCTCTC
>RHPI01001965.1:120244-197327 GCA_009103225.1 Chlorokybus atmophyticus
TCTCTCTCTCTCTCTCTCTCTCTCTCTCTCTCTCTCTCTCTCTCTCTCTCTCTCTCTCTCTCTCTCTCTCTCTCTCTCTCTGCTTGCAGGCCAGCCACCAAATGAGAAGCAGTCCATTTTCAATCTCAGCATCCGGAGGCTGGAGTTGGTGGATGAGATAAAGACCCGACTAGAGCAGGTACCCACATTGCACCCGCACACACCCACAGCATGCACTACACACCGCATGCACGAACTCAACATACCCACACACCCTCTCTCTGTTGCCTTACAGGCTTGTCCAGGGAAGGTCTCCTGTGCGGATATCCTAGCGCAGGCTGCTGTTGAGGCTGTACACAGAGTGGGTGGCCCGAAGATATCGCTGCGAATGGGTCGGCTTGACGGCAACGTATCCCTTGCGGACGACGTGCTGCGCTTCCTCCCTTCGCCTTTTTTCAACACCGACCAACTCATCGCCACCTTTGAGGCTGTTGGACTGGGGGCTGACGATGTTGTGCCTCTTAGTGGCGGGCACACCTTTGGAGAAGTGAGTCAGTATGTGTCTTGTTGGTGACTATGTTCATGTGCGCGGTTGTCTGCCTTGGTTACATGTGAGGCACGAGACAACTTTTGTGTTGAGCATATGCATGGTGTTATATTGCTGACTCAGTACAAGTCAAACAAGAAGTACTTGTGGCTTAAGTATTTGTCCATGTCAATCCTCACATCCCATGCGTGTGGTTATAGACACATTGCGTAGCGGTGAGGCCTAGGTTGGACGCTCCAGGCGGGGACCCGGCATTGACCCCGAGTCACGCCGCTTTCTTGGAGCAGACGTTCCCGGACCCAACATGCGGCGGCGGGAACCCGTTTGCGCCAGGGGGCCCAGCTGTAAACCTTGACAACATCACAAGCGACCGGTTTGATGGGGGCTACTTCAAGGGCATACGCAACGGCCGCACAGCAATGCGCTCGGATGCGGCATTGCTCGAAGGACAGTTGAAAGACCAGGTGACTTCTGCGTAATGTAATGTGCAATGGTTTACTTCTGTCTACGGTGCTTAACTTGGTTTGTTGGTAGGTGCTGTTGTACGCGCGTGACCGAGCTGCCTTTTTCACCAATTTCACCAGATCCTTGCGGCGTATGAGCAAGCTGGGGGTGAAGCTTGGGGAAGAGGGTGAGATTCGCACCAACTGCAGGAGGGTGAACTGAACCCGTACTGCGTACACACACCATTCATAACGCATTCTCAACTTCGTTGATCAACTGGATAGCTAAGCTAGCTACGTGTTGCTGACTGCAGACATTAATCTTCCTATGTGAGCCATTGTGTGATGCATAGGTTATGTTTACGCCGATGTTGGGTACTATTATATGCATGATATTACTGCGCATGCGATGCACAGCAAGTCATGCACAGCAAAAGCATGCAATATAATTGTAGTAGCGCGTGGAGCTGTTAACACGTGCAAACTTGTGCACAGTGCCCTTACCAACGCAAAAACCTGCATCAGACTGATACACATGTACATTGTCTTTGCTATTCACACTCAAGCACACTGATGCAAAAATTCCTTGCAAATCATCACTTCACAACCCTATGGCACACGGCCCCAACCCTCATGCTCATCTGCATAAAATGCAGCATCACGCTGTCTTCGAATATCCTCACTATAGGTGAAGTCGTTATCTTCATCACCCTCAGCCCTGTCCTCGCCAACTTGCCACCCAGATTCCCCACCTTCTTCTTGCTCCTATAGGTTTACAGTTAAACAACTACCTTTGCTATGCTGGGTTGCAATACATGTTTAGACCTTACCTCACGTGTCTGAGCAGGGGATATTGCCTCCGGCACGCGGTAGTAAGCCTGCAAGCAGTCCAAAAAGGTTGAGAGGAAAGCACTAATGTTGACATACAAACACAAAGAGACTTAGTTACCAACCTGGCATGTTCTTGAGGGTGCAAACACGTTGAATGAGTTCGGTCTGTTGTTAAAGTTGGTCTCGGCAACACCAGGGACACCCTCAGGCTGCGTAAAGTGGTCTTCATCATGTGCAACCTGAACAGAGGAGAAGTGCTTCATCAATTTGGTTTAGACTTCGATGTAGCATAGCAAAGCAGCACACATGTCGCACGCCACTAGCACACGTGTCCCACTCACCCTGCCCTGGCCGCCGAAGTCATAGGCGTCACTATCGAGCGCAACTCTATACCGCCCGGGCATGTCACACCCAACCTTATAATCGCGATGATCCCGAGTCGGGTGGAAGTTGAACACAAACACGAGAGGGCCGCGCTCAAACACAATCACCTGCCCGGCGGGTGTGAGTATGTTAACAACTTTCTATTGTATCAAGGCAAGCTGCGTGTCCAACAAGCGACAACCATCATGATCTTCCATGTTACCTTGTCTTCTTCATGTGCGCTGGACACAAGTTGCCAGTCGGAGGCCAAGAAGTTGTACTCATCGTCCAGTGCTTGCATGGCTTGATCAAAGGCTTCCATGAACTGCACACATGTAACAGCATGAGGACAAAGTAAGTTGAGCTGTGACTAAGCGTGAAGAGACCTTGTAGCGGAGGTGATCGGAATCGGCAAGGTCAAAGCGACGGCGGCACTTGTCGTAACTCCAGTTGTTGCCTTCGCGCGGGAAGTCCATCCACTCAGGATGCCCAAACTGTGGCACACGACCTCTTTCACACAACTGCTCTCAACAGGTCTGTCCAGCACGATCGCACACCAACACGCTCGGATGCATGCATACCTCGTTGCCCATGAAGTTGAGGTAACCTTCTCCCCCAAGTGCCATAGTAATCAACCGTATCATCTGTAACAATGAGTGTGAGCAGAGTCTGTCGCGTTATCATCATCACACAGGGCACTGCTGACCTTGTGCAGGGCGATGCCGCGTTCCACTATAACTGAAGGTGGCGAAAGCGCGCTCATGCCAAAGTACATCTCCTGGTCCATCAGCCAGAAGGCGATAGTCTTGTCTCCAACGAGGCCTTGGTCATGGCTCTCAGAGTAGGCAACGCACTTCTCGGTGTAGCGGCGGTTGCAGAGCGTTGCTATAATCTCATGCATGCTCCACTCTTCGTCCTTGCGGTGCTTCAACAGCTGTATCCACTTGTCCGGGGTGGCCATGGCGAGTCGGTAGTCAAAGCCGACCCCGCCTTCGCGCACCGGACGGCACAGCGCGGGCATGCCGCTCACGTCCTCCGCGACAGTGAGAGCGTTTGGATACAAGCTGTGGAGCATATCGTTGGCCAACATGAGGTAGACAATGGCATCCACGTCTGTAGCAACGCCAAAGTACTCGTGGTACCCGCCCGAGAACCCCATCTGCAAATGCACATGTGAGCAATATAGCACCTCTCTCACCATCATGTTACTTTCCAAGGTACTCACGTTGATCCCGTGGTGATGATACAGCATGCTCGTCACGCCATCAAAGCGGAACCCGTCAAACTTGTACTCCTCCATGTACCATCGTAGGTTGGAGAGCAGGTACCTCTTGACCTGAAAAGAAGGTCAGCACAACTGCTGTGTTGTAGTTGTGTTCGTTCACCAAAGTTGACAACGAACCTCCCAGTTGCCGTAGTTGTAAATGCGCGAATCCCACAACGTGTGGTACCCCGCTGCGCCCTGCCGGAAGTAACTCGCCTCCTCGCCCTGCCCGAAGTCGAACCCGTTCAACCCGTCATTCGCGTTGTTGCTACCATGGACAGAAACTCACACAGTGAGAGACATGTGTTGACAAGTGTTGAACCAATAGACCGTAACACCACTCGCACCTGGCATGAGAGTGCACAACGTCCATCAGCACCATTATCCCGAGCCTGTGCGCCTCATCTACAAGAAACTTAGGAAAATAGAGCAAAGAGGTTTTGGTTGGAACCGTGTGGATACCGACACACCATTGGCAACACAGACTCGCGCACTTTGAGGTCTTCGGGGGTGCCTGAGCGTGAGCTGATGGCGAACGGGCTGGTGACGTGGTAGCCGAAGGAGGCGTAGTAGGAGTGCTCCATGACGGCCATGAGCTGGATGGCATTGTAGCCGAGGCGCTTTACGCGTGGGAGCACGTCACGTGCAAACTCCCTGTATGTTGCCACCCGCGGCTCTGGGGATGACATCCCCACATGTGATTCGTATACGCGCAGCGCCCCTGGCTTCCCAGGCCTCTCATGCTTGAACTCGTACCTGCGCACAGTGATCAAGCTGATGAGACCTCCTGGCTAGTTGCTTGGCATGCTCTGAGTGAGCATGATCCTATTGCAGAACAACGATTGAAGGCTATGTGACTGCACGTGTTGAAACTTATGTTCCAGCTGATTGGCCACTCAGCCCATCATCTTGCATATGCCACTCATTTCATCGCTTAGTTGATGTAGTCATAAGTCACGCATGCGTTGCCCTCACTTTTCGTGCTCGGGTGGCTGCCAGAAGATGCCATCATATAGAGCTCCCATGACGCCCGGCTCAGCCGCAGCGCGCTTGATCCAGGCCGGCACGCGATCAACGTAACCGCCATCGGGCCGCTGCAGCCTGACCTTCACGCGCGACCCATGCGGGATCGCCATGGCTCCATTACGGTCCTCCAAACGTGTGCTCCAGACACCAAAGGCGTCGCGGGAAAGCTGAGTGGCGTTCGGGTCCCAGCCGTTGAAGTCGCCAATCAGACTCGCTGACCTGCATGGGGGTGGGCAAGCGTAAGGAGGATTGAATGCAACAACAAGTTCACACACAGACACATGCATGCACACGCACATACACACACCAATGAGAGAGTGCGAATTGAAGGAGTCACTATTGCTTACTGCGCGGCGGGGGCCCATTCGCGGTAGGTTATGCCACCAGACTCACGATGGAATCCAAACTTCTCGTAACCTGCACGCATTGCAGATTGTGACGACGTTAAGTTAATACTGTCATAAGGGATAGACATCCCGCAGGCACATAACTCCCTCAGCATGCCAACAGATCAGGCATTAAGTGGGTCAATAAACACGCGCATCTGAGACAAGTGTGTGTTCCGTCATGAGGCACGTGCCACTTATTGCAACCGTTGCCGTAAAGGAATGCATGAAACCAACAGCACAATGCTTGTAATTGCATGCCATGCAAGTACGCACATTGCTTGTGATTACATGCATTGCACCTCTGGAGAAATGTTCTAGGCCGCCCTCATGCTCCTCGATCTCTCGCTTGGCGCGCGTGTAGGCCTGCCAGCGGTAGCGGAAGTGGTCGGCGTGGGGGGCCAGCTGCGGGTCCACCGCCACTACGCCTAGACCCTCCTCCTCGTGCAACTGCTTCTGCTGCACCTCTGCCTCCTGCAGTGATGATGATGCCGACGCCATGCACCGCACATGCGCCACGTGCCGCTGCATGGGATTGGTGTGTGAGTGGGTGCGTGTGGGTGGGTGCTTGCATGCGGGTGCGCGCGTCATCATCATTGCCAATGTCATGTTGGGTCAAGTTGGTTTGCTTACAATGTTACCTTTGGCGTGTGGTGTGCTTGTCTATTCCTGTCGCCAGAGAAAACTCGAGAATGAGAGAGCAAGCGGGCTTCAGTGTTCTGCAGGTGTGCGTAACAGAGGTAGAGAGTAGCTGAGACAATGCATTTGCATGCTCAAGCTGCCAAGCAGTCAGTGACCTGCCCTCAACAGCGCGAGCACCAGTGCTGTGCATGCAAGGGAACAACATGACATGCGCCCATTGCATCGTTGAGATTCTGAAGCAGCAAAACTCAACTGAGCACTGCCACCTGGTACAATGCATGCACCTGCATGCATTGTGAGATGGTAAACACCAATGCAAGCATGGATGCACTGACAGCAACTTGACAATCACTCGAACGCTACTCAATGGTATAAGTGGCGGCTTCCGGCGACAGCTAGGACAACTAAAATAGCAACGAGGCGGAGCAGAAGAACGAGGCTACTGACCACAAGCATGCGTTGGTGGGGAGCATCGCCGGAATAAACACAAGCTGCAGTCGCCGGCGCTGGCCGCAGATCCCGGCTGCTTTGACACTTTGCTTGGTCTCTTCGGACGCCTAGGTGAGCGGACACCGCCGCGGCGGCGCTCATGACGGCGACGACGCCGATAACAACGTCAATCTCGTCGCTGAGCAGTCAGCTAACTGCGGTAAGCTCAGATCCTCCGTTTGGTCAGCAACTGTTGTTGCAAGCTCTAACCAAAATATCTAACTGCGTTGAACGACCTGCTGACTGGACCGGTGCGTTAGCGTTAATGAAAGCGTTGTTGTGAGGTGTTAGCCGGGAAAGGAAGCTTATTTGTGCCACAACGCTTGCACCAACTGCTGACGCTGGCGCCCACGTTGGTTTTGTCGTTGTTGTCAGCGGCAGCGGCATTGTCGGCGGCATTGGCGAAGCGGGTGGAGTCCTTCTCAGCGTGCAAGCTGGGAGGGGAAAGAGAGGCACATTGTGCTCTAGGCATGTTCAGCTATGCTCGCGGTGGCGTCCGCGCTGTCAATTCGGCTGCTGCGACCGTCAAGCCTTTGCGTGGGCGGACTGTCAAGGCAGCAACCCAGAACATGTAACGCTACTTGTGCAAGTTAACTTGACTTCCATTGGTATCCCTATCAGCATGCAATAGCCTTGAGCCATGTATAGGTTACATCAACTTGCTCGCGTCACACGTGCGCTTTGTCAAGCAACAGTTGCACTGTTGCAGTCATTGACTGCAACGGAAGCAGTCAATGACTAGACGTAACTAATTCATCATCTCCCCCCCTCCCCCCCAAGCTGGTGTGACATTGTTAACTTTCCGCAATTTCAGATCCAAATCCCACTCGCTGAGTCACTCACGTTTACTCGTTCGCCCTTACTCATTGATTCGTATCACCCAAGGTTTCACCTCAACAAGCCAAGCAGCCAGTCAGTCAGTGCCCCGAACAGAGGCTGCGAGCCAACAGCGCAACAACAAGAATGTTGTGGACGCCCACAAGCACGCCAACAATGGTGATGGCAGCAGCGGCGCTGAGACCCAGACTATCACACGCACACCAGGTACTGCTGCGAAACGGCTACCAGCAGTCAAGCAGCAGACCACATCTCTTATCACGGTAACAGGAAATGGTCAGACGTTTGCTGTGAATGTGTGTTATTGTCAAACAAGAACTATTGTCAACCTGTTGTGGTTGTGGGTAGGTGACAAAGCCTCTTCCGCGGGTACTGCTTCTCCACACAGGTGGCACTCTCGGCATGGACCCGCAGGCAAGTGCCATGCTGAGTGATTACATGCATGCCTAACGACAAACTCACATGCCCATTCAGGCCTCGTTCCTTACGGACGATGGAGGTGTCGCTGGCGACAACGGTGTCACGGCTAGCGGGGCCCATGAGCAGCTTCGGCTGCGGGAAGGCACTGGCGGCAAGTTCAAGCGGCAGTTGCAGGTCAAGCTTCAAGAATTGACTAAGCTGAGGCCAGTATCTGATGTGACCAATTGAAGACTGAGTACACTTTTGTCTTTGCAGCCAGGTAGCCTCCTTCAGGACATACTGACAGCGGTTCCGCAGCTGCGAGCGTTTGCAAACCTTGACGTGGAAGTGGTCTTCAACAGGGACAGCTGTGCGTGAGACATCACGCATGCATGCACTTCAGTTTCACAAGTAGTGCTGTCTTACGCATGCCAGCACAGGCAGGGTGGGGCCGCCGGAGTGGGTGAAACTCGCGAAGCTCCTACATGCGCGCCGCGACACCTACGACGCCTTTCTGGTGGTTCATGGGACGGACACAATGGCCTTCACTGCCGCCGCCCTCTCTCTCATGGTGCGACATGTTGTAGGTTGATGTGTAAGGCCAGAGATTTACGCAAGCCAACAGATCCCACACATGTATTGCACAATGATTATGAGTCAAAAGCAGCATCACAGTAGCTGTAGCTATTGTTACTGTTCTGAACAACCACAGCTGATGGTACAATGTCTTTTTCCAGCTGCCAGGCTTTCGGAAGCCCGTTGTGCTCACAGGTAAGTAAGCGCTCAATCAAGTAGTCCCCCCTTCATTTGTATGTTCCAAGTCTGCAATCCTGATAGGGTCTCAGCTGCCCCTGGCCGAGCCGCGGTCAGATGCTCGCCAGAACCTCATTGACAGCATTACGTGCGCCACGGCTCAGAACGTCCCATTCCAGGTGAGGAGAAAAACCATGTGGTATCTGTTAGACTGTTTGCGTGACTGAGTTGATTGCTTCCATGTCAATGTCAGTAGGAGGTGGCGGTATGTTTTGGGGGTCTGCTGATGAGAGGTAACCGAGCACAAAAGACCCATGCGAGCCACTACCAAGCCTTCTCCTCGCCCAACTTCTCCCCTCTTGCACAACTCGGTGTTGATGTAAGAACATTGATGTGCAAAGGTATCAACAGCCACAACCCAAACACACTCTGCTCATGAAGGTTGAATGGAACGCGGATGCGTTGATGAAGCATGGAGGTGTATACCGACCCCGCTTCAAGCTTGACCCTCGTGTGCTTCGCATACCCATTGTCCCCGGCTCTGACCCAAGGTACACAAGCCTCATGTTGTTACCCACATGCTTTACATCATCATCACATCATCATCATCATCATCATCATCATCATCATCAACATCATCAATAACATACAACAGGTTGGCGTATGGTGATGTGTACGGGCGCGGGGTGCGCGGCGTGGTGCTGGAGGCCTTTGGCGTGGGCAACATGCCAGACACCACAGAGCACGGGTGGATTCCATGGCTGCGTTCGCAGCGCAAGCAAGGCCTCCAGGCGCGTGAGCGTTCTTGACTGGTTGCTGGTAGTGAGAGTTAACACTGACACACACACATGCAGATGAGTCGAATTTGTTGTGCACAGGTGTATCTCACTTCACAATGTAAAGGTGGCACGCTGCATCCGGAGCTTTATAGGAGCGGCAGCATTGCGCTCGAGATGGGTGTTGAGTCTGCTCAGCCTCAGGTGCGCACAGTCCATATGTCCGTTGCGTCAACTGCGCACAACACAACTGCAATCACAACACAACCACCTTCGTTAGGGGGGGCTTTGTTGTATGCTTGGACACAGCCTAGTTTGTCACAGTTGACATCAAACCAAAGTTGTTGCGCAGATGACACCGGAGTGTGCATCTGTCAAGATGATGCTGTGCTTGTCATACCCTGATATCCCCTTGGCCCAGCCGCTCGCTGGCGAGTTGTGAATAAATATATGTCATATGCAACAGGTAGACCATGTATGACAGTAATGTTGAACAAAAGCAACCTAGGTTGCTTTGGTTCTCCACAATGCAGGCCAGGTGACAACTGAACCGAATGCTTGGTGACTTGCTATGCAGTCAGCGTAAGCACTTACTGCTTTTAGTGTACTACAAAAGCAACCTAGGTTGCTTTGGTTCTCCACAATGCAGGCCAGGTGACAACTGAACCGAATGCTTGGTGACTTGCTATGCAGTCAGCGTAAGCACTTACTGCTTTTAGTGTACTATGTGTCAACTTGATACATATTGGAACGTGAGCCAGAACGTGGGCCAAAAGGAATGCATGCTCAATTCTTGTACTGTACCATTAAACACATGTCTGCTTGCACATACTACAGTTCAGTGCCCAGGAGGGCAGATGCTCTAGCACTTGCAACGGGCCGACTGTAGTGAATGAAATCCTGAGATTACGGATGCTTAGGCTCAAGATTTTGCCTGATTAATGTCAAGAGCACGCTCCTGCATAGTCAGTGTGTGTGTGTGTGTGTGACACGGAAATTCAGAACGCATATAACTCCCACACATGGTGTTGAGTGAACACATGCACCTTGCAATGTATGCGAACGAGCGCACAGTGTAAGCCAACGCCTTGTTGACTAAACTGTGCTGTTTCATCACCTCCAACTCAAGGAGCAAGACTGTGGATATCTCTATGCGGCAGATCACAAACACATTCACGTCTGCGCAGAGTCCTCAGCGGCCTCTTCAGTGGCCTCATCAAGGTGTTCCTGCGCCTCATCGGCATGCGCGCCATTGACGCCCTGCTCGGAGACCGTCACATTGCTGGCCTGCTGTTGCGTGCTCACGCGGTTGATTGTGTCCATGACTGCCGTGAAACCCCTGTCCAACGCTTCATCCACCGGTGTGCGCTGATGCCTGAACATAAAAGGGAGATGACACTCGCAACATCATTGATTGCATGGCTGAGGTGGTTGTAGAGGCTGTTCACATCAGAGTAACAGTACTTGGCAATGTTACTGTGTGCGTACCTGTTGAGGACTGAAGCGTTCGCACCAGCAGACAACAACTGTTCCACAACCTTTCACCACAAGCATAGGGGATGAGTGCGATGACGAAGGCGTTAAGTAGTCAGAGCTGCCATGTCAGGCACCGTTCAACAGCTAGCAAACACAGCAGCTGAGGCTAACCTCTGTATGGCCATTGAGTGCTGCCCAATGCAAGGGTGTGTTGCCCTCCTCGTTTGCTAACCTTACATCCTGCACAGGTCATCTGCTGAGTCAGAGATCAACGTTGAAGCAGCACTAAGCTCAAACCTTAAACCCAGCTAATGCAAGAGCAACTTGTGCATACCGCATTTCGCGACAGAAGCAAGCTCACAATCTCCTTGTGCCCGTTAGCCGATGCCATGTGCAACGCTGCATATGTGAGTAGAATGTGGGTGTGTTGCTCCTTGCGCTGAGGTGTCAAACAGCAAAATGTAGGCTTGTACCTGTTCTGCCAAGTGGGTCTGCGGCGTTGACATCAGCCCCTTCCGACAACGCTGCATTAATCTCCTCAATATCTCCATACCTTGCACCCTTGCGCACCAAACAGAGCGCAACAGATTGAAGGTGTGTATACTGCACATGCTCCTAGAATCCTTTTGCTAATAGTGTCGTCTGAATTCAGGTCAGCTGTAACAGAGCATGCATGCTGTATGTTGCACCAAAGCAAGCTGCACTTCAGCGACACTCCCCAAGCAGGCAACTAGCTGACAATGCAAGCAGTGCAACATGGTAGTACAACAGTTGTGTTGTACCTCATGCAGCAAGTCAGCAACAGGTTGGCTGGTGGTCCTGGCTGACTCTTGCGGCATTGCTGCTGTTTACCGTGCGTGCAGCCCTGCTCAGTGAGCACTTGCTGGTCAGCACTCTACCATGCACACGTGTGCAGCAGCACATGCTGTGCGTTACAACAAAGCAAGCAATACACAGTTGCGGAAGAAATCTCACTGGTTGTGAAGACAGGAGCGCTTTGCTGCTGCCGCAAACGCCTTCGCTATGCGCTGACCTGGTGTGCGGCGGTCACGGTAGAGTCAACTCGGCGGTCTGCAGGGATGATGTGTATGAAGCTGCTGCTTGGGTTTCTAAGCTTGCGCTATACACTGACAGGCACCACAGCTGCTTGGCAAACCATGCAGCAAACAAACGACGCTGTGAACAACGTCAACAGGCACCCCGCCGCCACTGCCACCGCACACGCCGCCCTTCAACGTGGACAAGGCCTGATGAGATCAGTCTGACGGAAAGCTGACGTCAGCAACCTCAGTTAGGGCTGACGGATGAACATAGTCAGACGGCGTCAGCTTGACGGACAAAGCAGCTGCACGTCACACGCATGCCATGCGTGATGTGGACATGACATGACTGCAAAGGATAATGTGTAGACATGCGTGACGTGTTCCTTGTGTTGCGAATTACAGGTTGCAATATGTATGTCACACATGGCCACAACACACGTAGCCAAAAATGCAGTGCTTGTACACACCATACACAACAAATGCTGAGTGCTAATTGCTGAGCCAGCATGCAAGTCATTGGCTTAAGGATGCATGCAAACCAATGGGAAACCGCAGCTACGAAAGGCTGGCCCAGATTTCCATATCGCGCTCCCCCGCCTTGTGTATTAATAGCCTGACCAAACATGTGTCCACAATTAATGAGTCACTGTAATTAACCTGTCACGGTAAGCAACTTGTTAGTTGTCCAATGTATACAGCACAACTGTATTATCTAGGAATGCACGATGCTATTAATTAGTATGATATAGTTATCGTATATTATTGTCGTTGTCACTTTTGTTATACCTGAATTATTCGACGGAGCATATTATGCGTGCACACATGATAAACGCTCATAATTGACATACATCTCTGTGCACATGAATTATGCGTTAAATGTTCATTAATAATAAAACGTTTATACACATGTTCATTCGTTGCATTAATAACAACGCATAAGCTTGTTGGTATGCATGTGCACAATTGTGTAAACAATGATTGAAGCATGGGTTTTTGATTTACAATTGCTTGGTCAATCACGCATGTGGATTAATACATCACATAAGAAGCATCGCATTTTGCATTCCTACAATTAACATTGATATTATCAGAATAAACTTACAAGATGTATAACAAGTGTACGTGCATGTATTGCATTATATATGCTTTTGATGCCGGCAACCATTCAAGTAGCATTGCGTATGTATAACACTCAACTGCAAATTATCTATTATAAATTCTCTTTTAAAGTTGAATGCAAGCATTTTTATTGAATATGTACACAGCTACATACTACCTTTCATAGTTAAACTTTAACGACAAGTGGCTTATGTACCAAAGATGTCCGTACCTCTTATTTGCAATAAGATCTTTGAAGTGTTATGATAGCATGGCTTGTGCCAGATGTAATACCATAACATTGTATTCTGCCATGCCATGGCCGCAGCGACTATTGTCAGCACACTAATGGCATGCCTGCTTGTGTGAGCCAAGTATGCAAAGAAACAACCCTTTATTATCATTGACATACAAGAGTCCGATGTCAGCTCTGCCACAATACTTACCTGCTGAACAATACACCAACCCAACACGTACACCCTATTGTGCTAAGCAAGTGCGGCATGCAAAAACAGCATGCCTCATATGTGCACACGCCTGTGATATCGTGTTGGTTACTGTTACTATCGTGCTGGCACACAACATGGTGTTATGCTGATGATGGTTGCTGTATACGTATGGATGCGGGGCTTCGCACGTACTTGATCGTGTATGCAAAGGCCCTGGCTTAAGATGTTGCTAATTGTGGAGCTGTCCACACAAGTACGGTTATGTCCTTGCCGTGCTCGCTTATAAGTGGTCCTGCTGTGGGGCTAGTGCACTGCTTGTTGCATGGCTACCATTGTTGTTGATTATACACATCAAACCTTTCTTTGAATGCCTGCACCTACGATACTCGTGTACCTGCTTCTTGTTGTTGTTATTGTTGCTGTTGCTGTTGTTGTTGTGCTTGTGACTTGCTCTGCTGGCCTGCCATATTTCATACGCATATGTAGAGACTGCGGACAGATGTACGTGCAACTAACGACCTCTAGAAGCGGCATACAACTCAGATGGGACTTGGCTGATACTGCTGTCTAGTGTTGCTGTTATTGTAACACCCAGATTGCTGTATCACTGTCCAACAATGCAGTGGAACGATCAAAGCATAACCGTGTATGGAAGCTGCACTTGGCATCCGGACAAGCCCACGAAATTCATATCGATATTGGGTGCCTCATGAGGGTCTTCGAACCTGTTACACGAGAACAATAAATGGCAAATCCAGTTCCGGGCATTGCCAACAAGTGAATGAACACCAGCACTTACTCGTCCATCAAATCTTCGCTGCTTATCAATTTTGCACATGTAAAGTTGCCAGTTCGGCGTTGTTGCAGCCTGATCTCCATGCGATCATAGTCAACATCTCCAGTTGAGCCAGCACCTGAGACACAATTACACTAAGTTTTCTGTACTCCAAACTTCCCAGAGACAGCTGGCAGGTTGGCAGCATGATCAGTGCAAATAATATGCAGACACCAATGAACATACCAGGGCTTGCCACGCTTGCCGTACGCAGCGCATTGCGAGCCTCAATCTTGCTAATAAACTTAAACCATACGACTGGTTGGAGAGCGTACTTGCTGGCGGAGCTGTCCTTGTGGCAGGGTGGCTCGAATTCTACCCACACACCCGCCAAACAAGTATGTGTGCCCAAGACTGGAGGAAGACTGCCTTCATGTGAAGCCTCCAACACCTGCAGTCACAACAGCCATGTTGATCGACATGTGACAGCACAAGGAGTCATCAGCAACATTAACCTGAAGTCATGTAGCAATGCTATGGCAGTGTGGGTGCATTCTGCAAGACAGATAGCATTTTCCATCACAGAAAGGCTACAGCATAGCCATACTAACTGAACCTGTTCAAGGGTGGTCAAGTCCTGGAAGGCTGAACTGTCCTGTCGTGCTTTCTCCAGCAAGCCAGAAGGCACACTTGACCAGTCGTCTGAATTGTGGTGATCTGAGTGACTACTGCCCATCAGCGTGGACTGCGGTGTATGTCGTCGCCCAATCAGGATTGCACCAGATGATACAGGACATGAGAAGTGTCCGGAGCGATTCAACTCAACCGTCACCACAAGCCCTAGCACCGGCTGTACAAGGAACACAACATGTTGACAAAGAGGAACACAAAGTGTACAAAGCATGTACCGCACATGAGTATGGTACCTGCTGTACAGGAATGTCTGTCGAGTACATCCAATTTGTTTTGTCGCTGTCTTGGATTATTCCATCATCCGAGCTTTGCGGCCCATGCCCTAACCTGCGCCGTAATCAAAATATTTCCCATTTGCACACAATTTGCTTGCTGCAGAGCACCCATAGTTAACAATCGTGGGGTCGAGTCTTCAATCACATTAGTCAACCAACAAACCCAACCCTCTGCAGCGGGTGTTTGATCAAGGAGAGTCAGGTATGGTCTGCCACTAACCTTCGCCGTCGCACGTCTGCGACCATGTGCCTCATGCGGGCTTCCTCCTCTTCCCGTCGAGGACTCCGCAGGCCTTGAAAAAGAAGTTGGCCTAGCGGGTGTCCAATCTCAAACATCATGAAGAGTTCTTCCAAGAAGGTTTCAAGCTGAGGAGTCGACCACTTCTCAAGATCTCGCTGCACAATCATAGTGTTGTTGGCGGCAGCCTGCGCGTTAGCGGCAGCCTGCGCCGCGGCAGCACCAGCTACACCAAACATCAAGGCTGCCAGCAAGCTTGTCCTCTCAATAATGTAATCGCGCTTTTGCTTCTCCTGCAGAGTTACAACGGAATCGTTGGCACTGCCCCAGTACGCACTGAAACCGAAGGCTTTGGGACCAAGGAGAACCAGCAAGGAACCTTACCTGCTCGTCTGCAGCAGCAAAGCCAGGCAGCAAGACAGCTACACAGTTAATGTTATTACCACTCGCAGAGCAGTAGTTGCTCCAACTCTCTGGAGTAAATAGGTTTTCCACCTATTGCATGAAGGGTTAGTCAAGATGTAACTTTGCTGGTAGCTACCATTGTGGGCAACAGACTAGCACAAGGCACACATGGGTATCACGCACCCAAAACCCTCGATCACCATTGTCGCATCCGCCGTCAGTGGCAACACCTCGAAACTTCAGTGGCTGAGCATTTGTGCAGCTCTTGAGCGCAGCAGTCAGTTCTTTGTAGAGGTGGCGATATGAGTACCCTGACACTTTGTACCAAACTGCGTAATCCTTCTGGCAGAGTTGTTGCCACAGGTCCTCCTGTTGTCCAACTGTAAACAACCGCTGCGTCAAGCAATTACTCAAGAGCAACCAGCTGTGCCACCATGTGCTCCTCAGGACAACCGCCACTTGTTAAGCATACAACATACTAATGCTATAACGGTAGTGAGCCGGCACAGACTTTCTTGCACAGCTTAACTACAACCAACTAATCATGTGTGCATGTTGATGTATGTACCTACCAGCCAGGCACCTGACCAACTCCACATACTCAACTACTGACGCAATGGGCATGCAAGCCGCCAATTCGCTGCTGCACAAAACGCAAGCACCAACACCGAATGCAATACTTGCTGTGAGGTGCCAATTGCACAGCAGCATAGGAACCTTGCTCATGCAGCCGCATTCACAGAATCATAATGCTCCTCTGTTGGCAAGGTCGCCAAAGCACCAATGCTGGCACAGACACAGATTGGACAGCTAACACTTTCACGACAACACGCAGCTTGCTGTACGTGATGAAGACCTAAGGGCAGCAAATTGAGTACCTTCACGTAGCCGGCGGCAGCAAGCCTCCAGAGCCAAAACATCCCGTGCCGACAGCTGGGAAACAATCCACCTCACCAAGACGTCCTCTCCAACCTCAATCAACGGCGGATCCCTGTCCGGCACACTGGCCTGCTTGTTGCGTCCCGCGCTCTGCTCCATATCTCCTCCTGAGGCTTCGGCTTGCTTGCCTTTGGTTTTGAGCGCCGCAGCAGGCCCGCCAATTAACCTTGAGCTCCCAAGCATCCTCGGCACGAACTTAAGGCCCCAGCTAAGCAATGAACTCATCGCCCAGGCACACCACCAGGGAAGTCGCAGCTTCATACGAACAACCCTACCCGCGCCTCTACCACGGCCATTCACAATCACGATAACTACCAACAACAAGCAATCCGCTCAACAGCACTACCTGCTGACAACCCAAATTTCACCAGAAGGTCAAGAAGGTTAGCTGAAAGGGGTGGCACCAATCTACCGCACCCCTCTTTGCGCTATCTCAGTGACGCAAAGTCAGCCTCGCCGCCGCCGCTGTCACCACCACCGCCGCCAGGACCACCGAAGCGCCTGCTGCTGACGTGTTTGACAAGAGATGGCGTTCAGTGCCTTCAATGCTGCAGACCACCACCACGCCGGCACCTTAACGCAGCTTGTATGCAGCGAAATGGATATCTAAGATGTACGAGTGGTCCTACTGTACTTACAGCCTACTCTTTTGGTGTACGGTAGGTGCTGCTTAACAAGCCAAGCCTTTGTCTCAGGTTGTGCATTCAGTGCCTTAACGGCAAGTTTGAGCATTTGACAATCAATCACGTCGAAGCGGCGAGGGCGCACGCTGTTGCGGGCGGTGGCGTCTGCATAGTTGCCGCCGTTGTCGGTGGAGGGGAATGTGTTCAGCAAGTTCAGGGGGGTGAGCTATGGCTGCTCCAGCTGCCGCGAGCAGCACAGTGCTGGATGACAGAACGCTCGTGAGGCAGGCGTTGTTTCAAGCTGTGGCGAATGCGCTGCTGTTGCTTGCTGGAGTTGCAGCATGGCATGCTGCTGGGTTGCTCGCTCACGTCCAGCGCCCTCTTATCTATGCCATAGTAAGAGCGCGGCGAATGGCAGTGAATAGTGCTAGCATTGCAGCTAGTACTGTGCAACGTGTGGTTGCGCATGCACGGACTCAATTGCATGCGCATGCAGGGGCCGTAGCTGTTTGGCTGTTGCTTCGTGCTGTTGAGCAACCGGTAGATTATGCACTAGGGTACATTACATTAAAAGGTGACGCCCGTAGTTGCCTGGACATTGCGCCTCAAGTTGCCATTGGCCAACGGTTGGAGCGCAAATGCATGCAACATAGTCAAGCGCTTGAAATTCCATGCAGAAGCACACAGCTTTAAGCATGCACAGTGCAACCAGACTTTGCTCACACTGCAGGAGACCAGTAGTAGTTCTGATCTGAACGCTCGTTGTGAGTGCTTCGTCACTCAAACGCACGGCAGGTGTTGGCTATTGCGTTACGCGATTGGAAGGACACGCTGGCACAGTTTTGGGAGGAGCAGCTGAAAACGAAGAGCTTGCCAGTTGCTCTGATGAGCCCGTTTCTACTGTTGCTGTACATCTTCAAGGACACTGCCAGTGACCTGCTGGGACTGTTTTCTGAGGCTTTCAAGCGGCTTTACCCTGAACGGAAAGCTCCATCCATCAGCATAAGTGAAAACTACTTCTCGCCAGTTTCAACTGGTATGGCGGCAGTTGATCTCTTATTGGCATGCACAAGCACAACGGTAATACACGAGCCCTACAGGTCTAAAATCGTCAGTCAAGCGCGAGTACTCCAGTCCATCAGCAGTGTACTTCAAGTGGCTTGGTCGCATGGCTTTGATGGTGTTGGCATGGGAGACTCTTTCAATTCAGATTGTGTACAGTGCGCTTGGCGCAGTGACGCTTTACTTCACACTTTGGGAGTTGTCGTCACGCTTTGTGTTCAGAGAGGCGCCCGTGCAGGAAAAGAGGGCTGCTGAAGTACACAAATCTGCTGGCACAGAAGGTGAGTCTACATGTCTGCATGGACGCGACATGCATGTCTCTATGGTCTCAGTATTTACTACTGATTGCACTTGGCTATGTTTATTATCTGCTGCCTAATGCGCAGCCACCATCAAGAATGGTTCGTATGCGCGCGTTGGAAAAGGCATCCATGTCATTGACAAAAAGCTTCGTGAGGCTTTACTGTCCCAATTGCACGCAATGGTGGTTGGATTCTTGCTTACTGTGCTCCTACTGGGTGCCCTCTCGCTGGTCTTGTTCTTTGCGGTGCAAATGGCTCGAGAAAGCCATCAAGCAGCGACCACAGTGCATTCCGCAGTCAAAGACAGTGAATTCATGGAGGGGAGCGTTTTCATCAGGTGGTTTGAAGAGTCGGGCTTGCGCGGCAAGCTGAATCATAGCCTGACCATGGCATCCGAGTATGCCGATCAGCAGTTTCATGACTATATCAGGTTTTGCCTGTGCTCACTACAGTGATTTGATGTGTTGCAACGACAACCCGCTTGCCGTTCAGTGGCCTCCGCTTTTCAGAGAGAACCACCTTGAAGATCTTTGGGACACATTGCGAGCGGAGTTTAGCCCGTACTTTGGATATAGCCTTGCAATGCTTGATGCCAACGGGACTGTGATGGCTGTCGCTGCTGATGAACCATCAGCATTTGCAGCCGCTATACAGGTTTGTGGCTGTTTGAAGCTTTGCCTCGCATCGCATCGCATCAGGATGATTATGCACTATTCGCATTGCATTCACATAGCAATGCTTGGCAATGCAAGCCATATACACTAAAGCAACACGCTGTTGCACAGGACATGCATAACAAGGTGCTCAACTTTGAGGTACGTCTGTCTGGTCAGATACTGTTTGCATGTGCTGTACAAAAGCAGCACATGTAGGTTTAGTAGGGGGGCCAACTATGGCTTGCCTTAAGCCTGTCACTATATAGGTCAATGCACGTGCCAATGAGGTCACTTGTGTCAGGTGCTTGGGGCTCTGCAGTCGGCAAAACAGGCAGGACTGATTGTATTGCAGTGCATGGACCTAACCCAAGGTGCGTGTGCACTCTGTGTAGTGGATTCCTTCATATCAGAACGCTACTGTTAATGAAATTGAGACACCCAGATGACCTGAAAGCCAAGGCGGGGCAGCATGCTAGCACCCTGCAAGCTGCATGGTCTGTTGCCCGCCAAGCTGCCAACTCCCTGGTTGCCACAGGCTTCACGTTCTTTGGCAGGTTTGTGTTATGACCACAAGTGTTATGCGCAACCTGCCAGGTCCCCCCTTAGTGGTCATGTATGCAAGTCAGTTAGATGGTTCCACACACTGACTTTGTATGTTGTTCATCAGCTTTTCAACAGCTTTCGGGCGCCTGCTTACAGGCATTTTCTCCGCTTCTATGGGGATTCTTGCGACCATGGTGCACGCGATGGTCTTCTTTACGCTGCTGTTTTATCTGCTAGCAGCTGGTAGGCAGTATTGTCGCAATACTACGTTGGCATCACACCTGCATGCTGTGAAGTTGACGGCTTCATCAGCTTTGAGCAATGCGTTGTGCTGTCATGCAGAAAAGCATCCGCTGTCCTCAACTGTCAGTCTTCTCCCCATAAATGCATCTACACGGAGTGAACTGGAGCGTGCATTTGAAAAAGCGGTATGCGGCTATGAATGTGATGTTGTAACGCTTTCGGGCTTGAACCTGTTTCATGGGCGGCAGGTGCAAGGCGTGCTACTTTCATCTATGAAGTTGGTGGTTTTCAATTCAATGTTTACGTACCTGCTCTTCCACTGCTTTGGCATTCGATATTTGTGAGGGCTTTTGGCTGCACTGTCTTCTCGCTCATAGCTTTGCTCGCTTGGCACTGATCAGTCTGCAACCCTGGCAGATATGCTCTTACTGTCATGAGCGCGTTGTCAGCAATTCTGCCCTTGATACCGTCATGGTTGGTGGGTGCTGGCATGTGCTTGCATATATATTGCCTTGTGTTCTTTGCTGGCAGCATGCTACAAGTCGTTGTTCAAGCAGTGTGTTCAGTAATGAAGGAACTGAGCGTTTCTATCACTGGCACAGGTGTTGTTACCTGCAGCACTCCAGTTGGGTTTGCAAGGCAACAACGTTGCGCTGGTGCTGTTGGTGGTGATACATTTTCTTGTGCTTTCCCATGCGCATGAAGCTATCTTCAGAGAGATGGGCATTCACCCTTTTGTTACAGGTGGCTTGTTGAACAGTAATCCTGAATGCCCCACACGCTGTTAACATGTGCATGCAACCCGAACATATGCGTTTGTTGATAGGGCTGAGCATTATTGGCGGCATGTCAGTGTACAAGAACCCCATTGAGGTAAAGAACTACAGTTGGGCGTTTTCCATCTGCACAAATATTGGCTGCACTGCATGCAGCCAGTGCTTTTGCGATTGTGTCCTCATGTATGTGCTGCTGCAGGGTGCAGTTATGGGGCCCATGCTGCTTACGCTGCTTACCGTTGGTGGCAATTTGTACTCAACTTATGTACTGAAGAATTCTGACAGCTGAAGTCACCACGCCTGTACCCGTTGTACATATAAGCTACCGCCGCATTGGCTACTGGGCTAGGTGAGCCAACAAGAAGTTATTAGGTGATTGTCTACTAGTGGCGTAGAGAATGTATATGTGTGATTGTAGTTGCTGGAGTGTTTATTGTAGAGTGAGTGTGAGGAGTGTCGGTGATAGTAGGAATTGAGTTGAGTGTGAGGTAAAACTGAGACATGCCAAGCTGCAAATGATTCCGATTGGTAGGCTATTTATAATGCATACGGTGGCATGTCAATTATATAATCGTGACATCTGTTGGAGGTACCATCATCTGATCATGTTGTGAGCATAACTTGGCAGAATCATCGTCATTGTGACATGTAATGGAACATAATGGGTTTGACATAATTTTGTGAAACATGTCAATGGCTTGGTTTATATGATTGCGGCAAGTATGGGCACAATACCTGAAACCCACTGCAGACACTATCTATGACCCATGGGTAGACCATGGGATACGGTTATTAGCATAACAACTTGTAACTTGTCAAAAAATCTAAGAAGCCAGACATGGTTAATCATACTAAACGCAACAATGAAAGTTGCATAATGCAACATGAGTTAACTTTGCATGTACCGTTTCTTCACATCCGTGTTAAGTTAACCGGAGTGAAATTTATTATGCAATTCGGATGCTTAATTAAAAAAATAACACTAACTTGTTACTTTGCAGTCAGGTGAAATGTAGCTATGGGAATACCAGCCGGTATTGCAAAAGCCACACTTCATGCACATGAACTGGGTTTATGGCGCTAAAATCCCATTACACTAATTCATACAACAATTCTTCAACACGTCTTTTGCAACATGCTTGCATTGTTTAATGTCAACTAACTACATTCATGTCACCTTATACCGTTATCTATGTTTATTAACATTATAATATATGAGACACAATGAGAATTCAAGCATATAATTGATAATTCTGACAGATTTCATACAAAATTTAATGCGCACGTGTACCATGTAGTTATAAGTGACAAGCTGAGTGAACAATACATTTGTACAAAAGAAACTAGTCTGTGAAACATGCATTACATAATCATTTATGCAAGCGTTTCGACCGAATGTACGAGTTTTGTGCATCCAGTCTTCATGTTGGCAAGACAGCTATGCAACAGAAACCTG
The DNA here is from genome assembly GCA_009103225.1 of Chlorokybus atmophyticus. NCBI lineage: Eukaryota > Viridiplantae > Streptophyta > Chlorokybophyceae > Chlorokybales > Chlorokybaceae > Chlorokybus > Chlorokybus atmophyticus. The sequence goes on from RHPI01001965.1 coordinate 142,032, forward strand.
CTGCTGTGCGACTGTGGTGTTAGGCCCGAACACCTCCGCTGGTTGCCTCCAGCTCTGTAAGACAGGCAGAGTACGATGCCTGTCTTACATCAATGGTGACACAACAGAGAAATAATGTTACTCGTGATAATTCATAATCCATGATGCAGCACATGACAAGCGTTTCGCGTTACTCCACTTCGTGAAAGTCCTGGACAGAGCCAAGTCGCCCTGCTGGGGTTCGGAGTCCCAAACCCGAGCAGGACGGAGACTGGGTGACTCTGCGGAGCGGGGTGGGGACTTAGCAGCAAAGGCATGAGCACGCTTGGCTGCAACCAACAGCTTCCTCAAGCTTGCAGCTCAGCTTGAGGCAGGAGCTGCTAGGGGTTGAGCGACAAAGCAGTTTTACGCAATCCTCCTGTGAAGTCAGGCTTTGCAACCCCAACTAGCTTCAGCTGTTGTGTTGCACTGTTCGAGCGCTGAGATGTGCTACTGGTGCTGTGTTGAACGCTGAGCGTACTGTAGGCGTCTTTGGCTCTGTCGTTGTTGGTGCCGTCGCCGTCGTTATTGTAGTTGGCACGCAGTCGTTGCCTGCATGAGGCGGCGAGATGAACGTGTCGGCAAAGTCGCAACGCGGCGTGCAGTATATTGCCTTCAATCAAGACTACAGGTGAGTAAGGTGTGACGGTTAGTAAGCGCAACCTGACGCATTTGCTGTTCTCGTTACTGGGTCACCAGTGTTATCAGACCACTACTCACGTCGCATTCGCCTGCTTGCTTGCTTGTGACTAATTGTTCTGCTCGCTTGGTATCGTACTGCTGGGTTGATGTAGCCATTGCGTTGCAATGCTAGGCATACTTACTTGATGTGCATGTGGTATCCCAACCAGCTGCATTTCAGTGGCGACAAACCAAGGGTTTAAGATTTACAACTGTGCTTCAGGCGCGCTTTGCTACTCCAGATGTGAGCTAGCTAAGCTGTTCACGTCAAACTTGTCTTTGTGTTCTCGCTTGTGCATTCACTGATGAAAACTATGTTGCACAGCTGATGGCGCCATACGCATTGTGGAGATGTTGTTTTGCACCAGCCTTGTAGTTTTGGTTGGCGCAGGCCATCAGGTATGTTCAGTTTAGCATGCACACAGCTTCTACATACGCTGAATGTTGCACTGCAATCGTGCGCGTGTGTGTGCATGAGCGCGTGTGTGCAACTGCAACTGCAACTACTCCTGGTGGCATTATTAGTGCCCATAGCTCATAAGTTGCATGGCTGCAGCCGGCGCTATCCCCGCGCGTATTGACGGTGTTCAACACAGCCACCAACACAGCCATTGCCAGCCTCAGCTTCATGTCCGTCATCCTTGCTGTCAGACTCAACCGCAAACGGTAATGCTGTGTCTATAGCATACAGGCTTGAACTCACCGTTTTATAAAACAGTCTTACTGTTATGTGTTGACCACTGTGCACGCACCTGCAACCTTATGTGCGGTTGCCCCTGTTTGCTCAGTGGGTCAACACAGATACACTTGCTCGTTACGTCCAGCTCCTCTTGTGCCACTAGTCCAGTTTGTATTGTATTGTATGCTTACCAGCAATACGCAACCTATCAGCCGCACAGGTATGCAACAATCCAAGCTTGTAGCAACAAGTACACATGCACGCGAGCATGTGCGCTCATGTGCGTGTGTGCATGCGCATATGTAAACACGCTCGTTTGTGTGTTTGTGCATTCATGTGTACATATGCATGCAATCCCGCTTGCCCTTGCGCACATCTGTGTCCAGATGCATGTAAACTGTGTGTGTGCGAGTGTTGACTACGGTGGCTAGTAGCATTGCAAGTGCTGAGTTTGGTTGCTAACAGGCTGGTAGTTGTGTTGGAGGGCAAGGTGAGTGTCCTGGACCTGTCCTCCTTGCGCGTGCTGCAGGTCCTGGACACACCCCCAAACACCAAAGGCAAGTCTTGGGACCCAACGAGACAAGTCCCTCTCTGGCTGTTGATTGCTCTACATGCCGATCTACCTGCCAACAGCTACCACTGTCGTCATGCACTTGCGCTCAGTGTGTAACATCATCTTCATGTGCAGGGTTGTGCGCACTTGCACCTAGCAGTGAGAACTGCCATCTTGCCTTGCCCGCAGAGGAACGTGGCGGGTCCGTGCTCGTTTACGACGCTTTGCATTTGCAAGCCCTTTGTGAAGTATGTCAGCGAAACTAGTGTCATGCAAGCGAGCGCAAAGCGTTACGGAAGCACTTAGTGTGGCAATGTACCCTTGCGCAGATACAAGCCCACAAGTCTACGCTGGCTGCACTCACGTTTTCTGCTGATGGCACACTGCTGGCAACGGCTTCAGAGAAGGGGACTGTCATTCGTGTTCATCGCGTGCCGCAAACCACCAAGGTGTGTTGCACTGGTTGCTGTTGACTGTACGTCCATCTAGTCATGCGTGCAGGCGTGGGTGTGGGCATGCACGTATGCATATGTGTGCGCATGCAAGCACCCCTGTGCGCGGCCCCCCATACGCGTGCGCACGTGCGTGCGTGCGTGCATGTGCATTCGCGTGCGTGCACACACATGTGCATTCTGTTGAATCGCACATTTATGCAGGAGTTCGCTTTCAGGAGGGGAACGTACCCAGCAGCGATATACTCGCTTTCATTCAGCCCAGCCTCCCCGTTGATGCCGCCGCTGCTGTGCGCTGCAAGCGATGCCGGCACCGTACACTTGTTCCGCTTAGACGGCGTGAAGCCCAAAATGTAAGGTTACTGTTTTGTAGTGAATGTCCATCAAGGTTGTGGCAGCCAATTAACCTCTTGCTTGTTATTAGTGGCGCCGGTAGTGGATTTTTAGCAGCAGTAGTGCCATCATCCGCGATGGAACCCGCCGTCCGCAGCGCCGCGTCACTGAGGCTTGCGGACCCTCGCGTGCCGTGCTCGTGTGCGTCTGTCGCGTTCGACGCTGGCGACAAAGAGCATGAAGTGGACGAGCAGGCCAACTTGTACGGCAGCATATTCGACGTCGCACGCAGCCAGCTTGTTGAAGCCGAAGGCAAAGAGTATGTACAAGCAGTCTCGATGCCACACGAGTCAACCATACATGGCGACAGTTCACCCGATGAGAGGTGAGCTTCAACGCCCTTAAGACGATGTAGTATTCAGTGTGATTGTGAGAGGTTGGGCTTTGTTCTTACATGCTATGCTGTGTCAAATAGACTGCGAGCACTGTTGGTTTCGGCGGATGGGATCTTCTATGAGTATTGTGTAAACTTGCAAGCTGCGGGTTCGCAAGGGGCCGGCTGCACGCTGGAGCGGGAAGTGGTGCTTGTCGACAGCGTATCTGAACAGATCTCCGCTCGCTTTATGTGAATGTGTTCCGGCACCTTGGTATGCACATTGCTGGGGCGATGATGTGCGAATGATGCTGGGTTTGTATAGGTATTGTGTATAGAGAGCCACAACATGTTAAAATGCATGTTAAAATGCAGTGCGCCAATCATGCAGCGGCCGATGAGCGATATGTTACACATGATGTATGCATGACTGTACTTGCAGTCAGTTGACATGTGGTGCAGTGTGCAAATGCAACAGTCATTGCAGTAGGTGTGGTCCAGAGCATTTACACAAACGGCGTGGTTGTGCTGGTTCACTCACACTCTAGTGGTGCCATTGATGAGGATACAGTCGTTTATGTTTGCCTGCCAAGTCCAGTATGCATGCAATACACCGGTTCGCAGCTTCCACAAGCCCAACCGCACAACCCTTGCATCAACCATGTGTCATTGACTGCTACGCCTGCTATACAATACATGAACACTGTTGGACTGTGATGATGTCAAGGTGACAACTTGCTGCAGTAATGTATGGAACTAGACAAAGAGTTACTTTGATATACAACATGCAGAGACGGAGGATCCAGACAACCTGCTGCCTCACACAACAACCAGAGCATACAAGACCAGTTGCGTTGTACAATGAGCTTTTGTACGAAAACAGGTCCAAAATGTCGCTGGCAGTAAGCACTGCACTAAGCCTGCTACTTCTACACAATGGCTTCCAGGAAATACGTCATGGCTATGATCGCCACACCTGCATGCATGATTCTGCAAGATGTCTAGTTGATGGTGACCTCAGTTGTCTTGGGCGGGTCCTCGCGGCGCTTCTGCACGGAGATGGTCAGGACGCCGTTCTCATGCTTGGCAGTGATCTTGCTGGGGTCAGTGTTCTGAGGCAGGCGGAAGCTGCGCTCGAAGCGGCCGTAGCTCCTCTCCACTCTGTGCCAGTTGTCACCCTCTTTCTTCTCCTCCTGCACACATGCACACAGACAGCAATCAGCAACAATGCGACACATACACCTAGTTCATGTACAACAATCCCAGACCAAGTCTACCGCAAACAGCACCACTCATGCAGTTTGTAACAAGACAATCACAGCACTAACCTGTTTACGCTCGCCGCTGATGCTGAGCACTCTCCCATCCAGCACCTGCACCTTGATGTCCTCCTTGTTCATGCCAGGGACGTCCGCATGGAACTCAAAGGCGTCCTTCTTCTCCACCACGTCTACACTGGCGGTAGGCACACGAGCCACAGCGTTTGCAGCAGCGCCTCCTCTCAGGACGTCAAACAGACTGTCGAACTCCCGAGGCATACCAAGCTCCCACTCCCGACCAAAGAAAGGAGACAGCGCCATGCTTGCTACTGATGCTCACACACAACAGCACTCACTGGCACAGACCAGTCTGCTCAAGTCTTGATGCACTAGACTGCAACTGCTACTTGTAAAAAGTTCCCCAAAACACACGCACACGTGACAGCGCAATCAGATACCCCATGTGCAATTACCTCCCTGCTTATATCCCTGACAGTGCCGCCACAGTCGCCGCCCGGCTTCTTCTAGAGCAGTCTAACCGCGGTCGAGACTCTCAGACTGGAAGCTTCTGGTCCGTTCTGTTCAATCTGTTCGACGCTAACCGGAGCGCGAGAAAACCAACCGACTTGCGGGCCCAATGCTGCGGAATTGGCTGCCGACGAGACCAAATTGGAGTTTCTCACAAGGGTTGATGAAAGGCCATTGTAAATTTGCAAAAGGTTGGACAAACAGCACTGTGGTTAGTTGACCCTGAACAGTGGCACAGGACAGAGCTTTCCACAGTGTTCTGTGCGCAGTGTGCTGCTCAGAGCCGCACTGCAGCCCACGTGGCAGAGCGTTTCAGACGGCAGCGGCGCCGGCAGAGCCCAGGAGATACAGGTGAAGCGCCTTGTCCTCAATTATGTGACAAGCTGCGCGTCTGTGTCGTAGCTGCTGTGAGGCATCAGAGCTTGCTGCTGTCAGCGTAGTGCTGCTGGTTGCTGCAGGTGCTGTTGCTGCAGAGTGAAGCTATGGCGCTGTCTCTTTTCCCTGGCATGTGGGAGCTTAGCATGCCCTCAAGCGACTTGGACCAGCTTGTCAACGCCTTGATGCGGCCTTCTCAGGAGGACGGAAGTCAGATCACCCGCATGCCAACAGCCAGTGTGGATGTGGTGGAGACCAAGGACGCCTTCGTGTTCCATGCGGACGTGCCTGGCATGAAGAAGAAGGACATCAAGGTTCAGGTGCTGGACGGGCGCGAGCTAAGCATCAGCGGCGAGCGCAAGCAGGTAGATACCACAAGTGCTATGCCTGCAGTTGACTGCTATAATGTTTGCACACTGCATATTTTGTGCTTCTCAAGTTGCTGCCTATCCCACATGTGTTAGGCAGGTTGTTTGTTGAATACTTGTTCACTCACTGCCATGCGCAGGAGGAGAAAAATGAGGGTGACAACTATCACAGAGTGGAGAGGAGCTATGGCCACATTGAACGTGCATTCAAGCTGCCTCAGAACACCGATCCCAGCAAGATCACCGCCAAGCATGAGAACGGCGTCCTGACCATCTCGGTGCAAAAGCGCAAGGAGGAGCCGCCCTAAACCAATGCCATCAACATAGAATAGGCACTGAGCTGATATCGTGGAGGACAGCATGCTACACACACTTGCAGTTTGAAGTTTGGAGTAGGGTGCATGTAGGGTAGATCCCATCATCATCGCGCAGCTGTAGCATAAAGTTAATACCTCGTTTGCCACTTGACGTGCAGCTATTGTAAATATAACAAGATTTGTTGTCAACAAAGTGCTCAAGCGACTGTCAACACTGTGCTAGAAACATTGAGACGCTCTTGCATCTGTTTCAAATGTGCGACAAGTTGTTGTTGTTGCCTACCTGGCCTACGGCACGCTTGCAACTCCAAGTTTGTTTGCATTTGGCGCCCTACACCTTGATTACCACAACCTGCACAAGCTACTCTTGTTGTTTACACGCTTGTTGGTTACACACACAGTGCAGCATGCTTCAATACACCCCAAGCAGCAAGTTACAGCAACAACGTTGTGGCTGTCGCAGCTTGATTCAAATTTTCAACAATACTAAATTTTTGCAGTATCCGTTGCATGCCAGCTACTGGCTAAACACATGTCCATGGAGCGATCGTTGTTACCTCTTCGCTGTGGTCGTGGACAGTATGAAACACGATGCACCACGCAGAAGTAGGCTTGCCACTGAACCCGATGGTTGCCAGATACGCAGTTGCAGCGCCCGCTTGCACCACATCCTGTGTTAACAACTCATCAACAGTCGGACTGGCGCAGTTTGACGCTGCACATGTTGATCAATGATCAGAATTAGTTGCCAAGTGCACACGGCTCAAACCAACAGATTCGTGTACGGGTCATCCATGCAGTCATGCGTACGCACACAACTACATGCGCGCAGGCGGACTCAAGGATGTATGTCCGCACACGAACGCACAGATGTACGCACGTGCACACATACAGCTACACACACACACACACACACACACACACACACACACACACACACACACACGCACAGACACTCAGGTACACGCACACGCACGCACTCTCACACTGTGCCCGCGTGTGCATTCATGCTGTTTGCCATGGCACCTCTTTCGACCTTCAAGCGTTCAAGAGATAAACAATGCCATTCACTCAGTCCTGAGTGATTAGGGCCACCTTTGTCCCTACATGCAGCAATGAGGGCCGCCAGATAAGCTGCACAGTGACGCCGCGGCGTCACGTGACAGACACAAACCCAAACGGAAGTCACAAGCCAAACACGAAGCTTCCGCCGACCGTCGTTCGCGTTCTCCCGATTGTTCCATGGTAGCTTGTAAGATGGAAGTTCCACCCCACTGACGCGAAGCAAGGGACGCTTCCGGAACAGCCGTTTGCACCGGAAGCTTCCTTCCCGCACGTCGCTGGGCTCTAGAAGGGCGGCGGCAGTGTCGGTATAAGTATCTGTCTCCTGTACCACTGGAGCACCTCAGCTGTGGGCGAGCAAAGGAGTGTATAAGTGTTGAAAGGGTACTGCTTAGTGAGGAGTGCGCTGTGAGCAAGTCAGTCAGCAAGTGGCGGCTGCAGGCTTGCAGTAATTGTGTGTACGAGAGGCTTCTTCTCCCGTCGGTGTCACACCCACTGCAAGGTAGCTATGGTCAACATGGCGCTTTGGGAGGTGGCGCTGCCGCTGGAAGACTTCCTGCTGGTGGACGAGAAGCCCAGGAAGAACCATGTGCACACGCACAGGCACAAGGAGAAGACGCTGCATAGCGACCACGGCACACCCGCAATGATGGCAACCAGTGTGGACGTGGTGGAACGGCCTGACGCCTTTGAGTTCCATGCAGGTACTTTAGGGTGCAAAGTGTGGCATGCACCTATTTTGTTGTTGAGCCACATGCATGGTGTGTATGCTGATGACAACTGGTTGGCAAGATAATTGCCTCTAGCTTGCAGTAGGCGCTCAAGCGCATGAACTGTTGTGCAGATGTACCCGGCGTTAGCAAAGAGGACCTCAGTGTTCAAGTCTTTGAAGGGCGAGTGCTCAGTATCAGTGGCAAACGCAAGAGGGTGAGTGTGCCTTACTCCGATACCATGCACACAGAGTGGCGGTTGTTTTGATCAACACTAACAGTTGCTCACACGTATGTGCATTTGCAGGAAGCGAGGCAAGAGGGTGACAGGTTTCACAGAGCTGAGCGCAACTTCGGCGAGTTCGAGCGGAGGTTCAAGCTGCCAAAGCTGGTGGACGCCAGCAAAGTTAGCGCGAAGCATGACAATGGAGTTTTGACCGTGTCTGTGGCGAAGCACAAGGAAGTGACGCCCAAAGCAATCACTGTTGAAGTTCAGTGATGGGCCTTGTTTGCAGTCGGCAAGACTGATGTGCTCTACTGTTTTTGTACATAGCTTTGCCAGAACAAATTGAAATGATACAAAGTCTCTCCTGGCTCTCTACAAAGTCCTTCTGTCTCAATAGTTGCCTGCATTCTGCTTGCGTAGCATTGCGTGTGCGTGCGTGCGTTGTTGGTGGGAAGTTCTGTATGTGGGTGTATGGGTGTATGTACTCACGCACGTACGTTTGAGTGTGCGTGTGTGCATGTTTAAAATTCCATACTGTGGTGGTGGGTGGGGGTGGGGGTGGGGGTGGCGGGGAGTGGGGGCCTTCTAGTGTGCGTGTGTGCACCTCTGTGCGTATGCCTGCGCGTCTGTCTGTGTGACTATTAGCGGGTGCGTGCGTGTGCAATTAGTATAATAGGTGTACTCCGTGTGTTGTATACGTGTTTGTCCCCCCGAACTCTGATCCGACATGTTGAACATGCTTTGTGCTGCTGTGTGAACATTTACCACGACCACGTGTACGGGCCAGATCACTGGCTTGTCATCCACAACTACCGTGACATATGCGCACAATCGGCGTATGAGCGCATTGTTCAGTGCTGAGCAACTCGGAGTTGCTCAGCACTGAACAATGCGCCAACTTTGTTGTGGACGAGTCGTCCAAAACAAAGTTACGAGCTCAGTACCGATAACTTTATGAATACTCAAAGTAGTATGATGAGATGATCAAGGCACTCATAAGTGACTCGGAGTCCCGGCACCTATGAGTCATCATGCCAGACACTCACCATACTTTAATGGTAAAACTAATCAGGTTGCTAATTCAAAATATTAGGTCATGACATTGAATAGTCAGTAGTCACTAACAAGTGGAAATCACGCGTGAGCAAGACTATATATGGTGATAGCATCGTTCATGTGGCTAGTTGCTTGGTGACGATTTGGGCTCACCCTGCTGAAGAGTAACATGCACCCACGCGCGCGCACGCACACAAACGCGCACGCCCACACGCACACATGCGCGCGAGTGTGCACGCACACTGACCTGCATCCACGCACACGCGTGTGCCATGCACACGTGCGTACACGCAGGAAAATGGTTGATGCGCTGTTGTTACTTGCGACTTGGGCAAGGGGGTAAACGCCAGGGCTAGTGATACTGACAACAAGTATATTGATCAAGTACAGTCAGTCGGCAAATGTTACAAGGTAAGTCTAGCGTCCACGCCTGGCAAAGTGTAAGGTAGATTCATCAGCTGTGCCGCTGCTCCATTATATATGTGACCCTCACCACATCTCCGCATGTGCACGTCGACCAAAGCTGGACCAACCAAGCAGTACTGTAGCCCAATACTGCATATTAATGCAGTATTGGAAACATGGTCTGTGCTGCGATCAAGTGGTACTCAGCAACCCTGCGATGTTCTGCCATGTTCATGTTACAGTGCTGACAGAAGTCTCGTTTCAGCACAACATGCAGGCAGCAAGCTGGCATACGATTGCAGCTATGCCGTAGCCGCCGCTTCCAGGTACATGCTGCCAGGTACATGCTGAACAAAAGCGAAGCAAAAGATAACAGTGCGTTGCCACACAGCACAAATCCCCATTCCTTCTGGTATACATAATCAATCATCCACACATGTCGCACTGCGCTATCTCCCCTCCGTGCCCATTCCCTGCCTTGTACCTAAGCCGCTCACACATGCGTGCGCACGGGTCGTGCATACAAGCATTAAATGCATGGACTGCGCCCTGTAATGATAAGTTGTTGAAGATGAAGCTGTACACAGCTTTCTACTATTCATCAGAATGGTTTTCTTGGGCCAGTTGGACGCGTCTGCGCAAAACAGGCAGTACTGCATTTCACCAAGCAGCAGTTCTTCTTATGTACATAGGACCAAAGCTAGCTAGGCCGACTAAGCAAAGATTCCACGACAGAAGGAAAACCTACACCAGTCAGCACATTGCATACAAGGTGGAGGGGAACACACTGTACACTCCCTTCTCCCGCCCTGCTCTGCCCCACGAGTCACCTGCGCCACCTGAAAGCATCAGCATGTCAGCCTGGTAAACTTGGCAGGCTGAAATGTTTGCAACGACCGCCAACAGCCGTCAAGAGAAGTTGGCTGTGTAATGCCACATGGTTCTATGTGGCATTTTTCGCTGACTAACAAGCAAGATGCAAGGACAATCTTGCCAGTGGCGGAGTCACTGCGGCGCGTGTCAAGATCTTGACAACAAGTGTGAAGGTTAATGCTGGTGGTTACCTGTTGGGAGACTCATCTAAGAGATCTGGACATCCTGGGCCTGTCGCTGCTGCTCGCCTTCCTCCTTTTTGCCGACACTTACAACGAGCACACCATCCTGCAAGGCACGCAGTAAGCACCCCAACACTCGAGTCATGCCACGCCTTCAACATACACAGCTGTTTGTAACCAGCTGTGTATCCACCCAAACCATCTCTACCTCAATCTTTGCAGACACTTTGCTGGGGTCAGCGTTTTGAGGCAGGCGGAAAGAGCGCTCAAACTGCCCCATGCCACGCTCCGAGCGCTGGACTGTGGCGTTCTCCTGAAGTTGTGGCTGTGGAAGTGCCAAGCAGTCACTTCAAATGAACTCCAGCAAAGACACACACGCATATGCTAAGCACGTGTGCATGCCAGGGCACTGACAGGCGAAAACCATGGCGCACCGGCTGACGCTCGCCAGAGATGTTCAGCACACGGCCCTCCAGAACCTGCACCTTCATGTTCTCCTTCTTGACGCCGGGAACGTCTGCAAGCGCGAGCTCAGGTCGTTCAGATTGCATCAGAATGCCATGTGTGCATGCACCGATAGCCGTGCAGTCCTCAAGCAGGCAGGCATGCATGCATGCGTTGCCGGATATTGATGGACGCAAAGCAGCGATACCACTCGCAAGCGCATGCACGCGCTCAAACACTCACCCATCAAGAATTCGTATCTGTCTGGGTACTCGATGATGTCGACGCCGGTAGCCATCCTGCGCTGTCCGCGCTCGCCCTGGGCGCCCTTGCCTTGGCCTCCGCCGCGCCTGCCCGCCCCGCGGGTGCCCCAGTCCAGGTCGATGTCGAAGGGGAAGCCGGCGAAGCTGAAGGGGTTGAAGAGGTCGTCGTCGAAGAAGCCCCGGAGTGCCAGCGCCATGTTGTCGCGGTTGGCGCAAGGGGCACACATAAAGCCTTGCGGTGAGGTGCAATCCCGAGCTTTGAGTTGCACACACGACCAGCAGCGCACACAACCGAGCTGACCGCGCAAACACAAACAGCTTCGCAATCCTACTATATGTGTAAGGCTTTGTTGGGTTTGTATGCCTCGCCTGCTCCATCCAGCACCGCACTCACCGTTGATGGGCACCTTTCAAAGAGCGCTGTGGTATCCACCTCAGGCTACTGCTGGTTTGCGACGACGACATGACTGACTCAGGCTCCGATGACGTCATGAAGACACCTGACCAAGAATATGTTCTGCCGACACATTTGTGCCAGAGGCCTCCTTCTTGTCAGGGCCGCAGTCGCCATCGTCAGCAAGGACAGCGCTAACGCTAGCGCTGACGCCGCGCAAGGCGATGCAGGCGCTGCAGCCGTGATGATGTCAACAGGAAGAGATCTTCGGTCTCCTCTCCCCCGCCGCCGGGCTGGCAGAGCAATTGCGGCGCTGGCCTGGCAGCAAACACACTCTCATTGCCAATCAGTGCTCATGCATGATGCACAGCAGCGTGGCTGGCGCCAAACGTCAGACCTGGCTGACAGCTGCTGGCAACGAGAGAGTGTCGAAAGGTTTCTGGCTGCGAAACCTCTCCACATGCTGGAATGGGGGTAGTACAGTAGTAGTAGAGTTTGTTACTGTGTGCTGCTGCTTGGTCTAAAGCTGCTTTGGTCCACTGTGGCGCCCAGCTTGAAGTTCGGGGTGTGCGTCCGCGTTTGGATCTTGGCCTCCAGACCAGTTGCCAACGACCATGGCACTGACCGCGTCCTCCTTGCTGCCTCGCCTCTTCGACGATGACGACCTGTTCGGCGGCCTGCTGGACGTTGGGGGCGACCGTCGCCGCCGCCGCCGCCGCACGGCGGACACCGACTGGATGCCCATGACCACCACGGGCGTCAACGACAGGACCCTCAGCAACCTGGACGTGGACGTGGACATCATAGAGAGGCCCGACCGCTTCGAGTTCCGCGTTGGTAAGACGCTTGTGCACACGTATGCATGCCACAGTGTGCATGTGTGCATGCGGGAAGGAAAGTCTACCAGAATCATTCGAGTGGTGGCTTCGCCCTCCGTGACAACTACTGTGCATGCATGCAGACCTGCCGCCCGGTACTGGAAGGGAGGACGTCCAAGTCCAAGTGTTGGACAATCGCCACCTGGCCATCACTGGAGAGCGCCGAGAGGCAAGGCAGCCCTGCATGTGATGCCATAAGCGGACGCGTGTCAGCTGTGTGCATGTAGTGCTTAGCGCTTGGGGCCAGTCATTGGCTTGGCGCTGTATGCAACAGGAAAAGAGGCGAGACGAAGATCAGTACCAGCTGGTGGAGCGCCGCTACGGCCGCTTTGCTCGCGTCTTCCGCCTGCCTCGGAATGTGGACACCAGCAAGATTGACGCCAACCTTGACGTGCGGGACCGTGAGCAAGTGGCTTGGCAAATGCCAGTGGCACACTGCATGCAGTTTGGGTAGCATGCAATGTGCCACCGCTAGACATGTCTGTTTGCATCCGGCACCTCTGAACAGGATACCAACTTGCATTGTAGCCGACATGGTTTCCTATGAGCGAGATGACCCTCCTTGTTGATCGTTGGCAGAACGGCCAGCTGGTGATTACTGTGCCCAAGACGGGGGATGCGCCTGCCGGAAACGTGCAGGACGTGAACATTGCCTGCCCCTGCCTTGAAACCTAAGGTACAAGTTCACACCTCAGCTGCATGCGGCCTGCCTCAGTCTTGTTGCATTGCTTGAGCAATAGCAATAAACTTCATCAGCAACGGGTGACCTGTTGCTGATGAAGTGACATGCTCCTCCTGTGCACTGTGATTGTGACACGACTGACTCGCGCTCTCTTGCACCTGAGCCTGAGTGCAGAGGTATCCGGCTGCAGTCAGCGCCTCTCTTGCGGTGTTGGCTTCTAGAGTTGTGGGCTTGAGGAGACCACCTGCAACACTCCCTGGCGTGCAACACCTGCCAGTTGTACAGATGCGGGAACGCATGTAGCTTTGTAGTTACTGCTCTAGGGAAGAGTGCCACCACTTGCGCACAGTGGCGGTTTATAGCAGACGGAGGCATGTACAGAACTGGTGTGTTTGCACCTAGATTGCTTTGCAAAAGCGGTGTTGTACGCTGGAAGATTTTGTGTGAACAGCTGCTGCTCAGTCCAACAGAATGTGGAATGCAATGGCATACCCAACCCCCCAATCAGCACATTGATTTCTGTGCAATCGGCACTGCAATTGCACACTGCACAACATCATGGATGCTCGTGTTGGTCGTATCCACAGCCTGTGAGAGTGACAAACCATCCATTCCGCTTATGCATTCACTTCGCTGTCCAGATGTGAGTGCTTTGCCATTGGACCAAACCAAGGTTGACACAGTGCACTAACCTTGACTACTAAGTCTGGTCGGTCGTATTCTCTCTGCGTGTAACAGACTCAGAGGCTGTAGTACTGTACTACCACAGTATCATGCAACGATGCGCATGCATGCAATCTACCGGTACGCTCAATGTGCCACTCACAGCTCGCCCCCTCAGGTGCGGACACCGCCCTGGCAGCGTGAATTGCGATGCGGGTGGGATAGAGCAGCGGCCGCGGCGGGTTGCGCGGGCGCGCATGCGCTGCTCAGCAGGCTGCGTGTGCGAGGGTCACCCTCAACGCTAACACGGAGTTAGTGGTGTGTCAGTGCCGCATCAACGTGTGTCGTGGACGCTGCGTGCGTGCGCATACATGCCGCCAGTGGTGGGCATGACATGCGTAGCAGAACAGTGAAGGCATCCGCATGGGATACTTGTGCTACTGTACACATAGTGTACAGAGTATGCACGTGATGTATGCAACATGCACGACACATGCATAGACACTTAAACCACAACCACACTCACCTCTATCACGACCACCGGGCTAGGTGCACACTACCTACTACTTCACTACTCTACTGCCCGACGTGTGCGACTCACCTTCATTTGCTGCACAACGCGCTGCACTGCCAGAAGAAACACAAGGTCAACACCGCGCCTACCTTCCGTACGCACGATGACGCTCAGAAAGAGTCTACGCTTACACGCACGCATGACTCACTGTAAGCGTGGGCTCCGAGCACGCGCATAAACAAATGCGCACGCACATGCACGCATATCATGATGCACGCACTCGCTGAATGTGCCACACTCACTGGTCATGATGTGTGTGCTGATCACTACATGGTGCAGAACGCGTGCCTGCCTGTTGTACACTTGCATGTGCTGATCACAGATCCCTTACACGCGCACATACACATGCAGCCATGCACTCAGAAACGTGCATACACATGATGACACACATGTGTGTACACGCGCACTCTTGCGCGCACATATATTCATGCATTTGCAGAAGCACAGACACATGCGTAGACGTATTCGCACGCACGCATGCACAACATCACATACACAGCCATACACACATTGTGCGCATATGCACACGTACAAACCATGATATTCATATTCCACTCATGCTGACCGCGTGCGGTGCTGCCTTTACCCCTGCATGTGCTGGCAGGGATCCCACACATATGCACACGCGTACCAGACCGGGATGTGGTCATTGTCATGCTGGACACCGACTTCCTTTTATTGCAGGAGACGACGAGCCGTCATCACACGACAGCAAAAGCGCCACATGGTCCCACGCAAATTGAGCGAGACGATTGTTGAAACAAGCATAGGAAGCTGCACCTGCATAACTATCCACCACCAAATGCAAATGCTTGCGCACAAACAGCCCAGAACACAAGAACGGCTTACAGAACAACCCTTTGTGGGTTTGACATTGATTGGCAGCATTGGCAACAGGTGAATACATCAACCGCGGACACTGTAAACAGCGATGTAACCATTGCGACGCACCAACCAAAACGTCACGCACCATGCAACCGGACGTAACTCAATCAGCTGTTGCAGCCTTCACTTCCAGTGCAACTGCAGCAAGATACAACAGCCATGCTTCAGCTTTCAGCTTCAGCTTTGTACACTTCAACATTGCACACGCTCTGCGCAGCAGAACCGTCTGCACATCAAGTGAAAGCCCAGTCAGATTGTCACATTGTCCCATAACATGCCACGTTGGGAGTCTCAGCTCGCATATACTCACGCCATGTCGCCACCGCCGCCGCCGCTACTGCAGGATGCTCACCTTGCATGAATGATGACTTGCAGGCTGCAAGCCGAGCAGCCATCATGGCTGCAGGCACTGCCAGCGACGCGCGCTGCAGCCTCGCGGAAGCAAGCCACGCCCGGGCAGACGCACATACATATAGAGCTGCTTGTGTTGCTTCAGGGCAGCTCAGCTGTGCAGTGCTTCGGTGGCTTCGTGTTGGCGGTGGCGGCGGCGGCGGGAGTGGCGAGATGAGCTTGCTGGCTTGAAGGCGGACAACCGTCTGATCCCTGATCAAGACTGAGACATGGCGCAGGGACGGTCACTGGGCCCCTCCACTTCCGGAGAGTGCAGCAGGTAGGTGCAGTACTGCTGTACGCTCGTACATGCACAGCCTCCACTGCTTGGCTGTGCCTATCTGACATGCCAGTGTCGCCAAGCAGCCGACAAGGCGCTGCCGGATTCTGTTATTGCTGCTCGGACTGTGCATGCTCTTGCTTATAACATGCACGTAAGCGCATGCACAGCGAGCTGCCTAAAAGACAAGTTACTTTGCCTTTGCATAACGATCATAGTGGGGGCTTGAGCATATGCCAGGATACGCTATTGATTGTTGTCGCGTATAGCATGTTGCAACTGTCCAACTTGTTTCTAAGCGTTGTATGTACGTTGCAGTTCGGCATATAAGGTCACATAGCTGCTGTCTTGCAGATATGCGCAACTTATAATACTACTGGGAGTTACTATCAAAGGCGAGCTGGGCTTCCTTTGCATTTGCTGGTTGATTGCGTGCTGGCGTTGAGTAGCTTGTATGTTTGCAAGCTAAGTGTTGTCATCGCTAGTGCCGAGCTGGTGCATGCCATCGATGGCTACATTTTTGAGGCTGCGCGCACGAAAGCAAGAGCTTTACGTGATGATGGCGAGAATCATGGCCCGCAGAAGCAGCAGCGCCCCTCGTATCGTTTCCACTATGACTCTCCCGGCACCTTAGAAGCTGCGCCATTACCGACCCTAAGGCGCGATGACAAGCTGAGAGCATACTGTGTGAGACTTTCTATACCATGACTGTTTGCTTGTAGGTGTGGATGGTGTTCAAGCTGCTTGAATATCGCTTTGGTTGTAACTGATTTTTGTCTCTGTTCGCAGAGCATGTTGTACGACATTTGCCAGTATGAAAAGCAGCGCAGTTCAGAAGACAAGCAGCAGCAGCAGCAGCAGCCTGACCACTCACAGCACCAGCATGGCGGACCAATGCAGTGCCACTTCGACCGCACTTGTCCCTTTTTCTCAGACAAAGCCACAACTGTGGTGAGTTGTTGTCTCAGTAAGCATAATATCTTGATGATGCCTGACCATGCCGACTCTGAGTCAGAACGTTGTGACAACATTGCTCTGTATTGGTTGTTGACCCTGCCCACTCTTCAATCTTTCTATACAGGAGCGAACTTTTATGCGACAGGTGTTGAAGCATATGTCATGCAAGTCTGCAAGTGACATGCCAGACAACTTGATAGCTTTTGCGGGACGGAGAGCTGGGGACCGGTGACATGCACGCGGTCACAGTGCACTGCGTGGCACGCTTGCAACTGCAGACAATAGGTCAGAAGTGCACTGCTACTGACTTGTTTGGGTGCATGTCGTCAACCAGTTGATGCTTAGGAACTGCATTCATGCAGGGTGCATTTACGACAGTAGAAGTGTTGCGCTAGTGGTGGTATCCGGAAATTTGGTGATGTGGCTGCTATGACTGCTATGACTTCGGTTGTGGTGCGTGTGAGAAATGGCCAGAAGAAAGGAGATACTTCAAGGAACTGGCAGCCATGGAGAAACCGCGTCTACGCTGCTGGCGATGCAGCCTGGTGTGCTGGCGGCGCGTAAGCAATGTGGTCACTGGCTTGATGACGTGAACTTTGTCAGTCATTGTCGGCAGTTGTGCGATCTAAAAATGTTGTGTGTATGTCAAATGTTGCGTAACTGTCGTCCTTTTACTTATAGCAATCATGGTCTTTGGAGCTCGTGGGATTGTTGGTGTAGACTAAATAATGGGTAACCTAAGCTGACTTCAACCACGTATGCAAGCAGTACCAAGCACCATGTCGCCGCATTCCGATGAAAGCGCCACTGCGAGAATACGCACGTGTACAACCATTCAAGTAGTCTGCACTTCGTTGGACGCATTGCTTCAAAACTACAGCACAAGGACTGCCCTGCATGCGGTTCACACTAGCATGACATATACCACGGTTAGGCTGAGCGAGGGAATGTGGCGAGCGTGTGCAGCGGCAACAGCGAGGTACCGCAGGAGATGCTGAGGACAAAGGCAAATACGTTGTGAGCTGTGAGAGCTGTGATACGACGTGTGCTGTGGGAGATGTGCCTCAGAGGTGTGACAGTCAGCGGCAAATGCTGACCACATCCATGTACATTTTTATAGATCCAGTGCTTCCATAACCATTTCGTGGGGTGATGCTCTGTTTGCTTGAACAAAAAGCGGTTGTATAATACAATGCAGCTTTGGGTTGGCATGCATTGGCACAGATTTTGAAGTGCAACGAGGACACTCTGAGAGCACATGTGGGTGGCGCCACAAGGACACAGATGGCACATGCACTTAAAATGCGCGTGGCATATGCCCGGTAGGGTCAGTCTCAACACTTGGCAGATGACACAAGTTCACTGAACAAGTAGCAGACAAACTGACAGTCATGGCACATGAGGTCTTGAACAACATATGTTGGCACAGCAGCATATCCCTTTTGTATACTGTCTTAAAGAAGCGAGCTATTTACAAGAGTAGTACATAGCGACCATCGGCCAGAATCCCAGAAACTACGTCTATCACTGAACTTCAACTGTGATCGTCTTGGGCGTCTCTTCCTTGCGCTTCGCCACGGACACCATCAGCACGCCGCCGTCGTGCTTGGCGCTGGCTATGCTGGCATCAACCGTTTTCGGCAGCTTGAACGTCCTCTCGAATGTTCCGAACTTGCGCTCCAGTCTGTGCCACTTGTCATCTTCCTGGACCGCACCCTGTAGATGCAAGCACAGTTGGTGAGCACTCCGCAAGTTCAAAAAACAGTGAGAGTTAGGAACGCTTTTACAAGACACTCACCCTTTTGCGCTCGCCGCTGATGCTGAGGACTCCGCCTTCAAGAACCTGGACTGCGAGGTCCTCTTTGAGAAAGCCAGGTACATCTGCAGGCCAACATTCGTTAAGCACTCGCTCTGTCACAGCGTGTATGCTACATTTCTGTCAGGCAACCACCGGTGCGGCACAGCCACACACACACACGGTGAGCGTTTTCAATCACCTGCATGGAACTCAAAGGCGTCTTGGCGCTCCACCACGTCCACATTAACAACCATCGTGTTGGTGGCCGTTGCGACCTTGGCGTCTTGATCTTGTTGTTGATGCCTCAATCTGTGCTGTGACGAAGCCTTGCTGCAGCCCTTCTCCCCCGCCAGCGCTGCACCGTCCAGAGGCAGCGCCACCTCCCACACAGCCATGCACACCATGCTGTTTAACAGACTGAGTGCAGCGTCTCTGGCTCACACCGAGGTCACGCACACTGTCCTGCCAACACTTAGGCCTACTAGCGCTTAATCTTGCCCCTGCGCCTACGCCGCCTCGACTGCCACTGTGTCATCAGCAGGAGAGCCATGTGGGTATGTATATACCACGCCACCGCAGGGCGGAAGCTCCGAAAGGGGACGCGCTGGAAGCTTCCGTTATAGCACGAGTTGCGCGAACGCTCTGGAAGCTCCACTCTATTGGGCGCACGTGACGTCGCGTCACTGGAAGCTTCGCGCTCGGGTTCTTGACGTTCCAAGTCGGAAGTTCGTCACTGCCGGAAAACAGCGAAAGGAAGTTTCCTGGTCACGTGAGCGATGCGCTAAGACTCGACAGTGTAAACTTGACGGATGGGGTGTCGTGGGTATCTGTACTTCTAACACAAGGTCGGGTAGAAGTTTAAGCTAACGTGAGGGTTTTCTTTGCGTTTGGTGCATAGCTGTCGTCCCATGCGAGGGATCGATTTACATCCAACGGGAAGTGTCGTCTGTGTTTGGTGCTTAGCTGGTGTTACATGCTCAGCACAAGCAGAGTGAGCTGCGGCGGTGTCGCCAGCGCGATCGGCGGGGGGGAGGGACTTTTTGCTGTACATGTCTGCTGCAGTTGGACACGCTGTTGGTATGCATTGTGACTAGCTCTGTACTCAATGGCAACTTGCCGGAACGCTCTCTCTTTCGCAGTAGTGCCCAACAGCCAGTGCAGTAAGAATTACGTGCAAGAGTAACCAAGCACAAATGGTTTGTCATAACGAGACAGCTTGAGACAGCATCTTGCACGTTAGTATCTGCTGTGAAAGACCACCATGCCCGAAGGCATAGCAGCAAGCTCCGCCAGTACGCGTAGGTGACATGTTACATTATGTGCGTGCAGCTAGGCACCTAGTTCTAGAGCGCTTGCGACAGTTCCATGCAAGTACGAACTCATCATCATACAGTGTAAACAGTACACGTCAACGCAAAACCAACTTTTGCATTACAGAGGGGTAAGGTAACACCATACTCCAGTGTGTATGGCACCAGGGTACAGAGTCTTGGCAAATAAGCTATTGGCCGAGGATCATCTAACCTAGATGGGTGAAAAAGTGTGTCCACAAGACAACTATGGCTGCTACTGTACACGCCACGCAACACTGCCTACTCGATGTTGATGGCGGTTGTCTTGGGCTCCTCCTGGCGCTTCTGCACAGTGATGGTCAGGACGCCGTTCTCGTGCTTGGCAGTGACCTTGCTGGGATCGGTGTTCTCAGGCAGCTTGAATGCACGCTCAAAGCTGCCATAGCTGCGCTCCACTCTGTGATAGTTGTCGCCCTCCTTCTTCTCCTCCTGCACATCAAGCAGGAAGACACACACTGTCAACAACAAACTGTCCAACCAACCAAAGGTGGGGAAGATGACCTGCATATCACAAAGGCATTGAACTGCAACCAAAATGTGTTGACGGCGCAGTCCCACAGAACATGCATACTTAAAAACAGTGCAACACTCGACATGTGCAACCACCAGAACTGCAAAACATACCTGCTTGCGTTCACCGCTGATGCTGAGCACTCTTCCTTCCAGCACCTGCACCTTGATGTCTTCCTTCTTCATGCCAGGGACGTCCGCATGGAACTCGAAGGCGTCCTTCGTCTCCACAACGTCCACACTGGCGGTGGGCATGCGGGCGAGCTGCTGGCCGGCTGCTTCGCTGGAGGGCCGCAGCATGGCGCTGAAGAGGCGGTCGACGTCGCTGGTGGGCATGCCAAGCTCCCACATGGGAAACAGGGATAGCGCCATGGTAGGAAACTGAAGCACTCGCCTCGCCAAGTAACTTGCTAGTACGGCAGCACTACACTTGCAGCAGCAAACTTCACACTCGCCAACCAAGGTTCAGCGCCTCACAGCGATTGGTGCACACACACTCGACCACACCGGCTCTGCATATGGACCACAATATATATACCCTGGGCTCTGCCGCCGCCGCCCAGAATGCTCCGCCACGTGGGCTGCGGTGCAGCTGCTGCTCTGAGCAGCAGCACTGCGCACTGAACTGAGGAAGCCTCGCGTGCCACTGTTTTGCGGTCAACTAACCAGAGTCCAGTTCGATCCAACTTTCTGGAACGTCGCCATGCCCTTTCATCAACACTTGCAGAATTCCCAGATTCAACTTTGGCAGGCCAAATTGGACGCATTTGGCCCCGAGTTCAGTCGTAACAACGTTTGTTTCGAGCTCCGGTTAACTCCGAACCGTGAAGCGACCAGAAGCTTCCAGTCTGAGACTCTAGACTGCGGTTGGACTGCTCCAGAACTTCTAGACAAGAAGGCGGGCGGCGGTGTCGGTGAGGATATAAGAAGGGAGGTAACTGCACAGCCGACAGCGGAGTGTGCCGAGACACTGTTGGTTGCGACTGGTTGCAAATCTCAGGCGACAAGCAGTGCTTGCATTGTTGTGCGTCAACCAGGCCTGTGGACTGGTCTCTACGAGTGAGTGCTGTCGTGTGTGAAGCAGCAGTAAGCATGGCGCTGTCTCCTTTCTTGGCCCGGGAGTTGGATCTTGCTATGCCGCGGGACTTCGACAGCCTGATGGACGCTGTTCTGCGCGGAGGCGCCGCTGCCAATGCTATGACGCGCATGCCCACTACCTCAGTGGATGTGGTGGAGAAGAAGGACGCCTTTGAGTTCCATGCAGACGTCCCCGGCATGAAGAAGGAGGACATCAAGGTGCAGGTGCTGGACGGGAGGGTGCTCAGCATCAGCGGCGAGCGCAAGCAGGTTGGTGTTGCACCTGTCTTGTCACACTGAAGCTGTGCGGGTGTGCATTGTACTGAGTTTGTCTGGGATTGATATACACTGGCAGTGACTCACTGTTGCTTGTGGCTATGTGCAGGAGGAAAAGAAAGAGGGTGACAACTTCCATAGAGTGGAGCGGAACTATGGCCGCTTTGAGCGTAGCTTCCGCCTGCCTCAGAATACCGATCCCAGCAAGATCACCGCCAAGCATGAGAACGGGGTCCTGACCATCTCTGTGCAGAAGCGCCATGAGGATCCGCCCAAGACAACGGATGTCACCATCAACTGAGTCAGTCAGGCGCCAAAGTGCTTCTTGACGCAATTGTTACCTCCTGCGTAGTCGCCTCCATGTAACATAGGTTCAACAGCAGTTTTGCAGGGATAGCTTAGTACTGACAGTGCCAGTCATGTTAGTGCACTGAGTTGTATCAATATCATTATCACTGCCTTCGTATCTCTGTCTGCGATGCTGAGCCTGTGTCTGCTGCGTTCAACATGTTTGCATGCGGCTGGCAGCACGTTCTTGTTCTTGCAAGCTAGTTTGATCTTGGTATATTGCAACTGGCTGAGTGGGAACGGTGGCTGTATCACTAAACAAATCCAAACCACTATTTTGCAATACTATCAACATGCAGAAATGTGGCTCAATGCTGATGACCGTGATTTACAAGCTGAAGTCAGACTGCAGATTCTTTGCTCAAGCTTGTAAGCAACTAGTAGACACTGTTTGCAGTTAACACTTCAGCTGGTGTAACGGCTGTGTCTGTTTGCATGCCATAACGCTGGTATACTGTATGAAAACCGTACACTACCCAAGTGCGTTACGTAGCTGAGGGCAATACTAGGCTACAGTGCAAAGTCTCAAAAAACGCACAGGCACCCAATGTTGCTTATGTGCCAAGTGCTAGAGCAAGTAACGCTCGCTGTACAATGATGACACGTCTCATCTTTTGTATGCAATGGTGACGCCGTCCGACACTGGCACCATGCAGATGTCCACCCTCCGATCCCCATGCACCTTCTTGTTCAGCGCCCGGATGGCCCGCGTGCCCTCATCATCAACCTTGGGGTCAACCACCTGCCAGACACAAACAAACTCCTCAACCAAACATACACACATCTCCACACCCACTCCCAACCCAACAACTTGTCCCACTCACCCGTCCTCCCCACAGCACGTTGTCGATGACGATCACTCCTCCCTTCCGCACGAGTCTCATGAGACGCTCGTAGTACGCGTCGTAGTTGTTCTTGTCGGCGTCGATGAAGCCCATGTCGAATGAGCCCTCGCGTCCCTCAGCCAGCAGCGAGTCCAGCGTGTCGACCGCGGGGGCGATGCGAAGGTCGATGCGGTCGGAGACGCCCGCAGCGTCCCAGTAAGGCCGGCCGATCGACGTCCACTCCTCGCTCTGTACATACGAGTGAAGATGCATGTATGTGAATGTGCACGTGCACGTGACATACATACACTTGCTTGGTGCGTGGCTGTGTGGGTGCGTGGGTGCATGCGTGTGTGTGTGGGTGTGTAATCAGCTGTGTATTCATCACATGCATGCACGTACCTCGCTGTATGTCACAACACAATTCGACTTTACATATGAAGATATGTCAAGCTTGTTGATGATGGCCTGCTACTATGTTCTGTCTAGAGTGCGAGGCAACGGCCAGTACCAATCAGCTTACCACGTCGCACGCAATGAGGCGGCCGCCCGGGGGCATCACGGCGGCCATGCCGAGGGCGGTGTAGCCAGTGAACACGCCGACCTCGACGATGTTCTTCGCGCCCACCATGCGAACTATCATCTGCGACAAGGAATGCCAGGATGAGAATGTTGTCGACAACTTGTGTGCGCACGCACGCGCGCGCGCAAGCATGTCCATGGGCGTACATTTGCACGTGCACGTGCCTGCGTGTGGTAAGTGTGCATGACCTCATGCACGTGCACTGAAGAAATAAAGTAGAGTAACGTGGAGTAAGAGTAGGATGGACCCAAGTGCCAAACGTACCTGGAAGTGTGTCAACTGCATTGTGCCAAACATACAGAGACACGCACATGCATGCACTGCGTTCAATGAGCAAACACGTAAGATGACACCCAATGAGGTGCATGCAAGTTACGACCATTGCATGCGGCTCAGCATGCAATGGTCCGGTCAACGTTACAATCCACATACACATGCATGCACACACCAACCCGGCAAGCACATGCACTACACTATAACAACAACAACCACACACTCACCTGCAAGAATGCAACGTTGTCTGGAGGCGAGCACATCCCGAACCACCTCCCCGTCCGCTGTTTCGTCTCATCCCTGAGCGCCGCAAGCTGCTTCACCACCACATCACCATCATCGTCCCCCTGATCGCCCCCCCCCGCAGCATCAGCAGTCCGGACACCCACGGACAGCAGGTAATCGTGCAGGTCGTCCGATAGCCCTATCGCCTTGTGAGCCATCGCTCCCAACACAGAGCCAAGAGCCTACCCGCCGCCACCACAGACGTCGCCGCCGCTTCGAGACACGTGTCATATTGTGGCAAAGTGGAGAAGTTAGCCCCGAGACGCAACCCCGTTTGACCGACCTGGTTGAAGACGATGCCACTGTGAACCAGGTCGAAGCATCTCAATCTCTGCTGATATGGCTGCCACGTCAGCTTGACTTCTGCCAGCTGGCAGCTCTGGACACTGAGTCGTGGCGGTGGCGGTGGCGGTGGCGGCGGCGTCCGTGTCCATGTCCGCGGCCTGCACCGCCGTCTGCTTTGCATTACCACAGCATCAGTTACTGGCAACCACTGCTGGGGCCATCGGCGCCTCAGGCGGAGGTCAGTGACGCCTACAGGCAAAGGACAAGGAGCACAAGGACAAGGACAAGGACAAGGGCAAATAGGAGGGCTAGGACGCCTCTCTCTCCGTCGTCCTCCTCCAGCAAGGTGCGAGGCGGTGGGGTCCGGGACAGCCGAGAGGTCGGCGGGGTCCAGGACTGGGCACGAGGAGGAGGCGGCAGCAGGGATGGGGCGTGGCGGCAAGGAGGAGGCGGAGGAGAGCGTGCTGGTGGTGAATGCGGGCAGCAGCAGTGTCAAGTATGCGCTGTATGTCACTCAGGACGGCGGCGGCCACCTGAAGTGAGTCAGTTGAGCGCTAACAAAAAGGAAGGTTGACGTTCGTACTGGAGTTTTATGCTGAAACAACTGCATGGGACACATGGCATTGATAATGTAACCAAACTCGGCGACACCCAATGCAGGTGCTTGTCACGATTGTGCACATGCAAATGCGCGCATGTCCGTGTGTGCATGTGTGCGCGCTGGTGCATGCATGAGCACGGGGACGTGCACGTGGGCGCATATGTGTAGACTGTCATCACTTTTATGTGCTCTTTCTCTCATGACCGTGCATATATGTATGTGCGCTCACGCGTGGGTACGCACGCATGTGCACAATGTCATCGCTAACATGCGCATTGTCTGTAGTCTCCATCGTATCACTCGACCATTTTGTTACCCCCCTCGCTATCATCAGCCATGTTGCCCACGATTTGATCATGGTCGACCTCATCCATGTCTGCACAAGGTGCAAGGCCCAGGGGTCCATAGACGCCATTGGCACGTCCGATAGTGAAATCAAACACAAGCGGATATCGGATAGTGACGGGGACGCCGACAAGGACACGGAGAAGGCTGAAATCAAGGACTATAAAGACGCTCTACACAAGGTGGGGTGCATATTTTCTCCCACATACACTCAACTATAACAACCACAACTTCACGCGCTCACATGCATGATGCGCACACATATGTATGCGCATAGACGTATGCGCTTGGAGACATGCGTGCTCACACACATGAACGCATACAGGCACGCGTGCGCACGAGCATACCAACACATGCACATAAGCAGCACTGGCATAGCGATTTATGTTGGCGATTGTGGTGTGGAACCCAGGTGTTGGAGAAGCTGGATATCAGCGATCCAAGCACGATATCAGCAGTGGGTCACAGGGTGGTTCATGGGCGCGAAATTGAGCAGCCTGTTGCGATAGACAACGAGATCAAAGAGGACATCAAGTCCGCTTCCGCTCTTGCGCCCCTGCACAACCCTCACCACTTGGAGGTGAGTGTTGTGTGTACTTGCGCGTTTGCATCGGTGTGTGGTTGTGTCAAGGTGATGAACAAATGCTTGGTTGCAGGCGATAGAAATAGCGCAGGAGATCTTTCCTTGCACGCATGTGGCCGTCTTCGACACCGCCTTTCATGCAACAATGCCGCCCAAAGGTGCGCTCGACATCCACATGGATGCACATGAACAAGATACATGTATACACGTGTACATATGCTACACTTCAATTGCACGTTCTAGCAATGCAAGTACACTTACACACAGGACATGTACACCTTCCCTTATGCATATGTGACTGCGACTAAGTAAGTTGCAGCAGTACGATGTAACTGAAAGATTGCGCAGCGCACACACATATACACACATGTGGTTCGCGCGCACGGGGGCGTGCGCGTGCAACACAGTATAACGCAATCTTCATCGGGCAACGCATTCACCTAACGGAGGTTGCATGTCCATCCCATCTGCAGCCTACACATACGCGGTTCCGCGCGATCTGGCTTCCGAGGTTGGTCTTCGTCGTTACGGCTTCCACGGGACGAGCTACATGCACCTGACAAAGAAGGCGGCGGAGCACCTGGGCAAGGACGAGGACGCCGTCAACCTCATCATCATGCACCTCGGGGCCGGCGCCAGCGTGTGCGCGGTCAAGGGAGGGAAGAGCGTCGACACGTCCATGGGGGTAACGCCACTCGAGGGACTCGTCATGGCAACAAGGAGGTGTGCGCAACCATGGAGTGGTGTCGTGTGGGTTGGGCGAGTTTGCGTGCATGTGTCTTTTTTTGCATGACTCGTTTGGTGGTGCGCATTCTGGCTCTTGTGCGCCGTGTGTGTGCACGCACGTGCGCAGGGGTATGTGTGCATGTGCAGACGCACGCGTGCATATACATGCGTGCGTTTACCTTCGCGTGTGCATGCATCTGCGTGCGCGAGTGTTTATGTTTGTGAGTGAATCTGTGTGTGACTGTTTTTGACACCTCCAGCTTGCCAACTGCAAGGTTTTGTGGCTATGCGCTTAATATCACGCAACCAGTTGTGCTGCTAGTAGTACTATGTCTCCATGCCTGTCACCTGACATCCCCCTTCTGCCGTGTGCACAGCGGCGACATCGATCCTGCTGTGTACGGCCTGCTGAAGCGTCAGAAGGGCATGGATGTGGACGCCGTCGACGAGCTGCTCAACAAGAAGAGCGGACTGCTCGGCCTCTGCGGCGAAAAGGACCTGCGCAACATCGATGAAAGGGCCAGGAAAGGGGACAAAGACGCTCAACTAGCCATTGAGGTACAGCATGAAACAACGAGCGCTTTTGGATATATAATCAGTCATACCTCACCCATGGTATCATACCATTTCACTCACATGCGTGTGCAGTGTGTTGTGCATTGTGGCATATTACAGCAAGTGATCGGCACATGACAATGTCACTTGTATTGGTGTGGAGTGTTATTTTTCCACAGCATTGTTGCCACACCAAGTTGAAGGTGTACGACGGTTGCATAATGTAGCAAGGTATCAAGTTGCGAAGCAGGCCCTGAACTGCAATCGCTCAGTTGTAGCAATTACCAGTGTCGAATCATTTCTGAGCACTTGTCTTATGCCAGGAGCTTGCTATATGAGTTATGTACACCGCTGTTCGTTGCTATGAGACCACATATGGGCAGTTCACCAACCTGATGGACACACACAAAACTGCATGTGCAGGTGATGGTGTACAGCATCCGCAAGTACGTAGGCGCGTACCTGGTGCACCTGGACGGCGAGGTGGACGCCCTTGTCTTCAGCGCGGGCATCGGCGAGCACTCTGCAGTGGTGCGCAAGAGTGTGTGCGCAGGGATGGCATGGGCGGGCATCGCACTTGATGCGGAGAAGAACAGCGCGGTTGCGGGGAAAAAAGATGTGGAGGACGTCAGTGCTAAGGACTCGAGGATCAAAGTGCTTGTCATCAAGACTGATGAAGAACTGTGCATCGCGCAGCAGGCGCTTGCGGTCGTGCACCAGCAGCGGACAAGACAGTGAGCTGTTACATCATACGTTGTGTGCATTGGTTAGTCTCTAGTGGAGTTGTTTGTTACGTTGTGTAGCATATTGTAATCAATAGGTAAAATGTAGCATACACACGATCTTGGTTATTCCCACACATAGCAGGTGTACATTATGCAAGCTTTGTGCTTAGTTGCGTCCTGCCACAAGTGACAATGATTGCAGCACCTGGCTCGCTCCATGTGCATTACCAAGCTAAGTGTAAACTACAACACGTTGCCATGTTGGTCAATTCTGGTGGTGTTACTTTGTGCATGGCGAGTCGTAGGTTGCTTAGCGTGAACTACAACGTAAAGCTGGGGGCTCATGGCTTAGCTTATGTGTGCAACAACTGAAGTCATTTCCATGCTTAGTTATACATATCCCCATTAGCCGTGATGATGTGCTTGTTCATTACAAAAATGACTTTGAGACAACTCCTGCTACTATGTATCCCTGTGACTGAGGACACAAGTAATGAGACTTGCCACAGTCTTTGCATATGTTCATAGAGCACATCAGAGCTGCGCTAGGCACGCTCAAAGGTAGAATGCAACAATGCAAGCACACAGCAAGCCAGCAGCAGTAGCACAACACAAGCAATCAATTAGAACAGGAGCAAAGACAGAGCTTTACATGTCTTCGTTTGGCGGAGGAAGAGAGGATTGTTGACAGTGATGTTGCGCTAGCCTGTTTGACTTGTATTCTGCCTTGTTGGCAATGCCTCAGGTGCCTTGTGCTGCATGCCATCACGAGCTTCAAGACTTATGCACCATCATTTGCAACATAATCAAACTCGCACTCCATCAAGCTAATGGTATCAACCTGTATGTACAACGCAGAATTCATGTTCACTTTACACGCTACCTGCAACTACCTGACCCTGTACACCTCGTTACAACAATATGTGGCAGAGGTGTACGTCACAAAGGCTTTGTGCTGTTGTTGCTGTTGTTATTTTGGGCAGACACAGCAGCGGCAGCAGCGGACGCGGCCGTTGCCGCGGCCGAGGCAGCCATGGCTGCGGTCGACACGGCCTGCATGACGCTCTGCAGAGTCATATAGTCCATTTGTGGGTACTGCTGCATGCCCCAGTGCATGTTGCCGCTCTCGTCCACGCCGTCCTGATCATTAGAAATGGATGTTTGCGGCCGAGCACCATACATCTGCATGAGGATGAGTTTTAGTCTTTCGCAAACCTTGCAGAGGGAAACAACTCACCAACTTGTTAGTGACTTGAACAGTATAATGACAGTGATACAACTTGTACCTGGGGTTGACGCAACCGCATCAACAACTCGCTCTTTTCTTTCCTTAGCCTGTGGATGTCTGTCTTGTACTGCTCCTCCGCCTTGCGCTGGTTATTTGCAAAGTTGGGTGAGCACGGAACATAGACAGGACAGGAGACGTTTACAACGAACCAACTACTACATGTTGTTTGTACCCATCTCATGCCTTGCCGTAGGCGTGTCAGGACGTGCACTGACAATGCTGTAGCAGCATATGGCGCTGCCGTCTGTAATTGCAAACCACACTCAACCTCGTGTCATGCAACAATGGCTGCTACTTAATACGGAAAGGAGTTACTGAACACAAGTGCTGACCTTCACTTGAGGCTCCACCTTCTTGTAAACCGTCTTGATTTGCTCGCTAGCAGGACCAAACAAGTCCACAGCTACCTGAAGACAAGGAGAAGCAAATTTGACTTGTCAAACAGAGGTTACAGGCCTCCCATAATAAGCAACTCCTGACTTTGCCACTTTATGTCGCAGTACAAGTTCAGGCCATGCCCCAAGCAGGCATGCGCCACTGTCTAGGACGCTGAAGCAGCACATGCAGAATCTTACAAGAAAAAGCGAAGGGTACTGCAGCTAACAGTCTACTGCTACTACTAGCAGTCACTCAGCAGACTATTGTTAACTTCTCCTTACCTGGACGTCCACCTTCGGCAGGCCCACTTTGACCTTCTGCGCCTGAGTGCTAACTTGCTGCTGCCATTGCTTGAACTGCCACAGCACAAGATTACATTGGACACAACAACTAACGAGGTTGAGAAGTCCTGATATTAACTCCATCTATGCCTGCAACATACAAACAGAACTTGCCGGCACACACAGGTTGAGAAAGTGAGCAAATAATTATAGCACGCATAGCTGTTGTTTCAATGTTCTTGTGTTTCTTATTAAGGGCGAAGAGGGGGGCTACATTGTGACCTAGAGCTAATAGTATATATATATATAGTATATTACCATACAGGTTCCGGTATCAAAGCGTTACAATATCACACATGAATTCATATAGCCAAGCAGTGGTCGCTGTCCAGTGGTCAACTCACCCTTCCAGGTAGCTCCGCGGCGGTCTGCTCTGCCTTATTCCTCAGGCTGCTAAACACGTCCCCTAAGCGCACCTTACCGCTGTGGCCGTGGCCACCCGCTGCCGCCGCCGACGCCGACGGCGGCGGCGACGACGCCGCCATGGCGGGAAAGCTGGTGGCCAAGTGTTAGAGCAAAGCGCGTGAATCAAACTGTTTGAAACCAACACTCTGTGATTAGGAGTTGACACCGATATCGGCGCCTTATTATATACGTGTCCAGAGCAGGTCGATATCGCCTTGAGTAGGGTTAGGGTTGTTTGACGCTCCTTTGCTGGTTGTTGGCGGTGTTGCTGCGGGCGTCGGTGGTGTCGGCATTGCACGCCCATCGTCATCCAAGGCTTGTCTAGCCTGAATCGCTGCCTCGCTGCTTGCTGCCTGTTTGCTGTTTTCCGGCGAAGCGAGATGTTTCTCACGAGGTGTGTTGTTGTGACGGGCTGGCTGTTGTGTCGCCTCAGTTTATGTTGCATGCAGGGAGGATTGCTGTTTTGTGTGCATGTGCGTGCATGTGCTTGGCGTTGCGAGTCATATTTGTTGTACTGAGCCTATGTCGCCGCCTTCAGGAGCGAGTATGACCGTGGAGTGAACACGTTTTCGCCCGAGGGGCGGCTGTTCCAAGTAGAGTACGCCTTAGAGGCTATCAAGGTGTGTACATATGTGCGTATGATTCAATGGTATTGTGAGCAGCTACGACTTGTTTTACTGTACGTGTACAGAATGGTCTTTTTTCTCCCTGTTTCAGCTCGGTTCCACATCTGTCGGAATATGCACAAAGGAGGGCGTGATTCTAGCAGTGGAAAAGCGCGTGACGTCTACTCTACTGGTAAGCTGTTCGTATTCAGGCTGCCATCAATACTATTTCAGCAAAAACTCAGCGAAACATGCAGGCTTTTGGTGTGCACTTATTTGTGGTTGTTTGAACTGAAGCTAATAAAATGCATGTCATGTTGAAGTGGTCAGCTGCTAACCCAACGCTGCTGTTGTGACTACATTACAACAGGAGCCAAGTAGTATAGAGAAGGTGATGGAGATTGACGAGCACATTGCCTGCGCCATGAGTGGGTTGACAGCGGATGCGCGGACGCTTATTGATCACGGACGTGTTGAGACGCAAGTGAGTACACAGTGGTGTGTAGTGCTAGCTGCGTTGTAGTTTGATGACCTAATTGTTGAACTTTGATTGTAAAACAGAACCACTGGTTTACCTATGCCGAGCCCATGAGCGTTGAGTCCTGCACGCAAAGCTTGTGCGATATGGCCTTGCGGTTTGGTGAGGGGGGAGATGAAGACGACGATAAGCGCATGGTATGTTGGGCAAACCGACTTGTTTAAGTTCTTGGCATATAACACAAGCGTGATTGTTGCTGCCGGTGCTTGCTCGTGTTGAGAGCCAACTTTGTTGTGTGATGGTCTCTGCTGCCTTAACACTCTCGCATGCTGGGCACGAGAGGATGAGTCATATGCCTTGTGTCGCGTGTGACACACTGGATGCAATTATGTTGGCAGAGTCGACCATTTGGAGTTGCGCTCTTGATCGCTGGCTGGGACGAGCGTGGGCCTTGCTTGTGAGTGGGCTTGTCGCTTGTAACATGCTACAATCTTGTACTTCTGCACACACACAGCTGCAATTGCACTCGCCTGTGCTGTGTTTCAACTGACTATGCATCTATCAGTCATGCT
Organism: Chlorokybus atmophyticus; assembly: GCA_009103225.1. Classification (NCBI taxonomy): domain Eukaryota; kingdom Viridiplantae; phylum Streptophyta; class Chlorokybophyceae; order Chlorokybales; family Chlorokybaceae; genus Chlorokybus; species Chlorokybus atmophyticus. The sequence continues at coordinate 174,105 of RHPI01001965.1, forward strand.
TTAACCGTAGTCCCTTCTGAGAGCTTGTACACACAGGTTTCACACAGACCCTTCAGGAACATTTGTCCAGCACGATGCCAAGGCCATTGGCTCAGGAGCTGAGGGTGCACAAACAGCCCTACAAGAAAGCTACAAGAAGGTTGTGTGGTTGTTCTTTTTGTCGGACAGGACATGCAGTCACGTGATCACTGTCATGACAAGAGTTAAAAGCTCATGTGAATACACTCCAGGACATGACGTTGAAAGAAGCAGAAGTTCTGGCACTGTCTACGCTTAAGCAAGTGATGGAGGAAAAGGTAAGTGCATTGTGTACAGCATGTTGACACAGTGTTGCTTTCAGCGGTGAGACATTGCACTGGCGTTTTACATGCCATGTTTAATTGAATTATTGCGTGTTCAGGTGACTGCAACAAATGTTGACATCGCATCAGTAGCACCAAAGTACCACTTGTACACACGCGATGAGGTTGAAGCGGTCATCAGCCGCATGTAGTCTGCGTGATGATCGTGGCACTCAACAGTGGCAGTCCTCTTGGCACATCTGTTGCGATGAAGGTCAGTCATCTCTTGCGCCTGCAATAATGCGCATGACTGCAGCATGGTGCTGTGCTTTCAGCTGGCGCAACCAATCTCAATGGATTCAGAAGCACCATTGTCTGCGTGTTTATAGGTAGTGCTCTGCCAGCATTACTGTTACTAATGGTAGAAATACCACCGCAGTATGCTTGCGCAGCATTGCTACGAACATCCGCTTGCATGTAGCAAACATCTTCTCACGACTGTGCATGCAGTGCTTGTCAATAGATAGTCATGACAGCCTACAACACTGGCGATGTGGCAGGTGTTTACAACTGCTAACATGCATGCCTAACGGGTTGGGGCAGTAGTGAAGACAAGTAGGTAGTTCAATAGCATCGTGGTCAAATAACAACGGTTGTGCAGACCTGCATCTTGACTGTGCACATGTGAGCATGCATGTTCACATGCACCGCATTGCATACTTTGTCTCTATACTTCGCGAAACGGGCACAAGATCCAAGTGTCACAGCCATAACACTAACGCAACAACGCAAATACTTTGTACACTCACGTGGCAGTCACTATCATATGCCATAGTTGCACAAAGACACATGCGCAGGTGGCTGCAATTGCCATGCATGCATGCATGCATGTCTAACAGGGGACAGTAGTGGTACACTTAGAGGTAGTCAGCAGGCACCATGTAGGCGCCTTGCCCCAGTGGTCGATGTGGTGAGTGTTGGTGTTGTTGGCTGAATTGCATGTGCACGTACGTTTGCATGTTATGCATTCCCTCTTGCATCTTTCGAACACACTTGTACTCGAGCGTGGTCAAGGTGACATACGGCAGCGCCCATACGCAGAAGGCCGCAGGCTCCTGAGTGGTGAGCACATGCCCTCTTGCATCTTTTATACACTACTTGCATGCACGAAATGCCTGCTATATCTTTATACAATCGCGATCGTAGTACACTTGCAATGTTACCTGGCTGCTACATCTCTTCATTTCTCTACTTTTACTCTTTCATTCGGAAGTGTTTTGAATATATTGTGGTATGGAACCGTAACAGTCACTCTCTTTGGTTCTCTGAGAGGATAAAAGAGATGTAGGTGCAAGCTACAATTGCATGTGTGCTACAACTTTAGTAAGCCCTGGTATAAACTGACGTTGTGCGTACAAGGACATGCGATGCAGTACTGTGTCTATATTATGAACTTTCTTCACCAAGCAAAGCTGCCAATGGCACCTCTTGAGGCTCGCGTGTGTTCAACTAAAATGCGGCCTGCGATGTATGATAGTTGGTACGGCCAATTTGATCAGCTGTTTGCGACAGTTCAAACCAAGCGCAGTTTGTGGAATTACATGAGGCAATAACATAATGGATATCTGCAGAGTGATTACAAGGGTGACAATGCGTACTACGTTTTCAAGACCCATGCGCACTGACTTGATAGCAGATGAGAATCTTGACCTCAGACCAAAAAATTGCAATTAGATTCATGCCTATGCAGCCTCTGTACTACAACCTCACAATCTATAGACAAATGCACATGGGTGTGTGTAGCAAGCTGTGACAAGCTGCAGCAGGCTGTTTGAGCTGAACTCTAGTCATGCTTAGATGTAGCAGGACTAGCAGCCTTACATTTCAGTTCCGTGCATTCACCATTGTCATTACGCTGATAAACGCAATTTTCCGTGCCAACAAGCCCAGCTAGACACAACCTGCAAAACCTGGACACCGCACACTAAATACAAATGTTACAAAAGTATAAGGGGTATTAAGAAAACATTGCAAACTGCATGTCCGCTGCGGCATTGACTGTACAATGCGTGTACATGTATACAATCTGCATTTGGCTCACTACGTCTCCTTCAGCACGCCAAGTGTTTGCTGCGCAATGCTGAGTTCTTCATTGGTGGGTAACACCAAGATCTTGACATGCGAGCTGGTGGCCTGAATTTCCTGGATCATCCCGGGCTTGACGGTGCGGTTCTTCTTGGCATCCAGCACAATCCCAAACGCGTACAAGTTTCTGCACACTTCTTGCCGCAACATCGCTGAGTTCTCACCCATGCCAGCGGAAAATATCAATGTGTGGACACGACCCTCCAGGCCCACCAAGTACGCCCCTAGATACTTGCGGATTCTATGCACCATCACCTGCATGGCCCTCATGTTGACTCGCAGTGCTTCATGGACAAGTGCAACATGTCATCATGCAATCAAGGGCAAACAGTTTGGACATAGTTGGGTGTACAGTGCAAGGCTCAATGTGGCATGTTTTCATCCAATCAGGTACCTGCTGCATGACCAACCACAACCTGACCCGCAACTATATATGCCGTTTTCACTTTATAACCTGACTTAGATGCTCACCTCAATAGCCTCCTGTGCGTGCTTGTCACCTCCGCCAGCTTGTCTGTCCACTTCCCTCAGGTCCGCATCGCCGCACAGACCCAACAGGCCAGACTGCTTAAGCAGCATTGCCTCCACGCCCGCAGGCTGGAGCGCCAGACGGGCGGCAAGGTACGAGGAGATTGCCGGATCAATATCACCACTGCAAACAGGAAGTTACCAAGTGAATTTGCGTGCTTAATGTGTTTAGCGTGGGAGATCAAACATGCGTAACTGCGCATTTTTGAGCACTAACACACGCAAATGACCAACACGTGTATGTGACAAGTGCACGCAAGGTAACCAGAATGCACACATCCATCACGGTGACAGTGTGTTCTAACCTTCTGGTGGCCATGACCAGTCCCTCAAGAGGCGTCATGCCCATGCTGGTGTCAATGCTCTTTCCCTCCTTGATGGCGCATGCGCTTGCGCCGGCTCCAAGGTGAAACGCAATTGCATTCAGCTTGTGTTGGGGTACCTGACGGATGCACACACAACATTAGGATCTAGCCTCACTCAAGCCAGATAAGCCAACCAACAATCACCAGCGTTGAACGTTTGCAATGCAGGTCAAAACCTTCAGGTACCGAGCAGCCTGCTCTGTCAGGTATGCGTATGATGTGCCGTGAAACCCGTAGCGACGGATGCCATGCTCTTCAATTAGTCTTCGTGGGATAGCGTACGTGTACGCTGGAGCAATATAGCAACCACAGTTCTTCAGTACACTGTCAGCCAAAAATGCGCTACTTCGAATTCGTTATTTGCACAGAGGTCGTAGAGGTCAACCTATATCAGCTGGGTGTTCACTAAGTGGCATACCCGCTGGCGGCATGGTTGCATGAAATGCTGTGTCAAAGACGGCCACTTGCGGGCATGAGAACAGCAACTCTGCCGTCTTGATAGCCTGCATGGATACAGCACATACACAGAAGACGTCAGTCAGCATCAACCTGCTTGGTCAAGCTCCTCCTGAAGCAATGAACTACCAAAACAACGCATGCAACATGAGTGCCACAACCTGCAGGTTGGGAGGGTTGTGAAGGGGTGCAAAGGCCGCAGCCTCCTCAATGACACGCTTGACATCGGCGTTTATAAGGACCGCAGATGAGACAGCCGCACCACCGTGGACCACACGATGGCCCACTGCTCGCACACACACTGGTCCCAGCAGTTCAAGCACCTTGAAGCGACCAACACTGTGTCACTGTCATCATACAACCCACAATGGTAGTTTGTGACAATGAGCTTTGTGCAACACCTTTTGCAGTGCGGTGTGGTAGTCTGCAAAGTGCAGCGGCAAGGTGGTTTTCTGTGTGTTGCCGTTTGCTGAAAGCAAAGTCTTGTGCGTCACAGAACCCTGTGGCTGCCCGATCCTCTCCACAACGCCTTGCATTGCACACCTGATGACAGCTTGATTACAGCTTGGTGTACCTTACGTACATGGCATTGAGTGACATAGTAAGCTGCTCTACCCACCTGAGAGAGTCTTTGGTCTGACTTTCTCCCAAATTGAACAGAGCGTACTTGAGCGACGAGCTGCCGGAATTCAGCACGAGCACACTTTCTCCTGAAGCCCATGAGTCAATTAGCATTAAGCATACACGTCGTTGCATAGCAGTACCTGAAGCGAACGAAGTATCTGAAGCTGCGTTGGTGGACAGTGCTCGCCAGTGCAGCGACAGCGAGCTGTGGCGCAAGCGTGCACAACGCCGCAGCGCAGCAGCTGCCATTGCAGTGGCTTATTCGTAGCTGTTCTCAGCAAGTCAGCAACAACTTGCAATGTCTGAGACACTGCATGCAGCTGAAGTTAAGGTCAGCAGGCAGGGGGGAACAGCAAGTTGCATGGCACAAGCAAGCATGCTGCAGCCGGTGGTGGTCTCATGAAGCTATCTTTCAGCACAGTCTACATTACAGCTCAAGCTATATGACTCAAGCTAGAAATCTAGACGAGGAGGCAGCTCCCGACACCAGCGCTGTCGCTGCCGCCGTTGCTGCCACTGGCCGTTGACGCTAGTTTGCACTGACTGAGTTGGTGTACTGCGCGACAAGCGCATCGATTTCAGTCCTTGCGCAGCTGAAAGAAATAGGATATCGCGAGTGGTGGTTGATGTGCTTGCTTCATGGTTAGTTAGCCTGCTGACACTTAACGTCGTATTCTCCCGCCACCACCAGCGGCGGCGGCGGCGAGTTGTGGGAGCGCGGCGGGCTAGAAGCATGCTTGAGGTAAGCTGGGCTGATCTTTGTCCTCGTGGCATGCTAACATGTTGAGATAAGCGGTGCTGCGAAGCAGCTGGTTGCTCAGCATCCAGCGGCTCAGCAGCCGGCGCACAGCAAGCCGCCAACCTGCACGCATCAAGCTCTGTGCGTACAGCTGAAACAATATTTGAACGTAAGACGGCAGACAAGCTACGTTGTTTTGCTGTCCGCTGGGTGCCAGCATAGAGCAGCTACTCACTGCTTGCAAGCTGCGAAGCAGTTTTCACGTAGCCACTTGACTTGAGCTGTTCCCTGTCCACTGCTAAATTCGTGTAGCAACTACCTCGTTAGTATGTTCACAGCGTTTTTGAATTGTCCCACCTATTGAAAGCTTGTTGTGACGCCATACGGACTTGCTCGGCGCGTGTTAAAAAAGACAACCATGTTTCTGAGGGCTCGATTATTCAGCATTCCGCACAAATTAATCATCAACTGGCTTAACTTGCACTTAACACTCTTGCAGGTAGCCTTTACTTTGTTCTCTAATCAACAAGCAAGTACACAACCAAATTGCATCGATCAGCTTTTACAGCTTGGTTTAGTTGAGCGTGCATACTGTCCTGTGCAGGTGCAGCTCATATGAAACGGTGTGCATTGATGCCACTGCTGCTGAGCTCGCAGCAGTTGAGTAAGAAACAACAGAGACAATAATCACAGCAGCAGCATGGGCAAGCGCAAGCAGGCGCACCCTGTCCGTGCTGCTGCAGCAGAGCATGTCATTGATGTTGACGTGCAGCCAGCCGAGTATCTGCCAGAGACGCCAACTCAGGTACTCGCACAAGCTCGCCACCCCCGCATGAAACGATATACCAACCTGTGCTGCTGTTGTCGGCCCGGACAAAGCAAGCCTCCTCCGGTGTGTGAATGAGCGCATATATGAGCGCTAGACTCACACGCTCACTATTTTGGCAGACGCCTTCCAAAAAGCGCGGCTCCGCGCTTTTTGGAAGGCACAGTTCTTGCATAGGGATTCCAATACCCGCAAGCGCTTCGGTAATCAAGGAAGAGGACCTGGTGGCCGTCGCAGAGCTGGTGCTTGTTGACCCACCAACAGATGGGGTTGTTGACCAGGCGCTGGTCACAGAGTTGTTTGTTTTGCAAGTTGACGGCGTTCTGGCTTGGCTTCGTTATAGCACGGAGGATGCTCCATTAGGCCAATATGCTGGGGGAATCGATGGTGAAGGCGAGTCCATTTCAGCATTGGCAAAACTCATAAAGCGCGGCTGGATGGCGTTGCGCATGGCACCATCTGCCGGGCGTGTGCTTGTGTACTTGACACCCAAACCCTTTAGCCTTGCAGCAGATCTACCTGATGCTTACCCTCGCCAAGCATCCACAGCTTTCATGGAACTGAGAGAGGTTATGTCATGGCTGCGGCCTGAGTTGTCACCTATGACAGATGCCGAGCATCGTGACTTTGCGCCAGAGGAGTTGTATGATGCTGTGAGGCCAACAGGGATGGAACCGCAGTTGACGTGCGACTTCCCAGCTCTGCTACCAACCTTGAGGCCGTATCAGCGGCGAGCTGTGGCATGGATGGTGAACAGGGAAAAAGCAATCGAAGGCGTACAACATGATGACGAACAGCCGCACCCGCTTTGGGAGCCGGTTGAGGACTTGCGTGGGACAAAGTCCTTCTACTACTGCCCCTACAGGTTCATACTGATAGATTGTCCTTGATTTTTTGCATTCATTTACGGTGCAGAGTGTATGCGGCCACCACATGTGTGCTTGTATGTGGACTCTTTTTCAATCATGTGTGCTTGTTCATGATTGGGTCTCCATCGTGTGAATGGAAGGCTTAATGGGCGCATACTACTTGCAGTGGGCAAGTGTCATGGACGCGCTATCCAGCGCCACCACCTATCAGCGGGGGAATACTTGCGGATGAGCCTGGCTTAGGCAAGACCGTTGAGGTTTTGACGCTGGTGCTGGCAAACCAACATGAAGTCAGCAGGACAATGCAAGCCCGTAAGGCACATCGAAAGCGTCTCAAGGAGGTAACATGGCAGCGCCTTGTTGCCACAAGGAGAGAACGGGTGGACTGCGTGTGCGGTGCAGATATTGAGGAGGAGTTGGGAAAATATCGGGTGCAGTGCGAAGTATGTTACGCATGGCAGCATGCATACTGCGTTGAATATGACTTGAGGCTATCTGATCCAGAATTGATACGCATAGCTGGCCGCGACTTCGTATATGTGTGTTCAACCTGCCGGTGTCTATGTGCCGGAACAGTCGTGGAGGAAGACTGTGGCTCGACATTAATTGTTTGCCCAGCGTCTATTCTGCAGCAGTGGCAAGAGGAAATAAAAAAGTATGCGTGCGTAGGCCTTGCGCAGGCACTGGGATTTTGCCTACTGTGTTGCCGGTGTTGTGAGCTCCGGCATGTTGCTGATGTGTTGTCACCAGGCATGTCCAAGCTGGCGAGCTTCGCGTGTTCACATATGAAGGAGTACGTGCGGTTAGAGCAAAGGCTCAAGCCTTGTCTGCATACCACCTGGCAACTGCAGATATTGTGCTTACAACGTACGAGACGCTTCGTGCGGATGTGCACCACGACACAGAAGGCGATACAGGTAGTGTACACTTGTATGCATCGCCTACCATGTTCGTGGTTTCAATGCATTGTTGCCGCCTGCTGTACAGCACCTTTCCCTGTGCTCATCAATCTCACATCCGCCTGATTGCGTGCTTGCTGCTGCTGCTTCTATACTATTGGCATTCACGGGGTCTGGGGCACAGGTTGTGTGCGTATTACACGACAAGCCAAGCGGTTCAAGATTGTGCCAACTCCGTTGACACGACTTCATTGGTGGCGGGTGTGCCTGGACGAAGCTCAGATGGTGGAGTCCAGCACCGCACAAGCAACTGAGATGGCGCTTAGGTTGAAGGCCAAGCATAGTAAGTGCGTCGTCCTATGAGGAGTGATATTGCTTATGTATTTGCAAGCTGTTGACAACGGCATACTGGTAGGGTGGTGCATTACTGGAACCCCCATTGAGCGAGGACTTGAAGACTTGTATGGCCTGCTGCGGTTTTTGAATGCAAGACCCTATTCTGAGCACATCTGGTGGTCACGGGTGCTTCAGACTCCTTACGAAGCAGGCAGTTCGTCGGCATTGGCACGCTTGCACAGCTTCTTGCATGAAGTGATGTGGAGAACTGCCAAGATATATATAACTTCTGAGCTCCAATTGCCGGTACTGGTGTCAGTCGTTCTGCCACTCAACTTGTGCTGCAGACTGCAATTACCAAGGTGCATGTACTAACTTGAGCCCTGCACAGGTGCAAGAGACGCTGATCAGCAAGTTGGAATTTTCTTCTGTTGAGAAGTACTTCTATGCCAGGCAGCATAAGCTGTGCGCTGAGACATTGAGGTTGTTTCTCAGCCGCAATGCGCAGCGTGAAGCTGCGGGCATCCAGCTAGATGCGGCTCGGCGCCACAAGGAGATGGCAAAAGTGCTGAACACGTTGCTGCATCTGCGTCAAGCCTGTTGCCACCCACAGGTTTAATTGTTGGTTTGACATGATTGACTTGCTGGTGGGTCAAGTGGTTCTTTACCAATGAGCTGTCATTGGCAGATCGGTAGCTCAGGTGTTCGCGGTCCAAGCATGCAGCGTGTGCCAATAACCATGGATGAAGTGTTGGAGACACTGATTCTCAAAGCGAAAGTGGAGTGTGAAGACTGGCAAAGGCAGCAAATTAAGGCTCTCAATGGTCTTGCTGGCCTGATGCTGCTGGAGGTGAGCTATTAGCGTGCTCCCATCAAGCATAACACTACGTGCCAGATTTGCAGCATTCAGCTTGCTGGTGCCTGCGCTCTTAGTATATTGCATGTTCGCATACTGGGTGCTCGATGTAGTCGCGTTCCTGCTGCTGTAGCATGTACATTGAAATATACATACGTGTGCGCTAGCGCATGTGCGTGTGTCTCTCTCTGTGTATGCGCCCGTGTATGTGTATTTGAGCGCATTTGTGTTGGCATTTACGTAAGAGCATCAATGTTCTTGCAGAATCGTCCAGAGCTTGCAGTTACTGCATACAGGGAGGCATTATCTACAGCGGAAGAAAACAGTTCTGACTTTAGTGCAGACCCTCTGCAGCGTCTGCACACCCTGCACAACCTGGCAGAAGTGCAGGCTCGCCCTGGGTTAAGCGTAGCTCCAACATTACGCGACAGTCAATTAGCCACTCAAGCTGCGGAAATACGGTGAGATTAATTGCTCAACGGCATTGACATTACAGTCGTGACTTGAATCTGTCATAAGTGTATGGGTCACCATACCCTGGGACTCACCCAATGCAGTGTGCAGCATTCCACAGGGTGCAGCCATTAATCATAATGTAATCTTGGCAGGGACAATTACCTTGCAGAGCACATTGTCAAAGCGGCTGCAGTTCAACAGGATTATAAGAAGCAGCATGAGCTGGTATCAGTGTGGTAACGCTCAAATCAAAATGTGTTTAGCACGGATTTTGGTATTTTCAGTCACACTGTTGTGCATCTGGTCAGGTTGAAAGTCGAAGTGCAGAGCTATCGCGCACTCGAATACAGATTGGCCAAAGAGGTGGCCAGGGGGGTGTATGGTGGCTGCATGCTCTGCAGTTGATAGAGCGCAACATGAACATTAAGGAGTTCATTGCAAAGGTGCAGGAGCATCTCAGTACAAAGGACATTGACTATCAAAACCGCAACGCGGCCAACTTTGCACACCGGTTTCGGGACATCATTGGCTTGCAGTAAGCAACCTTGTATCTGAGTTACCAGTGATGTACCTTTTTCGTTTCAGGCATTGGCCTTGTTGACATGCTCCTCACATGCGTCACCATTGATTTACTGTAGAAGTTATTTGTTCATTGTGTCATGGATCGACAGGCTTCTTGTCCAGAACGAACTGGATGCGATTGCCACACGACGCGCCGCTGTCCTTGCCAAGCTGCCTGAAGTGACTCATGCTGCAACAGTTGCTGGTATGCATCGCGCCGCCCACTGTCGGAAGTGTAGGCCATCAGAGATGACAGGCCCTGACTGTCAGTTCTGCGAGCTCGAGGAGAGCCTGTCAAGCTACGAGCTGCGGCTATTCACATTTAGAGCGACATCTGCAGCTATGCATGCAGTTGTCACCATTGATGACGCAGAAAGGGCAAGACAGCGCGCGTTCCAAACCCACCGATCGCTAATGGCATTATCAGGTGAGACTTCTGTTAGTCATGTTGTGTCGCAGAATGGGTTTCTCATTGTCGGTTATTTGAAGAAGCAGCGCATGCGTTCAGGTGCCAGCAGAGACATGCGTAACACAGCTGCAGAGGGCTTGCAAGCTGCTGGGTCGCGTGCCGGTCAGTCAGTAGACGCATCACAAGTCGCGACCTCCCTGGATCCATCACAAACAGAGGTCGTCCTCAAGTACTTGCTCAGAGGTAATTTTGTGTACTTCACAGCTGTTTGGTTTCGAATGTGGCGGCATGGCCTGGGTGCATCCCTCCTTGTGCATACAACGGGCCACAAGTTTTGTTGGGTTGTGCCTGTCGATGTTGCATTCACATTTATTTTGCACTTACATGCATCTATAGCTATGTTTCACCGATACACATTCTGCAGCTGGCAAGCAGGCCATTGCCAATGATCCCGAGGTAGCTTCCGCTGGGGCGATTCACCTCGCCATGCTTGAGGCCATGCGCTTAGAGTTTTTGAAACTGCGGCAGCTGGTAGGAGCTCAGAGAGACGTCATGTACGCACATGACGAGCTTGGCATGGCGACTCTGCGGTTGAGCTTGCGTCACCCTGTGGAGCAAGTCAAAGAATACGAGAAAATTTTTAAGGTTTGAGGAAGACCTCAATGTATATATATGTTCTCCAATCTCCCAGTATAACTCCTTGCACGCAATTATTCCATATCGCCATCTTTCTCACAGATCTTGATGGAAGAGGTCCCCGTACTCAACGCATCATTCAGCGCGGAGAAGATGGTTGCAGCAGCTGAGCTTGAGAGAAAGAAGGGAGAGCTCCGTTATCTGAAGAACCAACAGCTGGCGCGAGCAAAGCTCAATAAGTCTTCAGAAGCTGCTGCAGAAGACGTGTGCCCCATATGCCAGGAACTCATTGGCAACGACCTGGCTATTCTGCCTTGCGGCCACACCCTCTGCACCAAGTACGCTGTGCAGCTGTTTTAATGATTGTATGATGACAACGCAATGCATGTGCTGAGTGGACTTGTCTACAGGTGCACTATGGCGCTGCAAGACCGCATTCCAAGATCCACGCCAAGACAACTGCAGTTGATCACGTGTCCGACGTGCCGCAGGCGTGCAAATGTCTCAGAGGTGACAGCGCCGATTCCTGCAGCAGCTGACTCACGCGCAAAGGCAGGGGAGGCGGCTATCACGGTGCACGACGCCAGCAAGTTCAGCACAAAGATTGAGGCGGTGGTGCGGCGCATCCTCTGGATAGGCAAGGAGGATGAGACCGCCAAAGTATTGGTGTTTTCTCAATGGCAAGAGGTAAGTGGGTGCAAGCCGCTATGATGCATTGTGGTGTTTTATATTGTTTGATTTTGGCACAGCAACTGATGCAATGTGCTTGCTGCAGGTGCTGAACCATGTGGAGGTTGCGTTGCAAGCCAACTTTGTCATGTACGCACGAGTGAAGGCTGGAGGTCAAGGGAAGTTTGCCGCAACTGTCAATAAGTTCCGCCATGATCCCACGCTGAGAGCACTGCTGCTGCCCATAAAGCAAGGCGGACATGGGCTCAATATCATTGAGGCGCAACATGTCATACTTGTGGACCCACTGCTTAATCCAGCCATGGAGATTCAGGCACATATGAGTCAGTCTACCTATCTTACATCTAACAAGTCTTTCAGAGCGAGAAGACAGATGTGTCAAGTTAACTATGTGTGCACCCGATGCAGGCTGTGAACCGAGTGCATCGTGTGGGTCAGACGCGTCAAACATATGTGCATCGCTTCTTGATGAAGGGCACAATTGAAGAGAACGTGTATGCAATGAGCCAGCGCAGAGCTGCGGCCGCTTCAATGCTCAACCTGAAAGTGACGGATGATGCGCAGACACTGTCGCTCACCGACCTAGATGAGCTCTTCTTTGGGCAGCAGGCGGAACAGGAGGCACGTGCAACGGAGATGCCCACATCTGATTCTGTGCCTCCGCTGTCAGAATTGTCGCCCACTGAAGCTGCCGATGCTACAAGAACAAACCTGACAGCAAACCAGCCCTCCATTGAGGCTGTGCAACCAACTAGTGCCACTGCACCAACTGCAGTGCAGCTGTGCTAGTTCCAGTGGTCCTGCTGCAGCGAAGCGTGAAGCGGGTATTTATTACTTAGGTGGTGGTAAAGTTGCGTTTTTATGCGTATGCGTATGCGTAAATCCTGATTAGGTTGACAGCCTTGTATAGTCAACGACAGTTGGCAGCCCTGTATAGTCATAGCATAAAATTTCATAGCGCACTCGCATAGAACTTTGCAGCGTACCAGTTGGGTCTGCTACAGGCCCAGCCTTCGCTTGTTGTCATGAATTTTCTCTCTGCAAGCCTTCATAGGGGCATGTGCAACGCACGTCTCTGTTGATGTGTGCCCATTTACGACTATGGTGATATTGCAGTTGGTGCAATGTAGCGATGTCGCCTAACAACATATGTGATATGGGTGTCAATGATGTCTCGGTTCAGCTAGCGCCTGTCCAGCAGGCCCCTGTAAGAGTTACGAATGAGCTCGAGTGCATGCCCCATTCTTGCATCAAGTCTAGAGCAGCACGACTTAATGCAAGTATGGGGCCCACTTTGAAGCCAAGCCAACTGAAGCCCATCCCAAGTTCAAAAGTTGTGATTCATGTCAATTTGTCCATATAAGCTCTCCATCCATTAAGACTATGGGCTCATATTGTGAAATCTGGCGTGCACAATAACAAGTCACAAGCAACTGAATGGTTGCAGCAATAATGACGCACCAATATACCAATACAACTAAGCATGTTAATCTAATGAATGACATGGGTCGCTTCAAGAAGTTCACCTACAATGATAGCCGCAGCACCGCCCAGCAGCAACGTCAACACAGGCTTCCCGCCTGGCACAAGCGGCTCCGTGGCTGGGAGAAGCCGCCCTGAAGTGCTGTATCTTTCAGACCAGGCCATGGCTGCTGGAATGATACCTGCATATGCCGGTGCGCATGTCAATAGCTGAAGTTCAGTATAAGTACACCAAACATAATGAGTGCGATCAAGAGAGCGTACCGAATAGGACCAGTACACCGTATGTGCCAGCGACATCAAGTGCAGCAAAGAACACATTGGGGTTCAGAAGCGCTAGCCCCAGCGGTGGGAACAGCGTCAATAGATATGGCAAGGGCGATCGTCGATCTGAGGGTAGCTTCAGGCCGTCGGCAATAAAGTCAGAAAGACCCAGAACGAAACCAATGTAGGATGTCGCGATCGCCAAGAATGAGAAGGCCGCAACTGCGGGTCCAACCAGCCCGCTGGCTTGCCTCAAGCCCTGAAATTGTTGTCTGCATATCTTCAGACAAGCCTTGGGCCATTCACTATTATTCTGATTATTCTGAGGCAAGCGACTCATGCGGGACCATCAAAGGCACGCACCTCAAGAGGATCAAATGGCAGATTATCAGACCCAGTTGCAGGGGGCACACTCGCCAAAATGACAGCATCCCACATGAGGAACATGGCGCAAGGGATGGCCGTTCCGCCCGCCACAGCTATGCGAATCCTCCGCAGATCACCTGCATGACAATCCATATAATGAACCCTGCAACCTTTGTACAGTATAAACATGCCAATGCACTGTAACGCGTTAGACATGCGCGTGCATGAGAATGTGTGTTGGTGTGACAACAATGCCTTTTGCACCTTCCAGATTTGAGGCTATGACCGGCACAACGTTTTGGTATACAAATGCTAAGGCGATGACCGGCACCGATGCAGGCACAGCGGCCCAGTTTGCTGCCAGCAAGCGTTCTGGCTGGACTCCACCTGGATTGAAAGGCACAAGCTGTCTGCAGGGGAACATTGCTATGCAGTGCAGTTGCCTAGAGACTTACCAGCAGCAACCGCAAGCAAGAATAAGAAGGATACAACCACTCCCACAACCAGCGCGTTGTTGACAGCTCCCAAGACTCCTTCACTTGCAAACATGCAAAGCGCTCCCAAGGCCAGTGTAAATGTCGACGCACCTGCCCAGCTGCGCTCTAGTTTGAAAACGCACGTTTCGTGCACAAGCTTAAAAATGCATGTGGAGGCTTGAACCGCATCAACCTACCCGGGCAATCCCAGCACATCTCCAACAATGTCTCCAGCGCGCGACACATACGCCACAAGTAGCGTGTAATGCAGAAGTATGTAAGCAGCTCTGCAGATTCACCAACCTTGAGTGACCATGCAGCTGAACACCAACATGATTAAACGGCGGAGCACTCTTACGAAGAGAAGCGCACTCCAGCCTTGCCTAGCGTCCGCTCTGCCATAGACACCTGCACACCCGTCAAGTGAACAACTATGTGTCACGAGCGCACTGTGTGTGTTGCGGGCAGTGCTACGTACTAGTGAGACTCCTCCGCTGCCCAGTGCACACATTGTGTTGACATTCACCTCTGCAATCAAAAGCCCTGTGGCAACCTGTACACGAACGAGTGTAAGAGTGCATAACACTTCATAAGAAGCAAGTTGCGCAAGCAGCAGTGTACAAGTTATATAATGTACCATGTATGCCCAGCAGCTCAAGCAAGTAATAGCACTTGGGCCAAAGCCCGGCTCACGCGTAACAGCAGGCAAGGCGAGTATCCCAGCACCAACCTGTTGTCGCAGTTGGACAATAAAGCCAAGAACTAGGCCTACAGCAGCCTGTCACGAACCAGAAACACCAAGCATGCAAGTGTTTTGCTTACTTACTGTGGTGCCGGCAACCAGCAAAACCGAGCTCAATAAGCTGCCTGCGTGTGTGAGCCGAGCTCAATGAAAAGTAGTAGAATGAAGTCGAAGTGCTGCTCTGAACGGGACAACCGGACAGGACAAAGACGAGCACCTGGCGCGTGTTTCAGCGTGACGGGATTGAGAATCGACCATAGTCGCGTTGGCGTTGCAGGGTTTGCAAACTCCTGCTGCATACGTAGGAATAACCTGTGTTACTCTTTAACATACAAAACCAGCACGGACGAGATGAATGGCAGCTGCAAGTGGCCACCAAGGCAATCACTAGCACCTTTGCCGGCGTTCCAGCAATCTCGGCAGCATCCTCGTTTAATTTCTGTTCTGAAAGCCAGTAGAGCCTCGTTCAGCGCGCACATGAGTCCTGGTAAATGCATAGTGGTGCATGCCTACGTTGATTTACATGCATGCCAGCCGTGGCATGCCGACTTATTACAGCTTGTAATTTTGCCCTGGTTCATATGCACCTGATTTGGCACCTTGGGTGCACGCCAATGCGCTGCCCCTGTGCTTCCTCCGGCTTGCTCGACAGCTGAGCGCCCTGCCAACCAGCGGCAACCCACGTTGACGTCCGACAGCAGCCTGGCCAGCTGTGACGGTCCATGCCGTCCTCGACAACAGGGTTGATGCATATGTCGAGGGCAGCACCATGCTTGACGACGACGCCATGCTGCTTAGCCCCGCCATTGCCATCGCCTCTCCGCCGCAGCTGCCAGCTGGCAGCTAAGCACATTCAAAATGTTGAACGCACAACGGAAGCTGTGATGCGCACCGCAGTGTTGTAGTGAATGGCACGGCAGGGCATCGACGCCCGGCAATTCTTGCTCGGCTTCTTCTTAAGTCGTACTCGAAGCCGGTTTGAAAAGCTTGCCTTGATTGTGCAAGCTGCACAGTGCAGCACAGCCCTGCTGCTTGGTTGCTGGATGACATGGCTGCCGCCGTGTCGTCGTGCTTGTCCGTGAGCTGCGCTTCCCTGCGCGGGTTGCTGCCGGCGCCTGCTACAGCCCGGCCGTTGGTGGTGGTGGTGCCTGGGAGACATGGCGGAGGTCGCGCACAGCGGCTGGCTGCCTGCTCGCCCACTTGCTGCCAGACGCCGGCGCCTCGTCCTGGCAGAGTGGGAATGACTTCAAGCGCATGTTATGTCAAACAGTTGTCTGCCGTAGTCAATCCAGCCACTGGATGAGGGTTGGGTTGGCGGCAACAGTTGGGTGGCTGTCAGGCCAAACTTGCGATGAATCAAGCTGGGAGTTGGGAGTACAGCAAGCATTTGTGTGCTCCTCAGGACAGACAAACTCATCTTCGCAACCCATGAAGTGCGCAATGCATTGACACATGGGCAAAGTGAACAGGAAAGGAGTCTCTCTCCTGTTCGCCGTGTCTGAAGCGAGGTTGTTAGCAGTATGCACATGCTTACAAGACGTTTGCGTTCGTCCTGTCGGGCCGTGCTATCTGTTGGTATCTCCATGTTGCATATAAACGACACCAAGTATGTGCGCGTACGTTCGTGCACGCGCATGTGTTGACACTCACTTTCTCAGCCGCAGTGGTTGCATCACGGCAACAGTGGCTAGTACTGCTCAGCGTGACCTAATTGCATTTCGCAGAGGGAGCTGATGCTTTCATCCGTGGCGGTCGCCACTCTTCCATTGCTGCCGCCTCTGATGGGCCTCAGCAGCTACAACCTCTTCCCAACCACCGACATCCAAGACGTATGCATGCGGCGAGGTGTTGCTCCAGACCAAGATCATGCTTCCCTTGCGTTTCATCTGTTCGCTCAAAGTGCATTGTCCCATTGCACAACAGGTTGAGATAGCGCTGGGCAGCACAGACGGCGCACTCGCGTTCAACCCAGCAGAGATCCGCCTAAAAGCGGGCAGGCTCTACCGACTGCAGCTGAAGAACCCTTCCTCGCAGACTCACTACTTCACCGCACTGGAGTTTGCGGCCAAAGCCTATACGTGAGCGGCAATAAGGCAACGCATATCTGCCTCGTAACTGGTACGAATTGCGTGCCACGCATGCAGGGTGCTGGTGCTTGCTGGGCAGCCTGCTGTGGAGATCAAAGGCTCCGTGTCCGAGGTGGCACTCAAGGGAGGCGCCTCAGCAACTTGGATACTGGTACTGGGACCAGCACTGAGTATAGATAGACATTATTGTTAGTAGTATAGATAGACATTGTTATTACGGGATGATTGTTGCAAGTTGCTCACGCCAAGGTGTTGCTCAGGTGCCCATGAAGCCGGGCAAGTACCCGCTCAAGTGCACAGTAAAGGGCCACACTGAGGCGGGCATGGTCGGGTCCATCATTGTCAGCGAGCCTTGATAGGTGGAATCCGAATGACGATGTAACATACTGAAGGCTAGGTGCATATGCTTTTTGTAGTATTTACAATGCCAATTTGGTAAAAGAGGTATTGCAAATACTACCAATATTGTAATCAGCGGTAGTGTTTTGCTTTCGACAGGTCAGCCAACGTGCACTCAGCTGAACTGCGGTTGCAGCTTGCATGCAAGGTCAAGTCAAGGTCCATCCATATGAGCACGTGTATGTGCATTTGGTGTCTGCGAGCTGTGGTTGTCCTGTCTTGAGATATACACTCATGGTCACTAGCGTGCTTTTGTGTTAGTTAGTTAGTTAGTTAGTTGACTGTTGCGAATCTTCTGTGCGTGCATGCGTTCACTGATTTAAACACAAGGCTACTCGTGCTCTCGTTTGCAAAGAGTGTGTGTTCTGATGCATACTCAATCAGCACAACGTATGTTTGCAGGCTTACTAGCCAGGCAGGCAATGAGCAGAAACATAAGCTTCAATGCACTGTTGTACAAGGCAGTGCAGTCAGTTCGGTACTGTCTTGCACTGGGCTATCCCTACTGTTGCTAAACTACACTGCGGAACACACTGCCAGCTTACAACCATTCTTCTTGCAAAGGTGCCGTTTCTAACATCTCACTTAGTGAATGGCAATGTCCGTTGTCTTGGGCGGTTCCTCCTGGTGCTTCTGCACAGAGACGGTCAGGACGCCGTTCTCGTGCTTGGCGGTGACCTTGCTGGGATCGGTGTTCTGAGGCAGCTTGAATGCGCGCTCAAAGCGGCCATAGTTCCTCTCCATTCTGTGCCAGTTGTCACCCTCCTTCTTCTCCTCCTGCAGGGGAAAGCACATAGCTTTCAGCACACATTGCGGCAGCCAGCAGAACGTAGTAGTAGAGACTCATCTGCATGCACACTCAACGACATCCGTGTCAACTTGACACGTTGACCACCTGTGTAAGAAGCACACATGCGTTCACGCACACGCACACACACATATCTACGACCTCCAACTTCTCGTCATACCTTCTTGCGCTCTCCGCTGATGCTGAGCACTCTCCCCTCCAGCACCTGCACTTTGATGTCCTCCTTGTTCATGCCAGGGACGTCCGCACGGAACTCAAAGGCGTCCTTCTTCTCCACCACGTCTACACTGGCGGTAGGCAGGCGTGCCACGGCGTTGGAGGCGGCGCCTCCGCGCAGAACGGCGTCCATGAGGCCTTCCATGTCCCGGGGCATGCCAAGCTCCCACTCCCGACCAAAGAAAGGTGACAACGCCATGCTCGCTTAGCAGCAACGACTCGCACCAGTGCAAGAAATGCAACCGCAGACAGGCTTCCGTGCACCAAACTTGCAGCGGCGCTAAGGGCACACGTGAGCACACGAGATACTACGTCGACTCCACCCCAGAGCACTCCCCTGATTATATGTTCGCCGCCGCCGCCGCCGCTTCCAGAGCCATGTCTGTGTCAGTCTGTCTTTGTGCAGTGCAGTCCAGACCCGAAGCTTCCGGTCAGTTCCTGACCTCAGTGAGACTAACCGCGCGGAACGCAGAACCTTCACGATCCGGGACACCCTCGACGGGTTCAAAGCAGTGTCTTAACGGTGTTACAACTTTGACCGCGGTCCCGAAAACTCCAGACGGAGTCCGTCGCAGTCATGAAACTGCAGCTCCGGTGGGGGAAGCTTAACGGCGCCTTGGTTAGTTGGCAACGAATAGAGAGAGAGAGCGCGGGAGCCTTCCACAGCATTCTGCCTAAGCCTTCCCACGTGAGCCAGACCTCTCTGGACGGCGGCGGCGGTGGCACAGTCCAGGGTATAAGTATAGCCAACCTGTGCAGCGGGGGTGGTAGGCAGATACCAGTGTTCGTAGCGCTCTCGGCGACTTGTGCGCGTGTGCAGCCTGCTCTAATTAGCTGTCAAGCGGCCTCTCAGCAATCATATCCATGGCGCTGTCTCTGTTCGCCCCAAGCATGTGGGAGCTCGGCATGCCCACCAGCGACTTGGACCAGCTCCTCAGCGCCGTGCTGCGCCCTGCGCAGGAGAGCGGCAGCCAGGTCGCGCGCATGCCTACCACCTCCGTGGACGTGGTGGAGAAGAAGGACGCCTTCGAGTTCCGTGCGGATGTGCCTGGCATGAAGAAGGAAGACATCAAGGTGCAGGTGCTGGAGGGGAGAGTGCTCAGCATCAGCGGAGAGCGCAAGATGGTATGTTGATGGAGTTGCATGCAGTCTATGTGTGCGTGCACGTGTGTATGCCATACACATCCGGGATGTGCGGGGATGCATGTGGGCGCGTGTGTTTCTTGTGTTGGCTATTAGTTACTGTGCATGCGTCTCTACTGCTTGCTGGCTGAATCAATGCGTGCTGAGACGTCTGCCTTCCACTGCAGGAGGAGAAGAAGGAGGGCGACAACTGGCACAGAGTGGAGCGCAGCTACGGCCGCTTCGAGCGTGCATTCAAGCTGCCGCAGAACACCGATCCCAGCAAGATTACCGCCAAGCATGAGAACGGCGTCCTGACCATCTCTGTGCAGAAGCGCCAGGAGGAGCCGCCCAAGACAACTGCCATCAACATCGAGTAGAAGGCACTCAGCTGTATCTAGCGTTGTGAACAGGCTTGGGAACCATCAGCACTGAGCGTGTAGGCCAATGTCTTGTTTGCCAAGTGGACATGCTGCCAATGTGTACAGTCGAATATGTAGTATCAAAGCTTTTTGTTTTTTCAAGACCTGTGTGTCTTGCACAGACTTGTCTTGTGCACCTGTCCATGTAATTTGTACATGTGTTCTCCTGGCATGTTGCTACCTGTGCACGGCCGCACCAAACTCGCACTCACACAATGCAGCAGGAACTTGCCAGCGCGGAACTTTGCAACTGTATGTGATGCCTTTGCTACACAAGTCACGCTGGCACACCATGTGGGCCCCAGCAACTCAGTTCCTGTGCTTGCATTCTTGCGTTTCCACACATGTCTTGAGTTGGACTGTTCTTGCGTGATGTCACAGGGCACCAAGCATGCTCACATGCTTACACTTTTGCATGGCGAGGCTATTGTGGCTGGAGTTCGTGGTCAGGTTCAACCAGCGGTGCATTACGCCAGCATTGGGCAAGCAGAGCAACTCGCACCCAAGCTGCTGCCAAGCTGCTGCATGCGTGCACTTGACGACGCGCAGAACTTGAAGGGTTGGTAGCTTTGTGTACACAAGCGACGAGGGGCTTCTTGATGCATCAGCACAGCAAGCCCACTGACAAAACATGTCCAACACACACGACGAAGTTGACAACAATGCAGTCGAGTACGAACAACAGCTGCTACCTATCATCTAGGTCTACGTTGAGAGTGTTCCCCCTCAGGAACGCTGGATCAATGGAGTCTCTATGGAAGTCATCATGTTCTCTGTCCAACTGCGCCCTCGCCGCCGTGTACTTCTGCAGACTCACTTGTCCCTGCACCCTCTTCACCTGCGCCTTGGCAGAATCCGCTGTCGTGTCCGCCACCAGCTGCGCTTTGATCCCAGCAAGCTTGAGAGGCGTGTCGACGCGCTCGCGCTCGAGGGACGCCTTCTCGGCCTCCAACGCGGTCAGGGCGGTGAGGAGCTTGGCGCGTTTGGAGACGTCGGGGACGGCGCGGCTGCTGCTGCTGTCGGGCTTGGTGAAGAGGGAGGCCGTGTACTTGGACGTCTTCGCCGCGTTGGCCTGCAGGAGAGAAGTGTGTAAGTTTGGGTGGGTGGATGGGTCGGCGTGTCCGTGTGTGCACGCGCAATTGCGCATGTACGTGCGTGCATGTGTGTGTGCGCGTCTGTGAGACTGCGTGTCTGTGTGCAAGTGGCATAACGCGCGTGCGTATGTTTGTATACGTGCACGCGCATGGGTAAGTGCGTGTTTGTCCCTGTGCGTGCACGTGTCAGTGCAATCGCCCCACGTACATCGAGTAGGGGTTGTATGCGCGGTTGTCGCGCCTCCCACGCCCGCTCTTCCGCCTCCAGCTTATCCTTCCTGCGCGCCAGTCCCTCCTCCAGCGCAAGGGCCTCCTTGTACAGACGCGCGTGACCCGTCGGAGCGTTCGCTGCGTCCGCATCCAGGGCCGCAAGCCTGAGACACACGCGTGTAGTGTTGATTTCGCATGTGATGTGAGACAATGTCACAATGTACTACCCCTTCTTACTTGGCGAGGTAGTCCTGGTCCTGTGCTTTGGCGCGTGCGACGTGGGCGGCCCAGTCCTTGTCGCCGTAGCCGGGCGGCTTAACCCCGCGCTCGAGGTGCTCCTTCACCACAGCCACGGACTGAGCCACAGCCTCCTCTTTCCCCAAACGCGGCTTGCTGCGTGCGTGAACGCATTATTGAAGTTCATCAACGAGTGTTGAGCACTACAGATATCCTTGATGGAGTGGACGGTGTGCACACCCACGCAAGCACGGTACCACATACCTTGCAGGGTGCTCTGCCGCCCTCTTCTGTGCAAACCTGTCACCCTTCCATGTACCCTGCAACAATACACAAACACACACACACCATCTCGTCAACCTCAGCACCCTACTTGCTGAGACAACAGCAACACAACCCTTACCGCGACGGTCTTTCGTCGTACTGTATTGAACTCCTGCTCCTGCTGGTCGATGTCCCGCAGGCGTCCGACGGTGCTGCTCGTGCGGTAGAGTCGCGCGTCGGCGGCGGGCGTTTTCGATAACAGGAAGATGGCCGCGGGCTCGGGCTGAGCCCAAAGAGGGAACGCAAGCTGCCACAACTTCAAACGCTGACGAGACTGCGGACACGGGTTGGTGTTAGTGGCAGCACCAACACACCTTCCCACAAGTCCGCATGCCCACAGCGATGCGTACTTGCTCGAGGCCTGCCATGGCGAACTGCTCCATCCACCACGACCGGCTCTGCGCGGGGAAAGACTCTTCCACCCACTGTAGTGCAACAACAACACCACCACATCGTGAGACTCACCCCAACACGTGTGCCCGTACCCACTGGGTTGGCACCCCGCACGCACGCTTACCACAGGATTGGCCTCTCCTCCTCCCATCAGCCTCCTGCCTCTCCTCCTCCTTGCATCAGATGCAGTCACCACATCCGAGTTGATCCCGCTCCCCCTATCCTGCGCGTAGTCCGTCACCTCCCTGATCGCGACGAGCACGTCCGCCCTGGAGACGCGCGCGAGCTCGCGCAGGACGGGGCCAAGGAGGGAGGGGGGGACGTTCTCCAGGAGGTTGCTGGCGATCACGAGGCCGAAGGAATCGGAGGGGTGGCCGAGGGAAGCCGGGGAACCGGAGGCGAGGAGCTCCATCAATGACAGAGACTCGCACCTGCGGGGGAGGTGTAGGAAAGATCAGCGCTGTTCACGCCAGACAGGGCATGCAGAGTGGTGCGCGTACGCATGTGGCAGCGCGCGAGCGTGTGTGTTGGCATTGGCGCATATACGCTTGTGTGCCAGAGCGCACACTGTGTCTACGGATGCATGATGTACCTCATGCAACAGCACACACCTTCTTATCCATGTATCCGACCCAGCAAACACCAACGTGCACACACACGCACGCTCGTGCACCCGCATGACGCCACGCCACTTACATTTTGGGCAGAGGTAGTATGACGGGCGCGGGATCAATCCCATGCACGATCACTCCTCTCGCGTTCATATGCCATAGGAACCCGCACGCCTCTTCCCCGACATACAGCATATCCCCCGCATCTTCCCGATACACTTCCATGACCATGGGCACGACGGCGCAGGCGGTGGCGGGGCAGGCTGGCAGCGGCGGGGGAGGGGGAGGGGAGGG
>RHPI01001965.1:206084-236567 GCA_009103225.1 Chlorokybus atmophyticus
AGAGGGGGTGCTCCCTCCTCCCTTAAATCCCCTCCACCTCCACCCACACCACCACCCACCACAAATGGAAACAAGAAGCCCACATCCCTAGAGCAGCCTAACATGTACATGCACGTACAAGCGCATGGCAGCATGCACGCAAGCATGCAAACGTAAGTTGGAGCAAGTGTACACATCTGCCGACGTCTGCCCACCACCCACCACCACCACCACCACCACCACACACACACACATACACACACGCACACACACACACACACTCACACCACAAAACAAATTAATGCGGGGTGTTATTACTATCAACTTCATATTTAATGTTTGAAAAGACTGTAGACTCGAGTTGCATGCTAATCATAATCGGCATGTACCACAACCGGAAATGCATGAATACGCTAATGCGCAACACATGCTGGTAGACATCATTTGCAACAAGACTGTTGAGCATGACAAACCTTGACCAGCGTGTGCCACATGAATAAAGACACAGTATTGTAACGTATAGCAACGTACGTGCAATGCACTGCTATTGCAGGTACGTTGCTATACGTTACAATACAATAGACCAGTATACTCACTAACCTGCAATGCACTGCTGCACCCAACAAATATGCTAACTGTGCAAGCCCTTTATTATTATGTCGTCTAAGACAGGCAGCCCACCCGGGACATGTTTATCTGAACACGCTCTGGAGCCCGTTTAAGTGGCGAGCTCAACTGAGCACGTTATGAAAAAGTGTTGCACATTCTTAGGTAAGATTGTTAGCGACAACCCTGTTCCCACAAACGGATTCGCCGCTTCTCCAACTCCTACATCCGCGAAAGCCCAACACCGCCTACGCCTCCGCCCCTGCCAACGCCGCTAACGCCAACGCCAACTAACCTCGCCAATGCGCCCCTGAACATTAGGGTTCTTGGCTATGGCCTCCGAGGTCAAAAACCCTCAGTGGCTTGGCGTTACCTCTCATACTGCGAGAGCTACTCCGACATAGTTGCGCTGTGGCTGCCGAGGCCAAAAACCTTAAGTGGCTGGGCGCTACCTTTCATACCGCGAGAGCTACTCCGTTAAAGTTGCTCTCGCGGTATGAGTGGTATCATATCTCGAAAAACACGAATTAAGCACCTAATATTAATTGATGATTACATACATGATTGCCGGTATTGGTCACTGTAGGTTTACGGTCTCATCTGATGGTGCATAAACTGCAAACTACCCAGCCTTTGCGCGAGGCAGTATGCAAGGCCGTGATCTGTAATATACTATATTGCCGTGTTGCTACATTTATTGTTCTTTTCATACTCTTGGTGTTGATATTTTTTTACAAATTACAACCAACTACTACCTCTACACAATTTTATATCATCATACACCGTGCTGTAGACTCATGCACAATAAAATCTTGCAGCTTACATGTATACTTATTATTGAGCCGTATGTGTAAATGTTATTGCGACACAATGTGACGATAAGCTTTTGCGCGTATATTCACATGGTACGGTTACAAGTGGAAATGGTATACACACTCGGTATTTCCTTACGCATGAAGTATACATAAATTCAATAATAAGCTATGATGACTATAATGATAAGAATATAATATATGTACAATATTCAGATTTAAATCATACCATTGCAACTTGGCATGTATGTTAATAAGTTATGGTTACAACCACACGTACTACATACTACTGCAAGTTTGGTGCATACTCATGCATGCAATGATGAGTACTCCTCATCGTACATTATGATTGATATCGCTATTTATGAGAAATGATATTTCGAGCCATACAATGCCTTGTGAAATTTGTACACATGTGTTTATATGATGTGATTATGGTACCCCTCGTAATGCAAATGGAAGACCAAGAACTGATGCTCATCATTTTTATAGCTAATCATAGGTTATACTTAAATGAATATAAATGTACAAATATTGAAGTAAACGGTATCAGCTGAGCTTATGAATTGAAAGTTTCACATGTATGTACGCAATCCTTGTCCATTGAATCCAGTATCTGTTGTAATGCATTGAAGCAAAGGTGCAAAGGCTGAATGAAGTGCCAATTTTATTAAAGTTATAAATACATGCCTCAATTGTCACATGACTTTGGCCAGATTACCCGCAATAAGCAACGTTGCAAACAGTGTCAATGCAATGTATTGGAGTGTCCCTCGCTGATCTTGTGCGCTCAACATGGAAATGAGTGATTTGTAGCAGCTAGCATCATGTTGTAGCATGTAGCTAGCAAACCCTATTGCAAACCCTAATTCGTATGCTATGTTCAATGCCGCAGTGCAGCTGGTCGGCGGTGTGGCGATGGTGTAGTGGTTGTTGGCGGCGGCGGTTGTGTTTCAGCCGCTAGTGCTTTTCAGAAGTTGGCACTGTTTAGAGTTTAGCTGAAGCTTGCAATCGTTATGTTGCAAGTTAAAAAGTTAGGTGCGGTAGGTGGTAAGTGAGTTCTGGCTTTGGGCGGGGGTATGTGCGGGGATGTGAGGGGCATAGTTGGTGGCGTGAGTGAGCCAAGTCCGTCGAAGCTTGGTGCTTTGTTGACTGCAACGACGCCTTTTTAGGTGAGTTTTAACCACAGCATCTCATGCTGCCAATGACATGAAGTCATGCAGTGAGGGTTGGGCTGTCCCAGTGCTGCTGCCGGAGGGTTCAACCGGCGGGGTTGCATATGGCGCCACATAGCAGGTAACAACATCCGTGCGTTACAATCTTGTAGATGTTTGAAAACGGTTGCACATTAATATTGCTGTAATGAATTCACGCGCTGGTTACTGCAGCAGTAGGATCGTGTGCTTGCAGTCAGTACCTAAACGTCGCAACACAAAATTGTATGCACACAGTGCAGCAAGTCAAGACACTGGCATACACATACCCATATTGTTGTGTGTTGCGTCCGTGCATGATAAGCACAGTGAACTGTAGGGAAGCTGCCATTTGTCAAATCAACATGTGGCATTTCCTGTCACACACCCATAGTAATATTGAATCCACATGCGAGAGCACACGCATGCATATACACATAGGTGTGACCTCGTTACTGTGTAGTTCTTGCAGTTGCATTACTATTGAAATGATACTGTCACAACCGCACCCAAAGCCCTTCAGCTCAGAGGTGTTGAAGTTCCCAATCTGCAAGACTGATTACCGGCATTTTTAGCTCCATTGCATGCCAGGCCGCATGCCTGAGATTTTGGAGGCTTAGTCACCTTACTCGCTATGTGTTACTCAACCTCCATAATCTTGGGTCGTCAATACCCTTGACCTCGACGTCTGAGATCTTGGAGGTTTAATAACCTCACTCGCTGTGCGTTGCTTAACTTCCAAGATCTCAAGTTGGCAGTACTTATCACTCCCCGATGTTCAAGATGTTGGAGGTCCGGTACCTCAGTTATTGTGGGCTTAGGTGGAATCTGAGTTTTCATCATGATAAACCCTTACTATAGCATTTTAGCTGCTGGTGGACTGTTTGTCGTGTATCAAGCGGCTTAGCCAAGAACATTGTCAGAGTCTGTGGCAATGCAACCGAGGCAATATCGCTGATACTTATAGATCTTTTTACTGCAAGCTGCCATCCAACAAGATGAAGACCTTCAGGCTGTTGCCAATGCCCCAGCCCTTCGCACCATTGCCAAAAGTGTATCAAAAAGCTTTTTAAGAAGTCAAGGAAGCAAGAACAGAAGCTTATCATCATGCACGAGCCGTGCTTGTTAAAACCGGTAGCAGTGTGTTATTAAAAGTCGCGCATGACATACGTGTCCCACAAAAGGTGATGTACTTCTTAAAATCAATCGTCATGGGTTCCATCAGCCGACATCCATCCGGCATGACATGAGCCTGAAGCAGCGTAGCAAACGCAAAGACAGCTTGCGTGTGGCCGTACGGAACTTGATCCCATAGTTTTGGCATGAGAACACTGGAATGTTTGCATCCAACCATAATCAAGTTCACGCTCGAAATGAAGTTACTAACAAAAGGCTGCGTAATACTAAA
The DNA here is from genome assembly GCA_009103225.1 of Chlorokybus atmophyticus. NCBI lineage: Eukaryota > Viridiplantae > Streptophyta > Chlorokybophyceae > Chlorokybales > Chlorokybaceae > Chlorokybus > Chlorokybus atmophyticus. The sequence goes on from RHPI01001965.1 coordinate 210,083, forward strand.
ATCTCCAAAAAATATCTGGAAGGCACCACGCACACGAAGCTGTTTCTGATATTAAGAGCAGCACCCGAAAATTGAAGTATAGCATCGCACATTTAAGCAGAATTCCTTTTATATTGGAGGGCGGGACGTTCGGCATGTTTATGTTTGTTTAGCATATAGAGAGAACAAGGAGATGTGGGACGCCCTTACTAATTCTATGCGCCTATGGCACAATGATAATTGTCATTGTCCCTGCGATTATTACTGTGAAGTAAGCAAGCTGATTATGACGGTGCTCGTGCCTTGCCACCTGTGAGTTGATCTAAGCAACAAACCTCTCACTAAGGCACAGTATTCACACCGAAACCTTGCCCCCTCTGCCAAGCACACACGCGCGCCCCGCCACTCGCGCACGCACGCGCATGTGCTGCAAGCTACACACCGACTTGTGTAGCGCCTTGGATCGTCACACAAGCAAGCACACACCAGTGGACACTCACTAGCAACCCTGCTAACCACCACCAAGCTTGCACACCAAAAATTAGGGAGTAAAGGTTGTATTGCGTATTGTAAAAATGTCACTTTTATACCTACCAATTTGCACATGCTACTGTCTAGACGATTTTAGCGCTAGAAATAGAAGCTAAGATTTTCTTGCAAAATCTTGTAGTACACTTTTAAACCTTTCCGACGCACCAAAGATATCCTCATTTGCAACTCATATGGTCAAATTACACTACTTGGCGCCAGGCCCTTCCGGAAATCTGGTCGAGCCCTTCTCGACTGGCCCTCCGTTTTCTGCGTCTCCCAGACTTGCCCTGGGCCGGTCGATGTCTGCGGCAGACTCGCAACTCGCCAATATCCGCCACAAGTCATGAAAAACATGATATCTCACAAATAAGGCCTGAAATGGCCATGAAAATCACGAAACTTGGCCTTGGCTGTTACACTCCTCCCCCCCTAGGTGAGCTTCGTCCTCGAAGCTCGCGAGGTTGTCGTCAAGAAAGATAGTCACGCACAACATCTCAAGCATTAGCCAAGTGTGCCTCTGGCTCCCAAGATGCTTCATGCACAGATAGCCCTTTTATTTCACTAAGAACTTGCGCACGCCATGCACAAACTTCTCATTCATGATGTCTTCTACCTCCCACTCTGGTTCACCATCCGTGTCAACTTCAAGGGGCGGCCTTTCTGGCGGTTGTCCTCGATATGCCTTCAGAAGGGAGACGTGAAAAACGGGGTGCACACGCATGGTGTCGGGTAGCTCCAGCTTGTATGCCACGTCCGAAATAACTTTGTTGATCGTACATGGTCCCAACCTGCGTTCATTCAACTTGCAAACTCCCGTACGCACCTGTATATGCTTTGCGGAGAGTAACACAATGTCGCCTTCTTAATTTGTGAGGTGTCGGCGAAGCGCGTCCGCGTACTGCTTCTGCCTGCTTTGTGCCACCAATAGCGCCTCCCTAGCTGCCTTATTAATGTCGGCGCACTTTGTGAGCAAGTCATTAGCTGCCTCCACATGCACGTCATGTTGTTGCGGTGTCCATGCTGTCAACGGTGTCACTGGATGTTGCCCGTAGTTCATAAGGAAGGAAGTGACACCTGTGCTTGCGTAATGGTGGTTGTTATTTGCAAACTCTACCAACTCAAGCAGCTCCGCCCGACTGTCTTGTCGTGCGTTAATGTAGCAACGCAGCATGTCCTCGATCACACGGTTGGCCCGTTCCATTTGCCCATCAATGTGCGGGTGAAATGCCGTGCTAAACTTCATTGTGGTACGCAGTGCACTATGCAGCGCCTCCTAAAACTTACTTGTAAAGCGCGGGTCGCGAGCACTCACAATGCTTTGTGGTAATCCATGAGATCGAAACACATGCTTCACGAACAAGCGTGCTGCCTCCGGAACCGTGCATGACACACCACACGGTGCCAAGCGTACCATTTTGCTGGTTTTGTCGACGAACACAAGCATAGCGTCGTACCCTTCTTTTGTCTATGGTAGCCTCGTGATATATTCCATGGTAACTTGCTCCCACTTGGACAATGGCACAGGGAGAGGTTGCAGCAACCCACCTGGCTTTTCATTGCTTGCCTTCACCCTTTAGCATGCGTCGCACAACGCCATGTAGTCGCGCACATCGCGATGCATCTCTTGCCAGTAAAAACGCTGCTTCAAGCTTGCCAAAGTCCTCTCTAACCCTTGGTGACCAGCAATGGGCAAGTCATGAGCTTCCTTCAGCAACTTCACACGGATATGCGCGACGTTGGGGATGTTCAATCGCCCGTGGTGCCATAGCAGCCCGTCGCGCATTGACCAATGCCCACTTGTGTCCGTAGCTGCACCTTCCAGCTCTTGCAACACTTTCATACCCTCCGTGTCTTTACGAAGCACTTGCCGAACCTGGCCGGTCCACTCGGGCTGCACTTGAGCGAGTGCCTCAATTGCATTAATCCGGCTCAGCGCGTCAGCAACACCATTTGATGTGCCGGGCTTGTATTTGATATCGAAGTCGTAAAGTTGAAAAAAGTTGCAGCCATCGTGCTTGTCTGCGACTTAGATGAGATTGTATTTGTAAGTACTGCAGTGGAGAGTGATCCGTCTCTACCACGAACTTTTTGCCTTCTAGAAAACAATGCCATTGTCGTAGCGCCATTACTTGCGCCAAAAGATCCTTCTCGTGCATGAAGTAATTCAGCTCCGCACCACTCAGCTTCTTGCTGAAAAATGCTACTGGTTGAAGGCCGCTGCCATGGTCTTGCTGCAAAACAGCTTTTACGGCTGTGTCGGACGCGTTGTAAGCCAAAATAAATGTCTTTTCCATGTCGGGGTGAGCCAGGACTGGTGCCTCCGTCAGCGCCTTCTTCAACGCAGCAAATGCATGTTCCTTGGTTGCTGACCAGCTCCAAGGCTTTCCCTTCTTGAGTAGGGCAGTCAAGGGAGAAGCTATGCGCGAAAACCCTATGATAAACTTGCAATAACACCCCGCAAGGCCTGAAAAGGACATCACCTCCTTAACGTTGGTCGGGGAAGCCCACTCGCGCACCACCTGCACTTTGCTGGGGTCTGGCTTGATGCCTTCATGCGACACAATGTGGCCTAGGCACTCCACCTCTCAAAGGCAGAATTTGCACTTTTGTAGCTGGGCGTACAACTTGTGTTCACGCAAACGCTGCAACACGCGCCGTAGAAGTGCCACGTGCTCCTTCTTTGTCTTCACGTACACCAAGATGTCGTTGAGGTACATGGGAACTCCCTTACCAATCAAGTCAGCGAACATGTTGTTACATTGATAGTTACTCGACCTCCAACATTTGACAAGCCGCCTGCCGCTTACACATTCATTCACAGTTACAGAAGATCTGCGGCTGCGATGGTCATTGCGATCATATCATAAGTGTTTAGCGGCTCGCAAAGGGTTGTTGAGCCATATATAAAACAATGTGAACTCTATCATGTGCTTACAGGAACCTGGTGAAGAGTATCACAAGAAGCGCTGTGTCAAAGGGGAATGCAGTCGGTGTGGCTAGGACAAGCTTTTTATAAACTCTACAGATTTGCGAGACATCACTACGCAACTATGTGCGTTCCTAAACGAAAAGCAAAAGCAGAGAGGGCGCGCTGCTGGTGGTTCTGTCAAGGAGTACGAACGCGTGGATTGTACCAAGCAGTCGCCTTCGTATTTGGCACTTCGCGTGCAATACTGATCTATGCTGGAGGACTTTTGCCGGCATGCGTTTCGGGGTTCGTGGCAAACTTCTCGACAACCACAATGCTTACAGATGTTCAATTGCGGCCATTGCTATGAATAAAGACTTTTCAAAAAACCACACCATTTGCACTTTCAATCCGCACATGTAGTGATTCATGTCATGATAATGCATTGGTATGCGCAGATTGGGATCGATGGCATCGAGCCTACAGATGAGGAGCCTGTACGCATAAAAGAGGTAAAGTAGCATGTGTTACATTGATACACCTATTATAGCTGACTTGCCCACTGACCAGGTTTGACTCAGCCATAGTTCATGCTGGTGCACTTCTTCATAACGAATAATACTAGCAAAAACAGCTTCATGTGCATCATTGCATCAGAAGACTCCTGAGGTGGTATCGGCGCAAAGACATTGATGTACACAACATTGTCAATTGAATTGCTTACCGCAGCGTACAATTCAAGTGCGCAGACGAAATTTAACAGATAGCAAAGTTTGGAGTGCCTGTTCCCACGACCTCTGCATCGACTGTTGAATGCGAAGACGACCCTGCGGATCATTATCACATTAAAGCTTGAGTGGCATTATCCTTACCCTCCGCACGGTAAAAGAGAACACGATGGCCAGAGAGGAACATTAAAGCACCTTTTCGATTCGATAGTGCTGCAGGGAGAACAGATAATGAATGCTGAGTCCGCAACGCATTACGCAATTGAGCACTTGAGCCGAGAAGCTGTATCCACGTATGTATCTCAAGAAGGCGAGGTGTGTGTGCAGAGCGCCTTTTCCACTTTCTGAACATTGCCAAGGTTGTGCATAAACTGAAGGGAAGCAATTATTGGACAGTGCCAGGCACTATGAAGTTTCAAGCCGTGCGAGCAATGGGTAAAGATAACCGCTTCATGTCCCTTGCGCTTTCTTGCTTCTGTGCACCATGTGTTGAGGAGCTGCATTTTAGCTGCGTCAACAAGGAGTGTGCGGGCAAGTGAAAGCAGTAGGTGCTCGTGGCCAGAGATGTAGAAAGTAAATATTTGTTTGCACATGTGCTGAAAATCATGTGAGACAGTGCTAAGCTTGCAAGTTAATGAATGAAGGTTCAGTATCCTGCATTGCTTGCTGTCTTTGCACCCTGGTATATGAACATCATGAGAGACATTGCTGAGCTTGCAAGTTAATTACCATCCAGCATCTTGCACTGCGTGCCGATGCAAGCATGATATTGCAGTTCTATACTTTAAATGCTTGCTGTCTTGCAGACGCTAATGCTAGACGAAGAGACGCTGGCATTAACCTTTAACAAGGGGAATCCCTACGTTGTATCTTTAGACAGAAGCGCTGAAGATTACGACAAAGATGCGCACTTAAGGTCACATTAGAGCGGGAGTACAAGAGTAAACGTCTTACCCGCAGTAAGTCCAAGCTGAAGACATGGAAAGGTATAAGGGAGTCGATGCTTTACACATGGACGAGCTGCATGAGGCCATTTTAAGGTAATGTGAAGTAGATTAGCTAGGGTTATATAGTTACAATTTTGGCTAAGCATTGATTGTATACCAAGGTAATGCAAGTTGCTGTAGTAGGTGTGAAATCATGTTTTCAGTGTATAATGTGCTGCTGTGGATGTCGCTTCATATTAAAGTTGCAAATAGTGTAAATATCATCATGTCATCATGTCCTCAATGGTTATTATGAGTATTATGCATTTGAGACAAATCTCGTGCAAATTGCAATGACAGCTGTTATCAGCCTAGCCGAGGCCTGTTGGTACAACTCCGAAGCGCCCAAGCCCTTTGCAAAAAATGCCCCCCCGGATCTTGCTACACACCCTTAGCCTTCGCTATGGGCATATCAGTGCTGGTATCGATAGTGAACAAGTAATACAAGAGGCGGAAGTCCTCCATTAACCATCAGTAATTACGACACATCCGCTGAATAGTTAACTTTATACGTGCTTTCAATGGTTAACACCCTCAAACACATGGGTAAGTGCATGTTCTATTACTGCTAATGTGGTAGCATCCTCTCCTTTGGCCTATAACCTTGGTCATGCGCCTTTCAGGTACAGGCTGCAGTACCTCTTAGGTTTAATGACAACAGAGTCACTGCACTTGCTTTGTTGGCAAGCAACATGCCACCCACTGACACACGAAGAGCTGTTAAAGGTACTTTGCTAGGCGCCTTAGCTAAACTTCTACGATCATCTTCACCTTGAGAGTTACGGTCAACTGCCGTTATGGGAGTTACAGTCCACTATGGTCAACGTTGACTTTGACCTTTGACTTTGACCATTGACTTTGACTTTGACCGTTGACTAGTGTTGATCAGTATTGACTTTGACTAGCGTTGACTAGTGTTGACTAGCACTCACTAGTGTACTATATAAGACACTGTATGTTGTGCAATACTGTAAGATCCACCTGCTCCATTGTCAGCGCCACACTTGTGCTTGTTGTTGTTGCTACTGTGCAATCTCAATAGGTTATGGGCCCACACTAGCGCTAGCATAGCAAGTACAAGTTGGTGTAGCTTGGGGAGGCGCCGTCTTCATTGCAGGCTAGCAAAGGAAGCATGGCGACCAGCTATGACAAGGTCAACATCGAGCCACTGGACCTCGACAAATTTGGGACATGGAGCATCCGGATGCAGATGCTACTCATGCACAAGGATTTATGGTCGGTGGTGGATCCCACGGAGCGCCCTCTCGACTTGGAGGACGCACCCACAAAGAAAGAGTCCAATCTGGCACTTGCGTTGATAGGATTGAATGTGGTACAGCATTGCTTAGCGCTTGTTGCACGTTGTAAGTCTGCTAGAGAGTTGTGGCAGAAGTTCGTTGAGGTTTATAAGGCTAAGAACAATGCTAGGAAGTTGCAGTTGAGGAAGCAGTTGAATGCTTTGAGGAAGGATGTTGCTGAACCTGTCATCAAGTTCATCTCACGAGCCAGGCAGCTGTGGGACGACTTGCTTGCCATTGGACATGAAGTGAAGGAGGTGGAGGTGGTCTGGGTCATCCTTGCTGGCTTGCCCAAGGAGTTCGAGATGACTGTCACCATTATGGAGTCAACCAGTGATGAGCTCACCCTCGAGGCCATCACCCCACGCCTACTTCAAGTCGAGCAACGAGCATCCACTTCACGCCAGGACGAGGCTGAAGCTGTGGCATTCGCGGCACAATTCAATCCACGCCCCAACAACAACAACGGTGGTGGGAAGAAGGAGACGCGTACGTGCCACTATTGCGACAAGAAGGGACACCTGAAGAAGGACTGTCGAAAGTTGAAGCGCGATCAGCAACAGAAACAAGGTTCTGATAGACAAGCTGTAGCACTTGCTGCTAGCACCACTGCTATCGAGAGCGCTTGGTTGTTCGATTCTGCGTGCACACAGCATATGACCCCACACAAACATGAGTTCCAGGAATATCATGCTCTGAGCGATGCTGCTGGTGTGAAAGTGAGCTTTGGCAACAAGCTGCACTTGCAAGCTGTGGGAGTGGGCACCGTCATCCTACACACGGTGGTGGCGGGCGCTACACACGAAGTGGCCCTGAAGGAGGTGATCCACGTGCTAGGATTAGCTTCCAGCCTGTTCTCCGTTCGAAGAGCTACAAGCGCAGGCGCCAAAGTTGACTTCACTGCTCAGAAGTGTCAAGTCAAGGTGAACAACATTGTTGTTGTGGAGGGCACATTGCGAGAGAGCTTGTACTGCATCACACTGGATCGGCAGCATGCGTTGTCTGCGACAGTCATTGCATTGGACACAGCTCATCTTAGGCACCGAAGACTTAGACATCTTGGATGGGACAACCTGGCAAGACTGGTGGTTGAGGACATGGTGGAAGGGATCAACATCGAAGCGGAGGACATCAAGGCAGTAAAAGGTGATCTATGCGAGACGTGCGTGCTGAGCAAGATGCCAAGGCAGCCTTTTCCTACCTCTTCCCGCACCAGTACAACACCCTTGCAGCTCGTGCACATGGATGTGTGCGGTCCCATGCCAGTTGCGTCCACTGGAGGGAGTTGGTACGTTGCCACTTTTATAGATGACTTCAGCAAGCTGTCTGCTATCATTCCAGTTGCTGCGAAGTCGGATGTTGCTGATGTAGTCAAGAGGAGACTCACTCAGCTGGCTACACAAGCAAAAACAAAGGTGCTGACGTTGAGAAGTGATCGAGGCTCTGAGTACCTCAACCACACCTTGAAGAGCTACCTGGATAAGCACGGCATCAAGCATGAGACTACTGCACCCTACACCCCTGAGCAAAACGGTGCTGCAGAGCGTCTCAACCGCACGCTTGTGGAGCGCGTGCGTGCCATGCTTACAGATACAAAGCTGGACAAAGCTTTGTGGGCTGAGGCGTTCGTCACGGCCAATTACATCCGCAACAGGTCACCTACAAGCAACAAAGCCAAGACCCCGTGGGAGTTGTTCTACGGTGCGAAGCCTGATGTGACGCACATGCGTGTGTTTGGAGCCAAGGCGTATGCACACATCTCCAAGCAGCTGAGAAGGAAGCTTGAGAACGTGAGGGAGATGGGTGTCTTTGTCGGGTACGAGCCAAACTCCAAGGCATACAGGATCTTGCTTGAGGACAGCAAGAAGATTGTGGTTCGAAGGGATGTTGTCTTCAACGAGAAGATGGTGGCGACTTCACCAACAACACATTTTACGCCTGTGAACAATGACCTTGCTGAGGAGCCAGAGGTCATCACCACACCACCTGCCATCGTGGAGGTTCCTAATGGTGCGCCACACCTTGAGGAGGACGAGATTGCACCTGTGGATGAGCAGGAGAGGCGCTACCCTGTGAGAAACAGAGCGCCACCTCAGTTCTACCAAAGGTTCCAGGCCATGAGCGCTGAAACCACTGAGGAGAAGGAGCCGAGCACCTACCATGAGGCCAATACAGCTCCCGATGCTGAGTTGTGGCGCAAGGCCATGGATGAGGAGATTGCTTCGCTACACGCCAACAAGACTTAGGTACTTGAGCAGGTTCCACAAGGCGTCAAGCCTATACCTGTCAAGTGGGTGTACAAGATCAAGCGTGACGGCAAGGGCAACATCGAGCGCTACAAGGCGCGACTTGTGGCAAAGGGCTTCCTACAGAAGGAGGGCTTTGACTACAAGGAGGTGTTTGCGCCTGTCAGTAAGCACACAACCTTCAGGGCGCTGCTTGCAAAGGTTGCTGTAGAGGACTTGGAGCTGCACCACCTGGACGTGAAGACTGCTTTTCTCTATGGAGAGTTGGATGAGCAGATCTACGTGCAGCAGCCTCAAGGTTACGAGGAGGGAGGCTTAGGAAAGGCTTGCTTGCTACACAAGGCTCTTTATGGGCTTATGCAAGCGCCAAGAGTCTGGCACATTCGGCTCAGCAAGGAGCTAGAGAAGATGGGCGTTCAGCAGTCATCATCAGATCCCGGGCTCTTCATCAGTGAATACGGCCAAGTGTGGTTGCTGGTGTACGTGAACGACATCATCTTGGCATCAAACGACACTGCAGCGATGTCACACATCAAAGTGACACTGCAATCTGCTTTTGAGATTCGAGATCTTGGCGATGCACGCTTGTTTTTCGGCATTGTCATCACCAGAGAGAGAGTTGCTTGGACAATCAAGATCACCCAGAAGCAGATGATCCTGAATGTACTCAAGAAGTTCAAGTTGCAAGACGCCAAGGGCAAGGCAACACCACTAAGCGTGGGAGTACATTTACTCAAGGCACAGGACACTACCACTGTGCTTGACAAGGCTACATATTCATACGGTGAGCTGGTTGGGAGCCTCATCTACTTGTCCATCAGCACGAGGCCCGACATCGCACAAGCCGTGGGAGTCTTGGCGAGACACATGTCAGCACCAACCATGGAGCACTGAAAGGCGGCAAAAGGAGTTCTTCGCTACCTTGGCAGCACCTTGGACGTGGGTATCACTTTGGGGAGGACAAAAGACATTACATTACAGGGTTATTCTGATGCGGACTATGCGGGGGACCTCGACACGAGGAGGTCTACCACAGGATACACTTTCCTGATGGGAGGAGGCGTCGTCAGCTGGAACAGCCGACTACAGCCCACTGTTGCTGCATCAACCACTGAGGCCGAGTACATGGCGGCTTCATCTGCGGTGCAAGAAGCACTATGGCTTCGCAAGTTGGTCACTGACTTGGGACATGCACTGAGCCGGTTCACTATCATGTGTGACAACCAAGGAGCGCTCAAGTTGAGCATGCACCCTATCACATCTCCCAGGTCGAAGCACATTGACATCATGCACCACCTGGTGAGAGAGAGAGTTGCACGAGGTGAGGTGGAGTTCAGGTACTGTAGCACGGAGGACATGCTCGCGGACTACATGACCAAGCCACTACCATCAACCAAGTTCCAGACTTGTTGCCTGGAGCTCGGAGTTGAAGGCTAAAGATGCTCGCGTGGGAGTGTTAAAGGTACTTTGCTAGGCGCCTTAGCTAAACTTCTACGAACATCTTCACCTTGGGAGTTACGGTCAACTGCCGTTATGGGAGTTACAGTCCATTATGGTCAACGTTAACTTTGACCTTTGACTTTGACCATTGACTTTGACTTTGACCATTGACTAGTGTTGATTAGTGTTGACTTTGACTAGCGTTGACTAGTGTTGACTAGCACTCACTAGTGTACTATATAAGACACTGTGTGTTGTGCAATACAGTAAGATCCACTCTACTCTATTGTCAGCGCCACACTTGTGCTTGTCGCTGTTGCTACTGTGCAATCTCAATAAGAGCACGCTTGCCATTGGACAGTCAGTTGAGCAACTGCGTGCCCACGTCCTTTTGCAAATAGCAAAGCCAGAGAAACATTTTCTCCATGGCAGCAAGGATTAGATGATTATAGTGGTTGCCACCATTGCAAGCTCCTCCACGTGACGAGCTTGCATAGCATTTATATTCTAATCGGCGCATACAGCCAGGGAAGCCGGCACTTTCGTTGGGTTAAATAGTTTGTTGTTAGCCATGTCTGCTGCAACATAGACTAGTAGCGGAAGTGTAATGCACAGCACGAAGCATTGCCTATGTCACAAGACAAACCAGTGGGTGCAGTAACACAACGCATGCTCGTTAGCTATTCTATGCAATAGCAACACTATGCTATGCATATCCCGAACTTGAACCAGGCGCCAATATCAAGTGTAAGGCTGACCACCCTGGGCTGAGCCTTTTGCAACATATTTGCTAACTAATCCGCAACTAAGCGCACGGTTCATATATTGTCAAACATGTGACATCATATGCAACACAGCACCACTTTGCTATGGGATGAAACCAGCAGGGATTGGTCTCAAGTGCCTTCTCTTCAAGGCAGGCTCCCAAACACACACCCTTCAAAGAGTTTATCTACCAGGCTGCCTTTGAATATCGCTCCCAACACAGCACAAAGCCCACTTGGTCATAAAGCTTTGGGAAGGCCCCTTGTACAACTACTGCTCAGCGCCCCTCGCATAGGTTGGAAGCACGATTATGAGGAGCCCAACATTTGTGATTGTATGGACACTGCCAGCAACCTCCGTATATACCATGGTGCCGCAAAGTGTGCGTGAAAAATAATGTGGGACTGGCCGCTTTACGAAATTTCTACACATCTATTCAAAATATTTTGCAGTTTGATGGTTTACAATCAAATGGCATGGGCTAGCGCAATTTTAAAGTAAAACCAACTTTCTAACAGCTACGTTTTACAAAGATTTTGCGGCACTACGGTACTTATGTCTGCTGCCTTCCCACTCGGCCCTTATGCATCGGGTTGCATTATTACCCAACTAGCTAAGTGCTCCTTGCTTAGCATGGGCTGACTTCATTGATATGCTCCGCCACCTTAAGCTGTACAACTACTAGTTGAGCACAGTGCCTGCTAGTTACAGCAGAGCACCCACTTGTGGATGATGATACCAACACGAGATTATCTTTAATTGAGGCGACAGCGAATGTCACATCATGTCATGTGACAGCGCGTCATATGGCCCTAGATTGGCTTCTCACTGTTTTGGTACAATTCCTTGCCTAACGCTCTTTGGCTCAGAGGCACATCGCACTGCCACCCAGCATGAATTGTATTACATATAATGGGAGAGGCATCTGGAGTCTTATCGTCAAACTATGCTAATTATGAGTACAGCATTGCCTTGCAGGCGTGACCCAGCACGTGTGGCAGCAGTTTGGGTGCTCGAAGTCTTTCATTGCGACTGAAGGCTATGCGCGTAAGGCGTTACCTGAGTTACACACACTTATGGGGAGCCTGTGCTTGAGTGGTACGCGCTCTGCTTTATCCATCTATTGAACCATAAAGGACCCCAAGCATGCGCTCTATGTATATCGTATATAGCAAATATAAACTTGTGTGGTGGTGACTTGTGTTCATAAAGCGCGTAAAGTGCGCGCCCATGAACTTAAGAACTTGTTATTGAGTTATGAGATTGTGGTGCCCCTAGTGCTCTAGGCATTATAGGCATAGGCATTCAGTAGTATGTGGAAAGTTGGCAAGTCACAATTATAGGATGTAAATGACTGTAAAGTGTGTCACTCACTGTAGCAAATGGGGTTTTGTGTTATGTGGCAGTTCAAGACTGTCAACAACAGGGGTGTGCGAAATGGTGTTGATAACACCTCGTCCAGCTGACAGATGAGGTTTTGGCGTGTGTGGCAGGACAAATGTGCGTGGTAAGTGTGTGTTAGTTTATGACAATGAGAACTACTTTTCTACCGCATAAAATGCTGGCTGTGCATTGTGGAAGCTACGAACAGTTGAAAGCTTGTATTTATATTAGCCGTTGATGCAATACGTGCATTCTATCGGATGCAATGAGTGGTTGGTAATGGCAGCAAGCGGGGGCGGGGGCGGGAAAGCGAAGGCGGCCCCACGCTTTGGCTCCGAAAGGCCTGGAACCAGCAATATTTGCAGGTCTGACAACGGCTGCGGCGGGGGCGGCGGCGGGGGCAGGGGGGCGTACACAGCACCTGCAAGGCCTCCGCCCCCTCCGTATCGCTCTAGCCCGACTTACTTGGGGCTGTTGGTCCCGTCCCCACTTAGCTGCAATAAGAAAGAGCCAAGGTGTGTGTCTGCGTGCATGTGCATACCTGCGTGTTTGCAGGTGTGCGTGTGCGCACACGGCTTGAGAGTTGTTGGGCTTTTGTGTATTGTTTGTGCGCGAGTGCGCACTGACGCGTGCAGGCTTTTTCACACACTCATACACACACACGTATTGCATGTGACTAGCGCTATACACAAGTTGAGGTGGTGCCATTGCATTGCAGATCATGCAAAGGCGGCCGTAGCTTGCACGCTAAAATGAAACCAAGTTGTTGCAACGAGTGTACTTGTTGTTGGATATCCAGTTGAGCTTGTTTGGTAATCTAGCAGGTAAGCCTCAAGTTGTGCTCTTAATGCTAGGCGTAGCAGTATATGTGTTGCGAGACCATTATGGTGTGATGCTAAGCTTGGTTGCACATACATACATGTTACTATGATGTCGAATATAATATAAAATATATTGATGGTTAGCACAATTGCAAACTAGTTAGCCACAATGCGTATAGCTGTTATACACGGTTTGTACCAGCAATTTGCCAATTGCTGACATCATTCACCTAAGGCTATTATTGTGTAGTTGTTGAACAAGAATGTAGCCACCACCAACAGTTTAATGATTGTCATTGGTGCAGGTGTCTAACATCACTCACTCAATAAAACATATTGTGGCACTGATGTCGCATGACACGCAAAGGGTATGCAATATGACATCCCTGATGCAGCATAATTGTCAAATCCTGCAAGCCACAGTTATGAATGTATTTGGCTATTAAGCAAATGTCTTACTACTTTCCCAAATGAGGATTGAGTTGTAAGTCACAACCTCTTAATTTAGTCACTTGAAACCATGCCATGGCGGCGCTATCCTTAGCACAAGTGCCGAGGGTGCTCTGCTATGCAAGTGTACAGGCTTTTCAGGCTTTAATCTCGGCATTGGCAGCAATGGCGCCGTTGATGAGCAAAAGACCGAAGAAGTTCGTGACTTTTGCACGTGAAGAAGCAGTAGCTGCTGTAATTGTAGCATAGTACGTTATGCAATCCTTATATATCAGCCGATATGTATGCACCTACACACTTGTGTTGTTATGCACTTGGGTGCTGGGCATAGCCACCGTGGTATCAACGCATGGCCACCCCTGAGTTTGAGACATGCGGTGAAGCCACCCTCTAACCAAAAACAGTAATTATGGACGCTTCACTCAATTGTTGGGAAGGTCATATCGCTCATATACACTTTTTAGGGCTGGTTTGGGGGATGCAGCAGCTGCGGAGGCTAGCTCGAGACCCATCCATAAAAGGCTTTGAACCATCAACAAACTCAGGCTCCATCTTAACCCAGCAACAGCCTCATTTGCTGTTGAGGTGAGCCGATTTTCGTTTGCAACATTTCCTCCTCGACCATACCCACACGCCTATCGCCACACGTGCTGCATGCATGTACAGCCAATTTTAGTTTAAAATAAAATGGGGCAGTTGGAGCGCATATAATAAGTGGATGAGCACAATCACCAGTTTTAAACAGCTTTTGTATCTTTTTGACCCTTCGCACCTTGTGTTGAAGCATGGTTGAACACCCAAATGCATTGGTGTGGGACTTTGTGGTCAAACTATAAATGGTGGCCGTGCTGCTGAGGTTTGCGGGTGTGATACGGTATTTCAACTTGGCAAAAGTCGATGCGCAGCACATTATCTGTCAACCGGATCGCATAGATTTTGTCATTTCGCGCAGGTAACGGACCAACATGGTGTGGGCGCGACAGCGCACACAGCTGCTGTCGGGGGTGATTTGTGCCGTGTGATGCACACCAAGAAGTTGTTGTTTAGTTCGGGCTACAAGCAAGCCGGGCCTGGCATGTTGCTGCGCTCCATCAAGCGGGTGGGGGGAACGTGAATCATACGCGACACCGTTGTACCATTTGGCACCTTTCCCGGTTGGAAAAATGCAGCCAGTTAAGGCGACGGGGGAGGAACCCACACGTGTTGGCACACACTCTGCCCGTTCGGGTGCTGCAACCCAAGCGAGCAGGCTGGTGTGCCCCGGCACGTGTGGCAGAATTTTGGACGTTGAAAATCTTCCACTGCGGCTGAGGGCTACGTGCGTGCGGTGTTGCATGAGTTGCACACACTCACGAGAAGCCTCGGCATAAATGGGACGTGCTCATACTGTTTTTATCCATTTATCGACCCATAGCGACCCCCCAACATGAGCTGTGTGTCGCATATGATTGATGTGTGAGTTATATGAGTTTAGCAAGCGCATGAAATGCGCGCCTATAAACTCAAAAACTCGTTAATGAGCTGCTATGACACTCTTATGCCCCTAGTGCCCTAGGCACTTTGGGGCACAAGCACTCATTAGAGTGAGTTGTGAGTCACAAGCTCCTCATTTAGTTGCTTGAAACTCTAGCAAAGCGGCGCCACCCTTGGCGCGGGTGGCGAGTGTGGTTTACACTGCGTGTGAACAGGCTTCTCAGGCTTCGACCTCTGCATTGGCAGCCATAGCACCATCACCAAGTTAAAAATCACAGAAGCGCATGACTTTCGCACCTGAAGTGAAGAAGCAGTAGTTCTCAATAGTTGTAGCCTAGCACCCAAGTGCAGATGTTGTATATAGGTCAACCTATGTCCGTATATAGGTCAACCTATGTCCTTAATTTATTGCTAATGTACTATATGTTCCATAAAATGGAACATGTAGTACGTTAGCAGTCCATTAAGTTAAGCTCCATCTTATCATAATACGGATAACACATTGCTAAGATTGTAACATGAGCAGGAGCTAGTAACAAACAATTCAATGCCTGACATGCGCATTGGTACATATACCATTATCATTACCTTTGGTGGCCTCATACATAAACGGTCACTTGCATGTACAAGACATATATTCGGTACACAGAGGCCACGTTTTTACATATGCGCATATGAACATGTGATAACATGTGGTGGTGGTGGTATACATGCATATATGTGCCAATGCGGCATGTCGATGTGCACATGCTCACAAATGCAATCGCTCTCATGCATGCTCGCATAGCCAATGGAACTTAATCCCGCATTGTTTGCCTATGACCCTATTGTGCCCCATTTGGTAGGCTCACCAATTGGCTGCATAAAGCCACTCACACTGGTTTATGTGTGCAGCTCGTGTAGATTGGCGCCAGCTGTGGGCCCCGTATGGAGCGGCCCAAGCAAATATTCTGGCACTTATTTTAGCCAAGCTTAACATGGTATGCTTATTTATACGACCATAAGAAAGTGTGACCGCATGGGTGACCATAACACCGTCATAATTACTACCGAGCTTACCTCTTCTTCATTATAAAAACCATAAAAAGCACGACTACTTCACACATTTCTTAGTCTTCGCGGGATTCTATTTAAGCTAAGCAGTACGCAATTATACAATCAATGTACCGCGTTCATTGTAAGCTTTGCGCATTTTTAACTGTATGCCGCTGCAATTGTGGTCCCACACTCGCTACCCTGTATGTTGGAATCGACTTACTCACTATTAGAATTGGCCCACTCTTGCAAAAAGTTTGGACGTGGTGCAGAAGAGTACACAGTAGCAAATCTTTGTGATAAAACACACAATCGCACAAACCATTGTTACCGTTATAAATAATCATATGGCCGTAATACACGGGTCTGCAAATAACTTGCATATGCATGATACATGGTTACACTATAGGCTAGCACGCTAATGCTACTGGGCTCTCTAATAGTTAGCAGCCCCAAGATTTTTGTGGACTGCTTGTGAGACCCCATATGTTTGCGTTACAATACAGCAAACGTCTTATGACTTGCTGCAATTGAACAATGACCTCAACATAGTAACTGGTGGTATAAATTAACACTTTTTGTGTAAGTAACACGTTTATAATGCGTGGCAAAGCGGGCTTCAATTCAAGTTTTTGCTTGCGGGCTAGCGGATCTCAAGTGGTTGCAATTTTCGATGATGTGCATATCAAAGTGCATCTGCCACATTAAATACCATTTCTCGTAACAACTACTGCCCCAAACTAGTGCTGCATGTATTTGCAAGCAAACGCCAAATGATGCGGTACACCACTTAATGTCACGCTTTGCAATATTGCCACCTTTAATACTGAAAGGTGTATTACATTATAAGCGCATCATAACCATGTTCTGCTATCATAGCACAACATGGTGCGCCAGTGACGGTCTATGCTAATCAATGCGAGCTCCGATTTTAAGAGATTTTTTTTGTGAATGAGGTCATGTGTTACTGTGTTTACAACAACCGAGGTTGTCACCCTGGTGCTTGAAGCACCTGGTGCCATTGGCATTTTACTGCATCAATGACCTTATCATTGTCACATCATCAAGTTTTTGATTTGCACCTGCAACTATAACACCTCGTTAAATACGCCACTTTAAATTATACGGGTGGCATAGCGGATCTTTAAGCGCAGCAATACAAAATAATGATGTGATGGGTTCTTACAGCATGCAACAATGCATACTAAGTATACAAGTAAAGGTATATGCAGTATAAATAACATTCTTATATAAGATGATTGGATTGTATGATATCCACCATGATTAATAAATACTTTAGACAATCGCA
Source organism: Chlorokybus atmophyticus (assembly GCA_009103225.1). Classification (NCBI taxonomy): domain Eukaryota; kingdom Viridiplantae; phylum Streptophyta; class Chlorokybophyceae; order Chlorokybales; family Chlorokybaceae; genus Chlorokybus; species Chlorokybus atmophyticus. The sequence continues at coordinate 227,435 of RHPI01001965.1, forward strand.
ATCCGATTAAAATTACAACCCTGCTTGCTTGCTTTTGTGGTAATGAGCAATGCCTACAATGTCGAGGCATATTTGCATATAACGAGCTATTAATCGCATTTGGCACTAACATCAACTTGTGTATGATTGCTTGGGGTAATCATTGGTGATAATCAATAGAATGTAGCTTGACTTAAACTTAAATAAAAATTTATTCATCGATCTGTGTTGAACAATCTCTCAGCATGATACACAACTTGTTTCACACGATATGACAACCAAAAACACTTTTTTGCAGTTGAAGTTAAAGGTTAATTAATATGACTGTCATGATGGCCTGCAATTGTGTACGGATTATTAAAATACCATGTCATGTATACATGTGCTTATTATACGCATTATGGACATAGAGATGTGCAACATGAATTACGTTTAGCTTACTTAACATATAATTGTGTTTTATACCTTATAGCAAGTTGATACCACACGCAACACAACAATTCAAATATTATGCACTACTGTAACAATACCACTACTTACTTGCTGGTCCGGGCTTGGCAAACCGATGCACAAGCACCAAGGACTTACAGCGGAAGTCTCAGCAGCACCATGGTGGACGGGAAGTTGCAAAAGCGCACCAAGGGAGGATAACAAAATAAGTTCTATTTTGCTCAGCACAACGCTATCGGGGTCATTGTAATGTTCGTAAGTTGTCCCCCGTAACAAGTCCCCCATTTCAAGGTGTTGTCTGAGATCCCCAGCAAAAGTTTACAAGCAACATAGCGATGTTCCGAGTATTGGATTATGAAGCCAACACTATCATTCACCAGGATTAGCTCAAAGGTTGATTTACTAAAGCAGCTGTTGCAAACGCAAAAAAAGCCCCGCAGAGCTATAGCATCAACGAATGCAAGTGTACAGCAACTAGGCTGTCACAGTAGCTACAAGGCTGCGCTACCAAAGTAGTGGGCGCCACATCATGCTGAGGGCTTGCGGCGCCGCAGTAGGCACGCAAGTGCCCCGTTTCTCCATAGTTATAGCAAGTGCAAGAGTCGTGTTGCCCCCCCGTGGAAGCGGCCTAAGACTGCATAGGAGCGGTCCTGTAGCTGGTATGCCCCGCACCAAATGAGACTGCATAGGATCCACAGTAGCAGGGGGGTACTGGCCCCGCCCCTTGTTGGGAGTGTAGGCCGCCTTTGCCTTGGGCTTGGGCTGCGCCGCAGCCGCCTCCTGAATTGCCTTTTTAAGGCGCTTTGCCTCTGCATTGTACGTAGCTAGAGGGTCTATCGTGAGCTCCTCCACCACCTTCCAACTGTTCTTGTTGGTAATTTCCACATGGTGGAACTGCTGACACACCTCATCCAATGCTAATGCACAGAGCACATCCGAGCAATACTGGTTGCCGGCATTCATGCAGAGGCTTAGAGCCCCTGGGTTTAGCGCCAAGCGCACCCACATTAACGTTACCAGCTTCCACATGCAAGTGCAAATGCAAACCTGTTGTACCTTTTACCTTGCTGTGAATAGTCATGATGTATATACAGAGGTGGACATGCAAGGGTGCAGAGGTGGACATGCAAGGGCCCTCCCCCCCACCGGATACGGGGAGAGGAGGGATGCAGAACAATGGTATGCAAATACTTGCATGGGTTTTTACATAGATGCCTCTATGTAGCTGGCGAGCCCGCATTTTCGTAAGGCCAATGATGCACACATGTGCATGTTTGCGTGAGTCAAGTCCGCACCCTCATGCTTGTCCTACATGTGTGCTCGTATAAGTGGCCGTGCTCCACAAACAATGAGCCCACCTTTCATGTTTTCATTGCGGCCTTGTAGTAATAGCCCAGATGCTGTATATGCTGGTTGTGTTGATGGTAATAGCCTATATGGGCCCCGCTCTATAAATGAGACATCTCAATTAAATGATTGATGAGTTGTAAAAACACCGTTCTTGTTCACTAACTTACGCTACCGATCCCAGGTGAAACTCGATACAATTAACAATATACATCTTAATGACAAAAGTTGCATCATGCTGAGCACATTAAGTTCAGCTTTTGATAGCATTTACAGTGGATATGGACGATGTAATGGCTGCATTGTAGAATGAAGCTCTTAATTAATCTCTATAATTGCTAGAACTTTGGTAGTCTTTATAAGAGACATAGTGCTTAAAACCGAGCCCGTGTGTTTTAGTTGTGGACACCGTGTGAAAAGTAATGGCCGCTATTGCATTGTAGTGCACACCCGCAGCGTGCACTACAACGTGCAAGAATGCAAGCATGCACCCATAATAATAGCAGCGGTTGTATGCAATTGCATACACCATTACAACAGAGGACTGTTGAAAACTAGTGATGCGCCTAGTGTGTGTGTATTTGCCTCTTACATACAAGTGTGCACACACTAAGGACAAGTGCAGCAAGCACGCCAACTATAGAGACAATGTGCGACCCACTATATTAAGCAGTATACAGTGTCTTATATACTATGCTACTAAGCACTAGTCAACTCTAGTCAACTGTGGTAAAAGCCAACACTAGTTAACACTAGTCAATGGTCAAAATCAACGGTCAAAGTCAAAGTTGATCATGGTTAACAATAACTCCCGTAACTCTTGTAACTCCCGTAGCTATATTGATTAAGCTGATCGTGCCAACTACATGTAGGCGCCGCCTATACATGTACTTTCGACAAGCTATACCATTTAACACATTCACCATTATTAGGGTACACATGAGTTTGCGGACTACACTATAGCTGCTATTGTCCACCTAGTGGATACTGGGGCCACACAAGAGTGTGTAACACTTCATTCATATGAGCCCACTTAATGTGCTTAATGTAGTTACAAGCTGCGTCTCATGTTGCAGTTGCGTTATGTCAATTCCTACTTGGTGAACTTACCATTCATTATGAGGATGTACGCATCTCGGACTTGTTATGGTTTAAGAGTTGGGTAACGGACTTGAAGTTGAAATGCCATTAAGTGGACATGTACTCCGCCCACCAAGGTTACATTGGGTCTCATTAATGGGCAAAGTGTACGACTTTTGCTCGTTGGCATCAGGCTTGAGCACGGCGTGCCTTGTGTTCACCAAAGTGATAAAGCATTTGGTGCGCAATTATTGTGCACAAGGCATCCGTGCCTTGCCAAATATTGAGGACTTTAAAGGCATTTACTGAACGCTCAAAAGCTGCGCATGCCTCCACCCTAGCAATGGTGCAAGTGGATGCCACATGGTGCGGAATGATAATGAGCACCGAGGCATGAATGGGGCTCACCCACGTCTTTGTCATTTTGAGCATGGCATGAGATATATACGCTAGCATTGTGCGTGTTTTGGGGCTAAAATGTGATGGTTTATTGCGATATCTTTGGTGCGCACATGGTGATAGGCGCCATGTGCTAGGTATTGGTCGGACCATGTGGCAAGCTACACTTAGTGTTCCCACATTGGTCTTTGTGGTCAAGCATGACATATGAATGTATGGAGCTTATGAAAAATGCGCGCCCATGAACTCAAGAGAACTCGTTAATAAGTGATGAGACTGTAGTGCCCATAATGCCTTGGGCACTAGAGGGCACAAGCACTCCTGTAGTGTGAGTTGTGTGTCACAAACTCCTTATCTGGTCGCTTGAAACCCTAGCAAGGCGGTGCCATTCTTGATGAAGGTGGTAAGTGTGCTATATAATGCAGGTGTTCAGTAAGCTCAAGCTTTTACAACGATGTCAGCACAGTGAGTGGCGCTATTAACAAGCTGAACACCGAGAAAGCGTGGCTTTTGCACATGCCGTGGCGGAAGTTCCCATACTTATAGCCTGAAAACCTAGTGCAGACCTTGTGTATAAGCCAGCTGATACCTACACACTTGCACATTGGTGTTGTATTGCACTTGGGTGATGGGCGTAGCTGCCGTGCTCAAAACCCATAACAACCCCTTAATAATGTAATGACCCCCAGCGACCCCCCAGCATGAGATGTGTGTTGCATATAACTTGTGTGGGAGTTTTTCAAACCCTCCACTTTAACTTCTGATTGTGACGGTGTGCTATTTCGGATAGCCATGCATCCTTTATATTAATTGTGGACTAGGTTTGTACCATCTCGGCCTCTACAGTCGTGACACTAGCTTCGCGCCTCTTCTTATTAGCTAAAAGCATGGTGTCGTGTAGCTTATTGGCACACCATGCACCTCACACACATGCGGTGTATTACTAGCAGCTGCAATGCAACTCATACGCTCATTAACCAAATAGTCACCACGTAAAGAGGCACCCAACCAAGTTATAACCATACCACCACCTTCCGGGGCAGCAATTAGGCGCTTCCTTTAGTCGATGGCGGGGTTGCGCGTCCAAAGGCAAGGCAGCCCAGCAATGCAATTGAAGCTTTTACCTAGCTCAATGCAGCAAGAGGGTAGGCTATCCTTCATCATCCCCATATGGACTTCAAGCTTTTTGCTCAGCTTCATAATGCCGGTCAACACATGGCCATCCGTGAAAGTCGTGGAGCCGGCATGTGCTCACGAGAGCCACTTATGTTGACACGCAACGTCCCAACTCATGAGATCGTGTTCTGCATCGTTATTCACAAGCTATTTTTACTCTACCTAAGAACCAAAACCTTCACGCATCATGGTCATCATGTCAGTAGCTGCCTCGCCTCAGCGGGCACACAAACCGTACCATATTACCGTTACGCACATTCCGCCAATAGTCACCAGTGCAAAGTGTGAAATTATATCTTGAAGAGCTCAAGCTTGTAGGTGTCCTTCTTTCGCATGTTCAATGGTAGCAGCCTGGCAGCGGCCTGCCGCACCACCGCGATGAATGCGTGCGCGGTGGGAGAGGCCTGGCCTGCCATGGTATGCGCAGCGTGTATGGCGGGAGATACATGTTTCGCAGGTGCCGGGGTGGTGGAATCCACCAACACCTTGGCTAAAAATAGGGCCACTGTGCCAGGGTGCGCCGGCAAGGCAGCCCAAACACGAGGCGTGCAAAGCTCCACAAAGCAATGCAAGTAGCCCTCATGGCCTCGCAAGGTGCTAGAAGCACGTGATGCCGCGGCTACTGCCGGGTATAAGGTGTGTTGAGAACTAGTGATGCGCCTAGTGTGTGTGTATATGCCTCTTACATACAAGTGTGCATACACTAAGGATAAGTGCAGCAAGCACACCAACTATAGAGATAATGTGCGACCCACTGTATTAAGCAGTATACAGTGTCTTATATACTATGCTACTAAGTACTAGTCAACTCAAGTCAACTCTAGTCAAAGTCAACACTAGTCAATGGTCGAAGTCAACGACTAAAGTCAAAGTTGACCATGGTTGACCATAACTGCCGTAACTGCCGTCCTTCTCCTAACTCTGGTAACTCCCGTATCTATAAAGGTTAAGCTGATCGTACCAACTACATGTAGGCGCCACCTATACATGTACTTTCAACAAGCTATAACATTTAACACTCCCATGCGAGCAGCTTGACCTTGAACTCCAAGTTCTTCTCGCAAGCTTACCCACATTAACTTACTCCATTGAACACTCCTACGTATGTGTTGCTCCCACGGACTTGATGCTTGTCTCCGTGACACCATCCTTCTCCTCGTGTTGCCAGCACAACTACAAGGTTCCAATACTCCTTGTTTCCTCCTCGTAGTTGTCGCATCAAGTTCCACCACGCCACGCCTGACCTTGCTCAGGTGATTTTGAAGACTCCCTCGATGGCAAACTATGCTATAATCTATACTGAGTTCTCTACCTTACCAGTGCTGTACCAGAGTGTAGGCCGTGCAAGGGTTGAGCAGACCCTTTTACCAAGGAAAGTACCCCTCCCATCTCCTGTTCGCTAGCTATACAACTCAGTCCTTGCATGCCAATCAGTTGAAGTCTTCAATATAGTACCGCACACCTGTGCTACCAAAAAAACAACTCCACAGCAATGCAACCTCTAGTGTATGCAGCTCAACACCAGCAACTACTCATAGGCTAGCAGTAACTCTCACAGACCTTTGTGTCTGCGATCTCCGTCTACGCATGTCCTTCACGCGCCCCTGCAGTGGGAGAGGACGGACGAACACCATCCACTGCAACTCCTTGAGGTCCTCACCAGTGCTAGAAAGCAATCGCCATCATGGCGTGCTCCTCCTTGGTTGCCTCATCGTGGATCCTCTTCTGGCACTCACGAATGAAGTGGCCCTTCATCTTGCAGTAGTGACACTCTTTGTCACGTGATGGCTTCCCGCCACCTGCTGTGCTCCTGCTTCGTGTGTGTTGAGAAGATGAGGCAGCAAGTGCGATAGGTTCTCCACCATTCTCTATCTCCTAAACATCCAACTTGCCTTCCACAACTAGCAGCTTAGGCACTACATCAGCAAACTTCAAAACCACATTTGAGGACTCCAACACAGTCACTAGCATAGCAAAGCTCTTTCCTAAGCCAGCTAAGACTGCCCACATCACCTCCTCTTCCTTCACATCGTGGCCCATTGCTGCAAGTTCTTGCCAAAGCTCCCTTGCACGCGAGATGTACTTCTGATTGGCTCTTTGTGCTCCATCTTTAGAAGTGTCAGCTTGCGTCTCAGCTGCAACTTGCGCGAGTTGCTGTTGGCCTTGAAGAGGGTATCGAAGACCTCGCACGCCTCACGTCCAGTCTTGCAATCCGCAACAAGAGGGAGATAAAAGTCTTTGACGTGCAAGCCTACCAGCGCAAAAGTTGATTGTGAGTTCTTTGTGAGGTACCAGTGTCACTTGTTCTTGGCCGCAATAATGTGGAGGAAGTGGGATCGATAAAACTCCAGAGCTTCTTGCGGATTAGCACCAACTTCATCTGCAGCGACCATGAAGCGTAGTTGTGCAAATCAAGGGACTCAATGGGCATCCTATTTGTGTCAGCAATTGCTTGCTACACAATAGTAGAACTCACCCTCTCCCCAAGAACACTCTACTAGTAGGCGCCTATGCTCAACACTTTCTCTCACTAGCACAAGCGATCACACAAGCGAGTGTGGGCCCATAACCTGTTGAGAACTAGTGATGCGCCTAGTGTGTGTGTATTTGCCTCTTACATACAAGTGTGCACACACTAAGGACAACAAGTGCAGCAAGCACGCCAACTATAAAGACAATGTGCGACCCACTGTATTAAGCAGTATACAGTATCTTATATACTATGCTACTAAGCACTAGTCAACTCTAGTCAACTCTGGTCAAAGTCAATATTAGTCAACACTAATCAATGGTCAAAGTCAACGGTTAAAGTCAAAGATGACCATGGTTGACCGTAACTGCCGTAACTCTCCAAATGCTCGTAACTCCCGTAATTATAAAGGTTAACCTGATCGTATCAACTACATGTAGGCGCCACCTATACATGTACTTTCAACAAGCTATAACATTTAATAGGGTGCGCAGGCGCTCAATCTTATAGTCTGCGGGGACATTGGGCATCATCGATTGTAAGCTACGCTCGACAGCATCTGTACACATCATGTGTCAATGGCCAAGACGCAAGTCAATTCGCGATGCCCACATGCGAGTGTTTGGCAAGCCCGCTTGGAGTTTCGTGACTTGTGGGCTAGGCCACAAGCAGGCTGGGTTGTTAGGCAGGCATACAACATCTGTATTAAATGGTGCCCACACTCCCGGGCAGAGAACGGGCCACCAATTTTTTTTTGGGGGGGGGGGTGGTCCATTTAAGTACGATAAGGCACATGCGAGCCTTGCAGTTGCAAGCATGTTGCAAGACAATACCAACACGGTGTGGAGGGGGGGGGGCGGGGGGGCGCATTAGTTGTTGCAGCCAGCCTCCAATCCTAGTGAAAGGCATTGCCAAACGAGCCTGTACATGGCAATGCCGAGTTGAAGGCCACACAATGCTGGCATTTGTGGCAAAGCGGTCCACACTTAAGGGGCCCCACTTGCGGGCGAGCGGGCCCAAGGTGTTTTGAGAGTCCAACCAATCCGATCTGGTGCCCTAGAGAGCGCGTCCACCTCCTCAATAAGCTCGCGTGGCAACCACTTTATGTGCAAGCAGATGCAATGGCGGTGGCAATGTAATAACGCAATATGCACTTGCTGCACGTGTGCGGCCTCACTGCCCCTTTTGCGCATGATGTAGTACACATTGCGGGCATCACCATAGCACAGCACAGTCCGCCCATATAGCTCCGCCTCTACAGTTAACATTGCTCGCTCAAGGCCTAAAAGCTCATATTATGTTAATAAAGTTAGGCACTCCTCATGTGTAAATGTGCCTTTTGCTACTGGGGTAGCCATGCCATGGCGCACTAGTCCCCAACCAGTGCCGCTAGCGTCCACATAATACACAATGTTCGGCCGTACTGTGGGCCATATAGGCGCAACATAAAGCTCCTTAATGTGGTCCCGCAGCGTGAGCTCATCAATTTCCGCCTTGTGTAGCACCATGTGTGAGTTCGGAGTGGCGCGTCTCAACCAAGCGGCATGTATGCCAAGTCATGAGTTTGATGGCAGGGCCCAACACCATGAACATGGATTGCAGCTTGCTATAAACGCCAGCAACTTCACTAGCACATGGCGCCTATTACCACATGCGCGCTGCAAGTATCCAAGCAAACCATTGCGCTTCTTGCCGGGGATACGAAAAGTGCCAGTGTGTGTATCCCGCACAAAGCCGAGGCAAATGATGACTCTGCTGAGCACCACCTGTGCATTAGTGTCAATCACCAGCCCGCACCATGCTGCATCTGCTTGCACAATGAGTAGAGTGGAGGCATGCTCAGCCTTGGAGCGAGCAGCAATGGGAAGTCGTCAATGTATGGCAATACACGCACGCCCTGCACTTGCCAACGGTGCACCAATTGCTTCATCACTTTTGTGAACACAAAGCACGCCATGCTCAACCCAAATGGTAACGAGCAGAAGTTGTACACTTTTCCAGCGAATGAGCACCCCAAGTACTCTAAGATGCGTGGTGTATGTCCACATGATAATAACCGGACTTCAAATTCGCGGAGAACAACCAGTCCTCGGGCTGCAGTAAGTTTGGGATGCTGAGCACATCCTCATACTTGAATGGCGTGTTCACCAAGTCGGAGTTGACAGCGCGCAAGTTCATGACGAGGCACAGCTTGTGGCCATCATTAATCACATTGAGTGAGCTCATAAAGGG
>RHPI01001965.1:236812-278444 GCA_009103225.1 Chlorokybus atmophyticus
GGAGGGGGCGGGGGGGGACACTCTTGTGCGGCCCCACTATGCACTAGGTTGGCGATAGCAGCCGAGTGAAGTCCGCAAACTCATGCACACCCTCGTAGCTGGTGAATGCCCATTCGGGGGGAGGGTCAGCCGCCCATGGTAGCTTATACCCGTACTCCACTCAGGACAGGACCATAGTAGAGTTGTAAAATTGCCGCCATGCTGATAAGGCCTTTCGTAAGCGGTGTGTTATGTATGGACCTTTCACAACCAAGTTGCTAGGTGTGTGTGCATTTTATGCATTTTGCTTTGAAACTCATGGTGTTTCTTGTAGTCCTCCACCAACTTTTACTCAATCAAAGTGTGGTTAAGGGCCACCGTGCACACTGCCTCCGTTTTTACCCTTCATATGTGCAACAAGTGAGTGCAAGCACTCCCATATTGTAACGGTCACCACTTTTGTAAACAATGCCTAATTAGGACGTTCAAGGTGTTGACAGAAAGCGTTGCTCAGCACTCAAACCGAACAGCGGCTGCAAGTAATAGGCAGTTGCATCTAGCCGAGGCCTTCCATGAGCCCAATAATGTGCAAAAATAGTAAACCGTGTTTAAATCTCACATTTATTAGCTCTGCACAAGCGTCATTATGTCACAATAATAAATTCAAAGTCTCATGCCTTTTGGAGGTAATCTAAGACTTTAAAATGAATTCATAGGCATTACATGCGCACAAGTATTTAGCTACTAGACGGTTATGATACAGCTATGGGGCTTTGCTACCAAACTAGTGGCCGCCACGGCCTACAAAGGGCTTACGATAATACGCACGCAGGTGCCCTGGCTTCCCGTGATTGTAGCAAGTGCGGGAGTTACATTGACCCCCAGTGGAAGCGGCCTGAGGCTGCATAGGAGTGGTCCTTCAATTGGTAACTGGGTCCCGCATCATATGCATACAACCCAGAGTAAAAGGGGGGGTACTAGCCCCGCCCCTTGTTGGGATGGTAGGCAGGCTTTATTGAGATTGCATAGTAGCAACAATGACAAACACAAGTGTGGCGCTGACAATAGAGCAGAGTGGATCTTATTGTCTTGCACAACATACAGTGTCTTATATAGTACACTAGTGAGCGCTAGTCAACACTAGTCAACGCTAGTCAAAGTCAACACTAGTCAACACTAGTCAACGGTCAACATTAAAGATCAAAGTCAACGTTGACCATAGTGGACTGTAACTCCTATAACGGCAGCTGACCGTAACTCCCAAGGTGAAGATGATCGTAGAAGTTTAGCTAAGGCGCCTAGCAAAGTACCTTTAACACTCCCACGCGAGCATCTTTAGCCTTCAACTCCGAGCTCCAGGCAACAAGTCTGGAACTTGGTTGATGGTAGTGGCTTGGTCATGCAGTCCGCGAGCATGTCCTCCGTGCTACAGTACTGAACTCCACCTCACCGCGTGCAACTCTCTCTCTCACCAGGTGGTGCATGATGTCGATGTGCTTCGACCTGGGAGATGTGATAGGGTGCATGCTCAACTTGAGCGCTCCTTGGTTGTCACACATGATAGTGACCCGGCTCAGTGCATGTCCCAAGTAAGTGACCAACTTGCGAAGCCATAGTGCTTCTTTCACCGCAGATGAAGCCGCCATGTACTCGGCCTCAGTGGTTGATGCAGCAACAGTGGGCTGTAGTCGGCTGTTCCAGCTGACGACGCCTCCTCCCATCAGGAAAGTGTCCTGTGGTAGACCTCCTCGTGTCGAGGTCCCCCGCATATTCTGCATCAGAATAACCCTGTAATGTAATGTCTTTTGTCCTCCCCAAAGTGATACCCACGTCCAAGGTGCTGCCAAGGTAGCGAAGAACTCCTTTTGCCGCCTTCCAGTGCTCCATGGTTGGTGCTGACATGTGTCTCGCCAAGATTCCACGGCTTGTGCGATGTCGGGCCTCGTGCTGATGGACAAGTAGATGAGGCTCCCAACCAGCTCACCGTATGAATGTGTAGCCTTGTCAAGCACGGTGGTAGTGTCCTGCCTTGAGTAGATGTACTCCCACGCTCAGTGGTGTTGCCTTGCCCTTGGCGTCTTGCAACTTGAACTTCTTGAGTACATTCAGGATCATCTGCTTCTTGGTGATCTTGATTGTCCTTGCAACTCTGTCTCTGGTGATGACAATCCTTGATTGCCTTCTTAAGGCGCTTCGCCTCGGCGTCATCCGCGGCCAGAGGATGTCCCTTGAGCTCCTCCATCACTTTCCAGTTGTGTTTGTTGGCTACTTCTAAGTAGTGAAACTGTTTGAATACCTCCTCAAACGCTGCGCACAAAGCACATGTAAGCAACACGAGTTGCATCAGCACACTGGCTCAAAGCCATAGGGTCCAGCGCCAAGCGCACCCACATCCCACCCTCAACTTTACATACCACATGCCCTGCGGATTCGGATGCATATGATGTGCCCTGTTGTGCTTGTTACCTTGCTGTGAGGTAGTCATAATGTGAATACAGGGGTGAGCATGCAAAGATGTTAAGTGCGGGCCCTCCCCCCCCGCCGGACATGGGGGGAGGAGGGATGCGGAACAAATGCATCTCGTGCATCTATGTTGATCAGGGAAGCGCCTTTATAAGGCCCATAGCGCACGCATGTGCAAGTGGGCATGGACCAAGTCCGCACCCACATGATGATGTTTGTATGGACGCTCGTGCACATGACGCTACAAAGAATGAGCCCACCTTTGATGTTCTCCCGGCGACCATGAGCGAAGTGAAGATCGAGAAAGTGAGCGGGCACACGGTCGAAGGAGCTCGCCGCCGCGCCGATGTGAGCCGCCACATCCACATGTTGCCGAGCCCGCTTCTTCAAGTTCTCCTTCCAAGGGGTCGCGGGCTCGGTGTAGCGGTTGCACATCGCCGCCACCCGAGCATTAGGAGTGTAGGAGTCGCTCTCGCGGCGAAAGATGCTCACAAGTAGTGGATGGTTGGGCTCGTCCATGGGTTCATCAAGAGGGATGGCGGGCGCTTTTCCACGCTTGAGGCGGATGTTTTCCGCTTCCAACTCCTCCAACCTCCTCGCCATGGCCTCCGTGGGTGTGGTGGAGGCGTTGGAAACCGGGCTTGCCGCCCTCTTTCTACGCTTGTAAGTGACCGCGGGCGGGTCGTCGTCGTCATGATCATCCTCATCATCACCATCACCATCCTTGTTCACCTCCTCCCCATCCACCACGAGGGGGTGCTTTCTTTTCTCCTCACTCTCCGCTCGCCTCTCCTCCTCCTCACTGAAGGTCTGGCAACACGGACTTCTCGCCTTTGCCAAGCGGTTGGAGGCCATGAGAGCCGCCGCCGCCGAGGCTTCCACGTCCTCGCCTTGCCCTTGGGCGCTTGCTTGCGCCCGCGTCAACCTCTTGTCCATGGTGAAGGTCCCCCTTCCCCCTCACCACACTCGCCACCCTCGCCAAGGATGGCGCCGCCGTGCTAGGGTTTCAAGCGACTAGATAAGGAGCTTGTGGCTCACACTCACGCCTAGTGAGTGCTTGTGCCCCCTAGTGCCCGAGGCACTAGGGGCACAAGAGTCTCATAACTCATTAACGAGTTCTTGAGTTCATGGGCGCGCATTTCATGCGCTTCATGAACTCATATACTTCTTGAGTACATTCAGGTTCATCTGCTTCTTGGTGATCTCGATTGTCCTTGCAACTCTGTCTCTGGTGATGACAATGCCGAGAAACAAGCGTGCATCGCCAAGATCTCGAATCTCAAAAGCAGATTGCAGTGTCACCTTGATATGTGACGTTGCAACAGTGTCGTTTGATGCCAAGATAATGTCGTCCACGTACACCAGCAACCACACTTGGCCGTATTCACTGATGAAGAGCCCGGGATCTGATGATGACTGCTGAACGCCCATTTCTTTAGCTCCTTGCTGAGCCGAATGGGCCAGACTCTTGGCGCTTGCTTAAGCCCATAAAGAGCTTTATATAGCAAGCAAGCCTTTCCTGAGCCTCCCTCCTCGTAACCTTGAGGCTGCTGCACGTAGATCTGCTCATCCAACTCTCCATAGAGAAAAGCAGTCTTCACGTCCAGGTGGTGCAGCTCCAAGTCCTCTACAGCAACCTTTGCAAGCAGCGCCCTGAAGGTTGTGTGCTTACTGGCAGGCGCAAACACCTCCTTGTCGTCAAAGCCCTCCTCCTGTAGGAAGCCCTTTGCCACAAGTCGCGCCTTGTAGCGCTCGATGTTGCCCTTGCCGTCACGCTTCATCTTGTACACCCACTTGACAGGTATAGGCTTGACGCCTTGTGGAACCTGCTCAAGTACTCAAGTCTTGTTGGCGTGTAGCGAAGCAATCTCCTCATCCATGGCCTTGCGCCACAACTCAGCATCTGGAGCTGTATTGGCCTCATGGTAAGTGCTTAGCTCCTTCTCCTCAGTGGTTTCAGCGCTCATGGCCTGGAACCTTTGGTAGAATTGAGGTGGCGCTCTGTTTCTCACAGGTGAGCGCCTCTCCTGCTCATCCACAGGTGCAATCTCGTCCTCCTCAAGGTGTGGCGCACCATTAAGAACCTTTATGTTGGCAGATGGTGTGGTGATGACCTCTGGCTCCTCAGCAAGGTCATTGTTCACAGGCGTAGAAGGTGTTGTTGGTGAAGTCGCCACCATCTTCTCGTCGAAGACAACATCCCTTCGAACCACAATCTTCTTGCGGTCCTCAAGCAAGATCCTGTATGCCTTGGAGTTTGGCTCGTACCCGACAAAGACACCCATCTCCCTCACGTTCTCAAGCTTCCTTCTCAGCTGCTTGGGGATGTGTGGATACGCCTTGGCTCCAAACACACGCATGTGCGTCACATCAGGCTTCGCACCGTAGAACAACTCCCACGGGGTCTTGGCTTTATTGCTCGTAGGTGACCTGTTGCGGATGTAATTGGCCGTGACAAATGCCTCAGCCCACAAAGCTTTGTCCAGCTTTGTATTTATAAGCATGGCACGCACGCGCTCCACAAGCGTGCGGTTGAGACGCTCTGCAGCACCGTTTTGCTCAGGGGTGTAGGGTGCAGTAGTCTCATGCTTGATGCCATGCTCATTCAGGTAGCTCTTCAAGGTGTGGTTGAGATACTCAGAGCCTTGATCACTTCTCAACGCCAACACCTTTGTCTTTGCTTGTGTAGCCAGCTGAGTGAGTGTCCTCTTGACTACATCAGCAACATCCGACTTCGCAGCAACTGGAATAATAGCAGACAGCTTGCTGAAGTCATCTATGAAAGTGGCAACGTACCAACTCCCTCCAGTGGACGCAACTGGCATGGGACCGCACACATCCATGTGCACGAGATGCAAGGGTGCTGTACTGGTGCGGGAAGAGGTAGGAAAAGGCTGCCTAGGCATCTTGCTCAGCACGCACGTCTCGCATAGATCATCTTTTACTGCGTTGATGTCCTCCGCTTTGATGTTGATCCCATTCACCATGTCCTCAGCCACCAGTCTTGCCAGGTAGTCCCATTCAAGTCTTCGGTGCCAATGACGAGCTGTGTCCGATGCAGTGACTATCGCAGACAACGCAGGCTGCCGATCCAGTGTGATGCAGTACAAGCTCTCTCGCAATGTGCCCTCCACAACAACAATGTTGTTCACCTTGACTTGACACTTTTGAGCATTGAAGTTAACTTTGGCGCCTGCGCTTGTAGCTCTTCGAACGGAGAACCGGCTGGAAGCTAATCCTGGCACGTGGATCACCTCTTTCAGGGCCACTTCATGTGTAGCGCCCGCCACCACAGTGTGTAGGATGACGGTGCCCACTCCCACAGCTTGCAAGTGCAGCTTGTTGCCAAAGCTCACTTTCACACCAACAGCATCGCTCAGAGCATGATATTCATGGAACTCATATCTGTGTGGGGTCATATGCTGTGTGCACGCAAAATCAAACAACCAAGCGCTTTCGATAGCAGTGGTGCTAGCAGCAAGTGCTACAGCTTGTCTATCAGAACCTTGTTTCTGTTGCTGATCGCGCTTCAACTTTCGACTGTCCTTCTTTAGGTGTCCCTTCTTGTCGCAGTAGTGGCAGGTACGCGTCTCCTTCTTCCCACCACCGTTATTGTTGTTGGGGCGTGAATTGGATTGTGCCGCGAATGCCACAGCTTCAGCCTCGTCCTGGCGTCCTGGTGAAGTGGATGCTCGTTGCTCGACTTGAAGTAGGCGTGGGGTGATGGCCTCGAGGGAGCTCCTCACTGGTTGACTCCATAATGGTGACAGTCATCTCGAACTCCTTGGGCAAGCCAGCAAGGATGACCCAGACCACCTCCACCTCCTTCACTTCGTGTCCAATGGCAAGCAAGTCGTCCCACAGCTGCCTGGCTTGTGAGATGAACTTGATGACAGGTTCAGCAACATCCTTCCTCAAAGCATTCATCTGCTTCCTCAACTGCAACTTCTTAGCATTGTTTTTAGCCTTATAAACCTCAGCAAACTTCTGCCACAACTCTCTAGCAGACTTGCAACGTGCAACAAGCGCTAAGTGATGCTGTACCACTGTCAACGCAAGTGCCTGATTGGACTTTTTCTTCATGGGTGCGTCCTCTAAGTCGAGAGGGCGCTCCGTGGGATCCACCACCGACCATAAATCCTTGTGCATGAGTAGCATCTGCATCCGGATGCTCCATGTCCCATAATTGTCGAGGTTCAATGGCTCGATGTTGACCTTATCATAGCTGGTCGCCATGCTTCCTTTGCTAGTCTGCAATGAAGACGGCGCCTCCCCAAGCTACATTAACTTGTACTTGCTATACTAGCGCTAGTGTGGGCCCATAACCTATTGAGATTGCACAGTAGCAACAACGACAAAAGTGTGGCGTTGACAATTAAGCAGAGTGGATCTTACTGTATTGCACAACATACAGTGTCTTATATGGTACACTAGTGAGTGCTAGTCAACACAAGTCAACGCTAGTCAAAGTCAACACTAGTCAACACTAATCAACGGTCAAAGTCAAAGTCAATGGTCAAAGTCAAAGGTTAAAGTTAACGTTGACCATAGTGGACTATAACTCTCATATCGGCAGTTGACCGTAACTCCCAAGGTGAAGATGATCATAGAAGTTTAGCTAAGGCGCCTAGCAAAGTACCTTCAACAGGCTTTACCTTGGGCTTGGGCTGCGCCGCAACCACATCCTTCAACGCCTTTCAGTAGCCGCTTTGCCTCATCATCAACCATTGTGAGGGGGTTGCGCACCAGCTCGTCCACAACCTTCTAATCATGCTCGTTAGCCACTTCCACATAGTGGAATTGCTTACACACCTCATCAAATGCTGCGCACAGAGCACACATGAGCAACACGCATTGCATGTTCATGCGGGCAAAGCCAATGAGTTTAGCGCCAAGCGCACCCCAAATCCATTCCCATACCTATCATGTGCATATGCGCATGCAAATGCGGATATTATGCCCTGTTGTGCTCGTTCCCTTACTGTGGGGTAGTCATATGTGAATATAGGGTGAGCGTACAATGGTGTTAAGTATGGGCCCCTCCCCCCCCCCCCCCCCCCCCCCCCCCCCCCCCCCCCCCCCCCCCCCCCCCCCCCCCCCCCCCCCCCCCCCCCCCCCCCCCCCCCCCCCCCCCCCNTAGACATCGGGCTAGCGCCTTCATAAGGCCCATCATGAACGCATGTGCAAGTGTATGTGGGCCTAATCTGCACCCACATATTCATGTACCTACATGCGCGTGTATGTGGCTTAACAAAGAATGAGCCCACCTTTCATGATAACTTTGCGGCCTTTAACAAAGTGGGGGTCTTCGGCGAGGTGGGCGGGCACACGATCAAAGGAGGATGCCGCCGAGCAGAGCAGAGCCGCAACCTTGAGGTGTTATCGAGCCCGCTTTTTCAAGTCCTTCCTTCAAGGGGTGACGGGCTCGCTGAAGCGGGTGGCCATGGCTCCCACTCGAGCGTTGGGGTTGGTGGAGTCGCCGCTATCACAACAAAAGATGCTCACAAGTAAGGGGTGGTTGGGCTCGTCAATGGGCTCATTACACGGGATGGAGGGCGCCTTCTCACGCTTGAGGCGCATATTGTCCGCGTTCAACCTCCACATCATTGCCTCTGTGGGTGTCATGGGTGGGGTAGAAGCATTGGAGAGCAGGCTGGCCTCCCTCTTCCCACGCTTGTAAGTGACGAAGGGCGGGTTCACATCGTCCTCATCCTCCTCACCACCACCATTACTCTCCTTGTTCACCTCCTCCTCTCCCCTCCCCACGGGGGGGGCGCACCTCTCCCTCCTCCCTCGTCACTCTCCTCTCCTCCTCCTCACTCAAAGTGTGGCGATACGAACTCTTAGCCCGCGACAAGCGATTGGCGGATACCATCGCCGCCGCGGCTGTGGCCGCCACCTCCATCATTTTGGGCACTTGCTTGTGACCATGTAACCATGGTACAGGTCCTCCGCTCACACCTCCTCACCACACTCGCCACCCACGCAAAGGGTGGCGCCGCCGTGCCAGGGTTTCAAGTGACTAGATGAGGAGCATGTGACTCATAACTCACTCTATAGAGTGCTTGTGCCCCCAAGTGCCTAGGGCACTAGGGGCACAAGAGTCTCATAACTCATTAACGAAATTTCGAGCTCATGAGAGCGCATTTTATGCGCTTCATGAAGTCATATATCGTTATGTGAAGCTATAGGTTGCTGTTATGTTCCAATTTATGTTAAATGTTACTAATTGTTGAATGTACATGTATGAGCGGCGCCAACATGTAGTTGGTACGAACAGCCTAACCTTCATAGTTACGGGAGTTACGAGAGTTATGAGAGTTACGGCAATTATGGTCAATTGTGGTCAACTTTGATGTTGACCGTTAACTTTGACCGCTAATTGGTGTTGATTTCTACTAGAGTTGACTAGAGTTAATTAGTACTTAGTAGCATCGTATATGAGACACTGATTACTGCTTAATACAAAGGGTCGCATATTGTCTCGATAGTTGGCGTGCTTGCTGCACTTGTCCTTAGTGTGTGCACGCTTGTATGTAAGAGGCACATATACACACACACTAGATGCATTACTAGTTCTCACTAGTTTGTTAATAAAGAGATGTATTTGATATCGTTGTTTGCATAAAACGCGCAATTGGCCAAATGCTGGCGCTGGTTGTAATGCGGTTGGTTAATTAAACGCGCACAAGCGCGCGACCTAAGTCAGTTGTTGGTTGATTTGTTTTTGCATCAATTGCGCTAGTTTAAGATTACGTCGCCAACCATTGCAAAATTAATGTTAGTATATAACTTTTGGATCGTCACGGTCATCGCTAATTTCCTTATAGGTAAACGTGCATTTCATTCTGTAACATGTTGTAAAAGTTATAACATGCGCAGGTGCTGCACGCGTGCCCACCCGTTTGGATACTTGGGTCATATTACCCATGGGCAATGCATAGTTATGCGGGGCATGTACCACAATATGCAAACTATTGTGTATGATAATGAAGCTCCCACCTAGCAACAACATATTATGTTTTGTCTTGTTGTCGCAGAACCATGTGCTTGCTTTAACCTTCTCATAACGTGCTTGTCGCACAACCCCATCAGGGAGGTCTGGCAATATGAGAGGCACAACGAGTACATGGTTGGATTTTGCACAATATAAGCGCGCAAGCCCGCAAGTGAGGCCCTCACACTGTTGACCGATTTATAAACTCAAGGCAAATATGGGTGCAAGGCGTTCATCTTTGCACTGCCATGTTCGAGCTTCTCTACTGCTGCTATGCAATGTGCTTGATAGCTCCCAAAGAGCCACCTTTGCGGGGTAATTACCTTGTGCCGTACTCGCAAGTACCAAACATGTATGTGCGTAAGCTCATACCAAAAACCACGCGATGAGCAATGCTTGGCCTCATTCATATGTGCCCATCCTACTCGATAAATGTTTTTAGCCTACCACATAGTGACGCACTTATGGCAAGCCTGACTGGCTCCGGCTCCCCAAGTGTGGGCAATGCATGTAATTGCTGGTTTCAACCGACCGTGCACACGACGGCCCAATGACATGATGTATGAGTTCAGTTTCTACTAACAGCCGTGACCCGGCTAGTTAACCTGGTTGGGTCCAACATACAAGTGGCGCATAGCAGGCAATGAGCGGCCGCTTGGTTACATCATATAGTTAAGTTGTTCATGAATGGCACTTAAGCCAATTGCAAACCGCGCAAATGCGCTTTCTATTACCAATGATAAAACCGTGTTTTGTATATATATATATATATATATGGATCCACTTGTGTGCACGGCCGTTGAACCCAGGAGTAACCGGTATTTTGAGAAAAATGTTAAGGTGTCTATAGTTGCAATGGAGTGAAGGTGCGTGTCGTTGTTGCAAACCAACGGTGCCTCACCATAAAAACAAGACTAGTATTGCACAAG
Organism: Chlorokybus atmophyticus; assembly: GCA_009103225.1. Taxonomy (NCBI): domain Eukaryota; kingdom Viridiplantae; phylum Streptophyta; class Chlorokybophyceae; order Chlorokybales; family Chlorokybaceae; genus Chlorokybus; species Chlorokybus atmophyticus. The sequence goes on from RHPI01001965.1 coordinate 247,181, forward strand.
TTGCTTGCTTCACATGAAGACATGGCTGCACACAATACCGCGACAGTTAACAAGATTGTGGCCAAATACATAGTTGATACGCTAGGTTGTAACATTTTTCAATTGTGTGGGAGTGTGCAGAGTCTGCAGACCTAGTAGCCTTTGCATGGTCAAGCTACTCATGTCTTGCAAGGCACATATGTGTAATTACCCCACGCCGCAAGGTAGCATGATGTGAGCTTATGATAGTCGGCGCTGCACTGAGTGATACATTGTGTCTATGAATGCACACTAACAACCTCGCATTGTGAGTGCACCTAGGCGGACCTTGTAAGCTAGCATGCCGTTACTCGTGCAAGAGGTACATGTGGCATAGTGAGAAGCATTATGCTATTTGCATGTGGGTGAAAGTTGTAAAAGGAAATAGGCATGGGCCCAGCATGCTTTAATACCCACTATAGGCAATTGGGTGGGGCCACCTTAATACAAACAAGAAGTGTGCTTTTAGCACTGCCGTGCGTGTTCCAAGTCCGCAGCCATAGTCACTGAAAAGTAGAGGGATAAGCGCGTATAATGGCATTATTGGCGAATAAATGTCCCCAATGGTGAAGCCTAATGCAAAGTAGTAGTGGCCTTATGCTTCCATAGCCTGAGTGGGTCAATACATTGGCCGTTAAAAGGCTGGCAGCAAATGGCCGACTTCCTCCATGTGCATCCCATTGAACTATATGACAACTTACACGCTAATGAGGCAGTATCAATGGTAATACATAGCCGCCACTTCCGATATAATGCGCAATAGCAAAGGCAGTTGGCAATTAGTAGTTGTGGCGGCGGTGGCGGTGGTGGCGGCGGTTCTTAGCAGTAATGACCCAGCGGCGACACCCACAATAGCAGCGGCAATAGTCTCCTCTGCCCGCCCCACCATCTTTTGATGTGTTGGCTACATGCCAAGGTGCAAGTTCGCCCCCTCCCCCTCCGCCCTCTTGCTTATGGCTTGCACACAATTGGCGCCCCTTTGCAGCTAACGCGTCAGGTTGCTCTTCATAGCTCGCCCCCACCCTTTCTGGCAGTGGCGAGAATCCCCCTCCTCCCTCCCCACCATCTTCTGGTGTGTTGCTGCATGCCAGGGTGCAAGACCGCCCCCTTCCCCTCCAACCTCTTGTATGTGGATTGCACACATGTGGCGGCCTCTTGCAGCAGCAGCTGTGTCAGGCAGCTCACCATTGCCCTCCCCCACCCGCTATTGGTTAGTATGCGGTTAGTCTAATTGTTTGCCTGCAAGTTTGCCGCCACTACCTGCTTACCAAGCACTCTTTCGCAACCCCTGAGCAGGAGATAACAGTGCAAGCAAGATGTTAAATGTTATAGCTTGTTGAAAGTACATGTATAGGTGGCGCCTACATGTAGTTGATACGATCAGGTTAACCGTTATAGTTGCGGGTGTCATGCGCGTGCGTGTTGGTGGCGCAACGCATCGATTATGAGGGCTTTTGAGGTCATATTTCATGAGATAGAGCTGAGTTACGGTCATCACATCGAGGTGTAACTCAATTACGCTGGTAGGACTCACACTGTGACTGAAAATCGCTGGTTATGACTGATTTGGGTTGTATGGTAGTTGTGGCAGCCAAAGTGGTTAAAACGGTTGTCGAGGCGTGGTAGGAGGGTATGTAAGTGTTCTTGACTTGTGTTGCAGCTAGTTGAGCGCAAGTCCCTTGTTCTATTGGGAGTATACAGCTACTTGGAGAGGCTTCAAGACTTGGTTGGTCGTTGCCTTGGTTGTGTGCTTGCCTTGAGTGTGCACGTGCTTGGATACGCTTGTGTGAAGTGTATGAGCGTGTGCCACACCTTGCGAACGGACTTAGCCTCATCTCCCCGTGCATCACATGCCAATTGCAAGTATAGAAGGCCGTGCTTGAGTCTAGGTTGGCTAAGACACGCGCTTGTTATTTGCGCTCAACTCATTGGCATAAAGGTGTGCGGGTGTTTGTGGTTGTGGTGGACGTGGAATGCCCGTGGAAACAAGGTCAGGAGCTGGTCTGAAGGAGCTTGAAGTCCCCTTGAAGGAGAGAGAAGAGTTGCCCGAGAAAGAGGTGCCTACTTCCCCGAGCGAAGGAGACTACGAGAACGAGCCAGCCGGTGACAAGGAAGACCACGAGGAGGTTGAAGAGGTTGAAGAGGAGGAGCCAGATCTGATGGACACCTTGTTGAAAACGGAGATGGAGGGTGCGCGCACGCGTTTCAGCGGTCGGCCCAGCACATTGGAGCTACAAGACTTCAAGGGTAGGTTTGAGTGTCGCATGATTAGCTGGTCGGCACGTGATAGGTCATGGAATGAGCACAAAGCATTCAAGATGATGCCCGAGTTCTTGGAGGATGAAGCTTTGAGCACGTGGAGGGAGTTCAAGAGGAAGTTGGAGGCACGAGAAGAGGTGTGTAGAGCTGAACATGGAGCTGAGTTTGAGAAGGAGTGGGCGAAGGTGCAGCCCGTGAAGGAGTTCATGGTGGTGTTGACGTCGACGTATCCACAATCGACGCCGGCAAAGATGATGGAGCTGATGTATTTCAAGCGCAAGGATAGTGAGACACCACGCATGATGTACACAAGGATGGTGAAGTTGTTAGAGTACACGGAGCATGAGGTTGTGTCCAACAAGATGGCGGCGGTGCTGTACTTGCGTGCGTTAGAGGATGGCTTGAGGGAGGCGGTGCAAACCGTGTTGCGAGGAGCGCATCAAGGCGCAAGCTACACGCTTCGTGATGTCTTCGTTGCAGCCGAGAACGCTCAATGGCAGCAAGAGTATGAGAAGAGCATTGGTTCGATGGCGGAGGGCATGGCGACGCAGCTGTCGGGAGCTACCAAGCGCACCGATGCTGGTCGGCGCGATGGAGGGCAAGCTACAGTCATCAAGTCAGCTCCGGTGAGGAGTGTAATGGCTGCAAATGGTGTTCCTATGGATGCACGGCATGAGGAGCAGCAAACGGGAGTGTGTTGGAGGTGTGGAGAGGTCGGACACATCGCAAAGTATTGTCCGAAGAGGCAAGGCCTTGTGTGTTCATATTGTGGGAAGATGGGCCATGATGACAATGCGTGTTGGAGCAAGCATCCGCACTTGCGCGCGGAGGTGCTGAGCGGCAAGACGGTGACCAAGCAAGCACATTCAGCTCATGCGGGAAGCTCACAAAGCCATGCGGAGCTGGCGCGAGCAAGCAAGGTGTCCGCGCTCGTTGCCGAGGTGGCCGAGTTGAAGGCGGCGCTAGCGGGGCTGCGCACGCAGCCGAAAGGCAAGCAAAAGGGTGTCCGACAGGAGAAGGCTGATGATGATGGAGGTGCGTACGCATACTTGGCGTATAGCGCGGCGTGGTGCAGCCCGATGGCGGCTACGGCAGCTACGGGGAGTGCGCGCGCAGCACCTACGACGGCGGTATCGCCCTACATGCGAGGCAAGGGGGTCCGCGCTGCAGCCTCGGAGGTTTGTAAAGTTGCTGGGGGTTATGAGGAACTGTTTGCACCAGCTGATGCGCGTTCACGCGCGATATTGGCACCGTTGACGGCGACGGCGGGAGGCCATGCGCCTGCGCCAGCCATGGAGGTGTCGGCGTCGTCGGTGTCGACATTGCCTTCGGTGAGGAGAGTTGTGAGTGTGGAGCAGCATGACGGCATGCGTATTAGTGTGAAGAACGATGTGAATGAGGTGAAGGTGCAGTCCGCGAAGGGTCTGGCATTGTTGTTGGAGACGGCGAGTGCACAAGTCAGCCCTACATGTGCGCGCGAGTTGAAGGTGCCAACGGCGGCGCATGCGGATGCAAGTGCAGTCCATGAGCTGGCGGGAACGCTTCTTCATCAGCCCATGTTGACGCTGAAGGATGTTGGTTGCACTTTGGAGCGTTTGGAGTGCGTGTTGGGGCAGATGTCGAAGCCCGCGACAGCCTACGCAGCTACGCAAGTCACTTTGGATTTCGAGGCAGCTGTGCCGAGTGAGGAGGTGTATGGAACAGTCATATATGAAGAAAAGGAGCTCAATGCAGTGCCGGATGGTAAGCAAGAGCTGGAGGGGGATGTGCCTATCGTGGAGTTAGCAAACGGCATGCACACGAAGGTGATGGAAGAGCCGGTGCAGCTGGACTTGTCGGCGGCGTTGTCGAGACCGGCGGAGAGGCTTGATGTTATGGCGACGGTGGCAACGGTGGACAACAAGCATGGTCATGTGCAGCTGAACGGGTACACACCAGAGCGCGTGCTCGTGGATACATGTGCGGAGCCAGTGATACTTGGAGCGAGAGCGGCGGCGCGCATGGGATTGCAGCCGAAGGATTGGGGGCCATGTCCGTGGCATCTCAAGACTGCTGGAGGAGGGATGGAGGCCGTGTTTGCGGTGACATTAGAGCCCGTGCAGATCCAATTGACTGCACATGGTGGAGGGCGAACCACTCTTGGTGTTCATTGCCTTATCACCGAGGGGGGGAGCTATGATGTGCTATTGGGGCAGGAGTTCTTGTATCCAGTGGGAGGAGGAGTGGACAACTGGTTGGAGCAGGGCTTTTTCAGACCGGGATGGGAGCATGGTGATGGTGAGAAGGCATTCTTTCCGTTACGCGTGAGAGAGGTTGAGGAGGCTCGAAGCGAGGGGGTGGACGGATGCGATGGTGCGTGTGGATGAAGGCGCGTGAGGAGGTCAGCTGGCATTCTCGGGTCGTGAACACCAGCTGAAGGGGGTGTAATACGCGCTTGTTGTGAGTGTTGTGTCATGTGTATGAGTATGTACACTAGTGGGGCAGCTTCGGGAGGATCCTGAGCTAGCAGACATGCATGGAGGAAGCTACAACATGTGAAGGTGGAAAAGGTGCAGCATGATGAGGCCATGACGAGCTGGTGGACGACATCCTCGCGCAACAATAGGATTTGGCACGACACGGGAGTTATAAGAGTTACGAGAGGTACGGGAGTTACAGGAGTTATAGTCAACCATGGTCAACTTTGACTTTGACCGTTGACTTTGACCATTGACTAGTGTTAACTTTAACCAAAGTTGACTAGAGTTGATTAGTGCTTAATAGCATTAAATATAAGACACTGTACACTGCTTAATACAGTGGGTCGCACATTGTCTTTATAGTTGGCGCGCTTGCTGCACTTGTCCTTAGTGTGTGCACACTTGTATTAAAGGGGCAAATACACACGCTCTAGGCGCATCACTAGTTCTCATTAGGTTATGGGCCCACACTCGCTTGTCTGATCGCTTGTGCTAGTGAAAGAAAGTGTTGAGCATAGGCGCCTACTAGTAGAGTGTTCTTGGGGAGAGGGTGAATTGTATTATTGTGTAGCAAGTAATGGTTGACACGGATATGATGCCCATCGAGTCCCTTGATCTGCACAGCTACGCTTCATGGTCGCTGAAGATGAAGTTAGTGCTGATCCGCAAGAACAGGTGACACTGGTACCTGGACAGGAAACTCACAATCAGCTTTTGCGCTAATAGGTTTGCACGTTTAAGACTTCCATCTCCCTCTTATTGCGGATTGCAAGACTGGACGTGAGGCGTGGGAGGTCTTCGACACCCTCTTCAAGGCCAACAGCAATTCGCGCAAGTTGCAACTGAGACGCAAGCTAACACTTCTGAAGATGGAGCACAAAGAGCCAATCCAGAAGTACATCTCACGTGCAAGGGAGCTTTGGCAAGACCTTGCATCAGTAGGCCACGATGTGAAGGAAGAGGAGGTGATGTGGGCAATCTTAGGCTGGCTTAGGAAAGAGCTTTGCTACGCTAGTAACTGTATTGGAGTCCTCAGATGTGGTATTGAAGTTTGCTGATGTAGTGCCTAAGCTGCTAGATGTGGAAGGCAAGTTGGATGTTCAGGAGATAGAGAATGGTGGAGAATCTTTCGCATTCGCTGCCTCATCTTCTCAACACACACGAAGCAGGAGCAAAGCAGGTGATGGGAAGCCCTCATGCAACAAAGAGTGTCACCATTGCAAGATGAAGGGCCACTTCATTCGCGAGTGCTAGAAGAGAACCACAATGAGGCAACCAAGGAGGAGCACGCCACGATGGCGATTGCTTTCTAACATTGGTGAGGACCTCAAGGAGTTGCAGTGGATGGTGTTCGTCCGTCCTCTCCCACTGCAAGGGCGCGTGAAGGACATGCGTAGATGGAGATCGCAGACACAAAGGATTGTGAGAGTTACTGCTAGCCTATGAGTAATTGCTGGTGTTGAGCTGCATACACTAGAGGTTGCATTGCTGTGGAGTTGTTTTTTTGGTAGCACACAGGTGTGCGGTACTGGATAGAACATTTCATTTGATTGCAAGGACTGAGTTGTGTAGCTAGCGAACAGGAGATGGGAGGGGTGCTTTCCTTGGTAGAAGGGTCTGATCAACCCTTGCACGGCCTACACTCTGGTACAGCATTGCTAAGGTAGAGAACTCAGTGTAGTTTATAGCATGGTTTGCCATTGAGGGAGTCCTCGAAACCTGAGCAAGGTCAGGCGTGGCGTGGTGGAACCTGATGCGACAACTATGAGGAGGAAACAAGGAGTATTGGAACCTTGTAGTCCTGGTGGCAGCATGAGGAGAATGATGGTGTCATGGAGACAAGCATCAAGTCCGTGGGAGCAACAGATTCGTAGGAGTGTTTAATGGAGTAAGTTAATGTGGGTAAGCTTGCAAGAAGAACTTGGAGTTCAAGGTCAAGCTGCTCGCGTGGGAGTGTTAAATGTTATAGCTTGTTGAAAGTACATGTATAGGTGGCGCCTACATGTAGTTGGTACGATCAGCTTAACCTTTATAGTTACGGGAGTTACGAGAGTTACGAGAGTTACGGGAGTTACGGGAGTTATGGCAGTTATGGTCAACCATGGTCAACTTTGACTTTGACCGTTAACTTTGACCATTAACTAGTGTTGACTAGTGTTGACTTTGACCAGAGTTGACTAGAATTGACTAGTGCTTAATAGCATAGTATATAAGACACTGTATACTGCTTAATACAGTGGGTCGCACATTGTCTCTATAGTTGGCGTGCTTGCTGCACTTGACCTTAGTGTGTGCACACTTGTAAGTAAGAGGCAAATACACACACACTAGGCGCATCACTAGTTCTCAACACAAGATATTTGAAGTAGCAGTCTTCTTCCCACCGCACTCACTGTTGGCAAGCACGTGCATAGCTTGCCTACCTGTTTACAAGCACCCTCATCACACGCTCACTATCTGCTTGTATGTAAACCTACGCAGTGGTGGCTGCGGATGGAGTCAGTGGAGAGCAGCAGTGAATAAACCACCCCAATCTATAGCGTATGCAACTGACTCTGCCTCCTCTCCCCGCTAGTGGCTGTCCTCTTAAACGTTTCCACGCTCTGTAGCCCCCCTCCCTTCCTCTTACACTATGTCTGTAGGAAGTTGGTAGTTTGTAATCGTGTTGTGTATATAAAAGCCATCTATATGTATGTGGTAAACGTAGCGGTAGGGGTAAACATGCATGCGTGCATTTTTATGAATTAATAATATTATAACTTATAATTGATCATTCATCTTCTGCAGCAGTTGTTAGTTTTTCACCTGTTGGCATGTAACAAGCAGTGTCCATAAGTGAGCGTCAAATGTACAACTATGACAGTTGAGCGATAATGACTTTAATATCAATGTTTAAAAGGTATGTAGCACTTGTGCAGTACATGCGCGTATTCATGTGCATGCAGTGACCGAGCATGGTTGAGCGTGTGCAGTATATCAAAAAAGACTTTGAAGAGATCAAAGAGAAATGGGCTGGCTGACACAGGCTGCGGCTTTGGCTTTACATTAACATCAATTGCATGTGGTATTGCTCAACATTTTACCTACTGTTCTCCTCCTTAAAAGATTGCGCCATGGGTCCGTCCTTTTCATGTGGTGTGTAATAAGTTACGGCATAGTGGGAGGTTGCACGGGTAGTTGGAAGCTACTATTAGCCGTGAGCACAAGTATTTGCCAACTATACAAGTATACTATAAGAGCTTGTTCTCTTTAATGTATGCTGGCTCTACGTGCACGGTCTAGGAAGTTGGCAGTGGAAGTTTGGAACCTTGATGTAGCATTGGCCGAAGCCTTAGCAAAATGTGACAAGTATTGTGTTGAAGCAGCTTAACCACGAGTTGCTTGCTGACAAGCATTTCCAAGAAAAGATTATGTATTGTAAGCGCAAAAAGTGGTTGGCTGATGGTTTGATTGTGAAAAAGACAAATGCGGAGCTTGCCGAAGGTGCAAAGTGTGCGTCCTTTTGCGTATACCACAGCATGTTTTAGGTTGTAAACGGGGTAGTGAGTGTAATGGTGCCAACCTGTTGATAGAAGTGGAAGAAGTTGTTATACCTTTAAATATTGTTAAAAATGCTTTGTATGAGGTGTACACGGATGCATATGCATAAATACAAGTGGGTGGTGACATTTGGACTATGGCCAATGGCAATAAGAGTGAGCATTGCAAGCTTGCAAGTGTAGCTCAACAACATCAACAACGTCCCGAAGAGCACTGAGCACTGATCACTGGCAGCAACCGATTGCAGCATCATTGCGAGCATTATTGGATTGGTGTGCAAGAGAGATTTTGCATGGTTGAGATTTTAGTTTAGCCCACTCGGCTAGTTTGCATTCCTAATAAAAGGTGGGGCCCTGTGTGTGGCCCGGTCGGCTAAGACCTTTTTTGTTCACCTCCCCCTGCGCCATGCAGTGGCCTGTCCCTAGCTCCCTTGTGCTTGGCGCGCGATTGCCTTCGTCCCTAGCTTTTCTCTTTCGACGAGCAAGTGAGCTACTGAGGCGGCTTCCCTGACCGCACCGGAGCAGTGCCAAAATTAGGCTTTTTTGTACTACAATTGATTGTAGTGCGTCATATGAGTTCATGAAGCGCATGAAATGCGCGCCCATGAACTCAAGATCTCGTTAATGAGTTATGAGACTCTTGTGCCCTTCGTGCCTCGGGCACTTGGGGGCACAAGCACTCACTAGATGTGAATTGTGAGTCACGACTCCTTATCTAGTCGCTTGAAACCCTAGCTTAAAGGCGCCATCCTTGGCGACGGTGGCGAGGGTGGTATGCTTTGCAAGTGTACACGCTCCACAAGCTTCAACCTCGGCGTTGGCAGCAGTGGCGCCATCAACGAGTCAAAAACTGAAGAAACGCGTGACTTTCACACCTGGCGTGAATATGTAGGTCCCGTAGTTATAGCCTAGCGCCCTAGTGCAGAATTGTATATAGATCAGCCTATATCTGTACACTTGTACACTTGTATAGTAATGCACTTGGGTGCTGGGCATAGCCACCGTGCTATTGACCCATAGCGACCCCCCAGCACAAGCTGTGTCGCATATAACTTGTGTGTGAGTGTAGTGGGACTCGAACTCAGGTCGCTAGGGCCCGACATTTTGTTCAGAATCCGGATTAGCCCACTTGGCTAGCCTCGCACGAGCTATTGCGGCGGCTATTAGGTATGCTTGGCGTGCAGTTGCCTCCGCTATTGACTGTTTTACAACGAGCGTATGGATTATTGCGGCGGCTTCCCGTACTGCGCCGAAGTAGTGCCATAACATTGGGCTCTTCTTACTGCTGTTATTCACCGTGCGTCCGTTAAGACTTAAACTCAAGTCACTAGGGCCTAACCTTTTGCGCCAGAGCAGTGCCAACAAATAAACTCTTGCTTCAATACCATTTTCTTATGCTTTTGAACTAGCCTACTCGGCTAGCCTTGTGCAATGCTACCCCAGTGGGGTAATCCGAATCTTCAACCGAAGGTCGGGGCCTTAGCGACCCAAGTTCAAGTCACCAAACTTACACATGAGTTATATGCGATACATAGCTCATGCTGGGGGATCGACATGGGTCAATAGATATGCCCAGCACCCAAGTGCATTATCATACAAATGTACAAGTGCATAGATACGGGTTGATGTGTACACAAGTCTGCTCTATGGTGCTAGGCTACAACTATGGGAACTATTTGCACGTTATGTGCGAAAGTGACGCGCCTCTTTAATTTTTGACTTAGTGACGGCGCCATCGCCGCTGAAGCAGTGGTTGAAGCCTGAAAAGCCTGTACACCTGCAAAGTAAACCACCCTTGCCGCCCATGCCAAGGATGGCGCCGCCGTGCTAAGGTTTCAAGTGACTAGATAAGGAGCATGAGACTCGCAACGCATGCTTAGCGAGTGCTTGTGCCCTCAAGTGCCCAAGGCACTAGGGGCACAAGAGTTTCATAACTGATTAACGGGTTCTTGAGTTCATGGGCGCGCACTTCATGCGCTTCATGAACTCATATAACTCACACACGAGTTATATGCGACACACAGCTCATGCTGGGGGGTCGCTACGAGTTAATAGATGTATAAAACAGTGAGAGCACGTACCACCCAAGCCGAGGCTCTGCGGTAGTGTGTGCAACTCAGGCAATGCGGCGCGCACATGGCTATCAATTGCAGTGGAAGACTTCCAAAGCCAAAACTGCTACCACAGGTACCAGGGCACACCTGCCTTCATGGCTTGGGTCGCGGCTCTTAAACGGGCAAAGCGTGTGCCAAAACGCGTGGGGTCCTCCCTCGCCGCGTTAAAGGGCTGCCTTCTCCCAACCCAGCATGGTGCCATATGGCACCAAGGCGTTGCATATGACGCACGTTCCCCACGCTCGTATAATGGAGCGCAGCAACTTGCCCAGGTCTGCATGCCGATACCCCGAGGCGCATAACAACTTTTTGGTGCGCATCACAGGGCACAAGTTACCGCCCACCGCAGCTATATTGTGACGCCCACACTATGTTGATCGGTTTTGCTGCACAGAATAATGAGATTCATGCAGCCTGGGCGAAAGTGTCATGCGTGTTGCCCTCCGCTAGGTCGGAATATCGCATCATACTCGCAAACTTCAGCAGCACCGCCACCGTTTACAACCTGGCCACCACGTCCCACCCATTGCGAGCAAAGTATGAGACCATGGCTCGCAGGAGCTCATGTGGGCGTCCTTTTTTTGCGTGTTCAATGGTAGCAGCCTGGCAGCGGCCTGGCGCTTCACCGCAAAGAGTGCATGCGCAGTGGGAGAGGCCTGGTCTACCATGGTATGCGCAGCATGTATGGCCGAAGAGGCATGTTTCACAGTTGCCGGGGTGGTGGAATCCACCAACACCTTGGTCAGGCAAAGGGCCATTGTGCCAGGGGCTGCTGGCAGGGCAGCCCAGCTACGAGGCGTGCAGGACTCCATAAAGCGGCACCAGTAGCTCTCATGGCCACGCAGGATGCTAATAGCACGTGAGGCTGCTACCACTGCCGGGTATAAGGTGCGCATGCGCTCGATCAATTTTATGATCTTCGGGGACATTAGGCATGAGCAACTGTAAGCTACACTTAATAGCAGCTACACACAGCATGTGTCAATGGCCAGGACGCAGGTCAATGCGCACTGCCCACATGCGACTATTGGGCAAGCCCCTTAAAAGTTCCGTTGCTTGAGGGCTAGGCCACAAGCAGGCTGGGCCTCTGCCTAGGCTCACAACATCTGTAACAGATAGTGTCCACACCCCACCGGGGCAAAGCACAGGCCAACAGTTTTGGGTTGTCCACTCGGGTACAATGAGGCAAATGCGAGCCTTGCGTTTGCGGGCATGGCGCAGAACAGTGCCAATACGGTGTGGTGGGGGATGGCACCAATTGTTGCAACCACTCCAGTTACCATGCAATGCATTGTCAGACGATCCCAAATATGGCAACACCGAGTTGAAGGCCACACATACAGTGTTGGCATCCATGGCGAAGCGGTCTACAATAAAGGTGCCCCACTTGCGGGCAAGCAAGTGGACCCATGGGTTTTGCAAGGTCCAACCATTCCAATCTGGTGCTTTGGAGAGCGCGTATGCCTTCTTATTGAGCTCATGTGGTAACCACTCCACATGCAAGCGGATGCAACGGCAGTAGCAATGGAAAAGAATACGGCATGCCACTTGCTGCAAATGCTTGGCCTCACTGCGCCCTGTACACATAATGTTGTACACATTGTGGGCATCACCATAACACAGCACCGTGCGTCCATGTAGCTCCTCCTCAATAGTGAGCAGGGCACGCTCAAGTCCCAGTTACTCGCGGTATGTTAATAAAGTCAAGCATCCATCCAGCATAAATGTGCCCTTCACCATGGGGGTAGCTGTGCCATGGCGCATTAATCCCCAACCAGTGTTGCTAGCATTGATGAATTGCACTATGTCCGGCTGCACAGTAGGCCAAGTGGGTGCCATTAAGCTGCTCCAAATGGTCTCTCAGCCACATTAATTCTGTGATCGTAGATTGGCGTAGCACCATGTGAGAGCTTCATGAGCGGCGGGTGTCACTCAGCGGCGCGTATGCCAAGTCATGAGTTTGATGGCAGGACCCAACACCATGAACATGAATTGTAGCTTGCCACAGATTGCGAGCAACTTCATCGGCATATGGCGCCTATTACCAATTGCGCGTTGCAAGTCTCTGAGCAAACCATTGCGCTTCTTGCCGGGGACACGAAGAGTACCAGCATATGTATTCCACACAAAGCCGAGGAAAATGACGACATTGCAGAGCACAATAAGTGCCTTGGTGTTGATCACTGGCCCGCACCATGCTGCATCTACTTGCACCATAGACAGGGTGGAGGCATGCTCCGCCTTGGAGCGAGCAGCAAAGAGGAAGTCGTCGATGTATGGCAATACCTGAATGCCTTGCACACGCCAGCGTCGCACCAATTGTTTCATAACCTTTGCGAACACGAAGCACGCCGTGCTCAACCCAAAGGGCAACGCGCAAAAGTTGTACACTTTGCCCGCAAACGAGAACCCCAAGTAGCCCCAAAAGGCGGGGTAAATGTCCACATAATGGTAGCCAAAATTCAAGTCCATGAAAAACAACCGGTCCTCAAGTTGCAACAAGTCCGGGATGCTGCGTACATCCTCATACTTGAACGGCGTGTGCACCTTGTAGGAATTGACATAGCGCAAGTTCATAGTGAGGCGCAACTCGCGGCCGTCATCGACCACATTGAGTGGGCTCACCACGAGGGGGGTTGTCACAGACTCTTGTGCGGCCCCACTATGCACTAGGTTGGTAATGATAGCTGTAGCGAGGCCTGCAAACTCGTGCACACCCTTGTGGGTGGTGAATGCCCATGGTGGTGGTGGGTTTTAAGCCCATGGTAGCTTGTACCCATACTCCACCCATGAGAGCACCATAGTAGACTCCCAAAATTCACGCCATGCTGGCAGGGCATCACGCAGTTGATAACGCATGTAGGGCCCCTTGTCGGTGAGGTTGGCAGGGACGCGAGCAAACTCATGGTGCTTCATTTAGTCATGAACGAGGTCCTCCTCCGTGCTAATATATAGGCCACTGCACACGACCACAAACTTTCCTCAACAATGGAGCCTAGCAAAAGCCTCAACGGCATGGGAACCGTAAAACAACCACAACTTGTGCCAACAGTGTCCACCAACCTCCTTTCACACAGCTCCAGCCCCAGGCACACACATGCCCAACACATCCACATGCACACACACAACACCACACCCCACAAGGGATGAGGGGGAGAGCCCCTTCAACAGCTACAACAAGGCACCCCACACACGAGTGGCTCTCAAATGGTGAACACACTCTGATCCCTACTCAAGGTAGCAATTGAGCTTTTATACCACTTGCCGCTCTCCCAACCTGGCACACAACATTTCCAAGGTCCAAGGCCTTGTTACTGTGTGTTGAGCAATTAGCACAAGCTGACCTTGTCCAACGCAAGACAACAACCTCGGGAATATCAAACTCCATTGGTTTTCCACAGGACAAACAATCATACCTCGGAACCACAAACCTAGGCTCTCCTAGTACAAGAGTACTTACGGATTGCCCACACGCATCACTTAGCCTTGCGACTGTCATCACATTGGCAAATCGCACTACCATAGTATGATCCTGTGGTTTGCTAACTTGGCTTTCTTTATAAGAGTTGTCACATCCTGTGGCAACTCATAGGTTAGGCGAAAGGCCTCAGGCACTGACCAGCTCTGTGTTAGCCCTCATCAATGCCTTGTGTAGTTCATCACACTCAGGGCCATATAGGCTCAAGAGTAGACCTACATGAGAGCACACCCCAAAAGCACTATACATGCTTATGGAATGGAAAACCCACTTAATCTCTTCTTACTACATAAGTAAGGGACAAAGAATGACTTCTGCAAGCCTTATAGGCGTAACAACTAGTTTAAACAGTACTCGATCATCGCAACATCAAGTTTCATAACATTGTAGAAGGCCACATGTGTGGCGCAAAACTTGTGCACAAGGCCGCTTATTGCGACATATATTGAGCGAGCCACGCTACTCGGCAGCATCACGTCACGTGACGTTGCCTAACGTGCGTCACCTTCACAATGACCAGTGCAATGCGAGCGCGTCAGTGATCGGTCCTTTTACGTCATTTGAGGCAAATGGCGTACATAGGCGTTGATTGTACTGCCCTCATAATGATACGAGGCTCACATATAGAACAGAGTTCCCCAAACCCTAACAGATTCCCCTCCTGCAAATAGTCCCCCGCAGCAGGTTAAAAAGGGGGACTTTATAGAATTCGCGGGATTCTACTGGGGTAAATACGATAATGTTGCGTTGATGGTTATTGTAATAAGTGGGCTGCGACCACTAGGCTACGGTAGCAAAAGACGCTACCATTAATGAGGCCTGTCACAATTTATCCCATATTGTGACATTCTTCTCCAATTTACTCTATGCGTTCCTCATTATCTAATGAAGCACTTACTAGCCCAAGTTGCCGTGGTCACGGCCATACCACGACCGGTCCGCCCGCAGCATTTTGGATTCGGCCATCCTCACAGCGCGACCTGCCATCGTGGCGCGACCGCTCATAGGTCAAACTAGCTCGGCGCATAGGTTGCGAACCTGCGCCTAGCCTAGGGCAAGCCGCCCTTATTGATTTTTTTTGCTCTTTGATCTGCCTAGTTCCTGTAGGGGACTAAGGCAGCTGCCTTAGTCCCCTACGGGAATTAAACTTGAGACGTCAAGCTTCATTACCATTGTAACAAGTGGGCTCAGTTAAGATTAAGCATATGAGGGTTGCTAGTAGGGTATGCTTATAGTACAGCCAGCTTGTTGTAACTCCCATAGCATAACCGCCGCACATGGCCCCAGTAACATCAACAAGCTGACTGTACTATTAGCATACTTTGCTAGCAACCTCATATGCTTAACTTAATTTTCAACACTCCCACGCACGCAGCTCGTCCGCATTTGCACATCAGCATGCACAAGCTCCCACGCCTTCATTGCTTTGAGATACCTGGAACTTCTTGCCCCACACCATGATACTAGCACCAACCTCGAGCTGCTCACTTGTATTGCTTATCATCGTCTTTGCAACCTGCTCGCTTGCATACAATGTACCTCGAGCACAATACCATGCTCGCAGAGTGTAACCTCTACGGTTCTCGTGCTCAGCTACTCCTCTCCTATCCATGTCCAGGCGTCACACTTGAACACCATGCTGCTGAGTAGGCAGCTCCCACGCGCTCTCGGCACGCCCTGCAAGTACTTCACGCACTGCAACACTCAAGCTAGAATACACCAGCTCCCACGCTTAAAGAACGCCTCCTCCACCAAGCATTGCTCGCACTCGGCACCAAGCTAGATTCACTCAGCTTCCACATATAGCGGACGCCTCCTCGACCAAGTACTGCTCACACTCGGCACCAACCTAGGTCCACCTAGCTTCCAACATTACCAGGAGATTCCACCATCTCCTCCTCCTTCCCTGAAGGCACTTCCTCCTCGGGGTCTACATACTTCCACATGTCCTTGTGTACAAGCAACAACTCCATGTTGACGCTCCATGTATTGTAGTTGTCCACGTTCAATGGCTCGACAATGACCTTTATACTGTCCATGCCTCCGCTTTAGTTGCCCCTCCACTTCACGCAGAACTTGCAACCTACGCCCCTACCCGCAACCTCAACTTCACACGCTCCTAAGTATGTGTGGGCCCATAACCTGTTAAGAGCTAGCTTCAGTGCAGTCAATACTAGCTTAGTATAAAAGTCACTGTATGTGGCATATACAGGTGGGACTGCAATACTTTTCTCTTTTGTGATAACATGCTTCTATGTTACACTTGGTGTTCCCCTAATGTGAGCGCATGTATGAGGTAGGGCGCATACATGCACACCAATTCTTAATAGGCTCCGACTACTAGGCTATGGTAGCAAAAGACGCTAACATAAGTGGAGGTCTGTCTCGATGTATCTCAATTGTGATAGTTAGAAACGCGGCAAGAGCCCTTACGCATCAATTAAGAAATTGCAGTCACACGTAGCTCTAACTATGCATTGTTTAGTGTGGCCGCATCCACCTCAAGTTGCCTCGTGTGCTACCTTCATGAGACAATGCTTTCTTCTGTAGTATTGCATTATGGTTTATACAAATACATAGCATGATTACCCAACAATGTGCACTGTACTTATTGATGACAAGTTCATCGATGTTTTTATGTAGGCTTTCGTCTTAATTAAGATTAGCTCAATTATTATTACATTATACTGTGTACGAGTGACAAGATACGTGGCACACGACACAAATAACCCATATGATACAATAGCAGATAGCCAACTCGATTGTATATACATTAGCATAGCGTTTGAGCGTGGGCGGCAGGGGTCGATGCAGAGCGTGGGCGTGCAGCAGCATGGGGGGATTAAAGCGCAAGTCGACCAATTTCATGTTGTGATTTGGGGTGGTATTTGTTATTGCAATGCTTGCTTCTGACTGCTGCTGCTGCCGTCGCTGTTGCTGCCGCTGCTGATTGTTACTGCTATAGCAGCAGCAGCACCAGCACTATGTTCACATTGTAGTTGAGTGCTGTGCACAGCAACTTGTGTGCGCAGCGATTAACTGGTCGCTGAAATGCTGCGTGATGTGTCTAGTTGCTATTGTTACTAGTTGTGGTTAATTGCTGCGCACCGCAACTTGTTTGCGCAGCAATCGACCGGTTGCCGATGTAATATTGCTGCTAATTATTGATTGCAGACGATTGCTGCGCACAGCCACTTCAGTGCGCAGCAATTAATGCGTCGCTGTAGTGCAACTCTCCGCGCAATAACTTGGTTACTAATTATTCTTGAGTGTTGCGCATAGAATTTGCTATGTGCTGCGCTTTTACTATATTGCTGTGTTGAAGTTGCGACTAGTTACTATTGTAGTTGCTGTACCTTGATTGTTGTTGTACATTGCTGGTGGCTGTATCTTGCTGTCAGCACAGCCACCAGCAACACCTTGTCGATAACGGATGTAGACAATGGAATCACATGATGTATATTGCTATGCAGTGCAAACAAGAACACTCCAGAGGGGAGAAGTACATGAGAACACTACTCCGCGCCAATCGAAGTGTTCACGTCTGCCCCCACCATTGCAGTACGCCTCCGGTTGCTCCTTGTTCTGCTGCCAACATCTTCAAGTTCCAACATCTTGGACCCCCCTTAGCTGCCTGCTCTTAGAGGTTTAAGATCTTAAACCTCTTCGAGCTATATGTTCCTGGAGGTTTATAATCTTGGACCTGCATTCACTTTGAGGTAAGAGAGTCCAAGATCTTGGACCATCGTTTAGCTGTATGCTCTTGAAGGTTTAATAAGTTAAACCTCCCTTTGCTGCCTGCTATTGGAGTTCTCCAGTAATGCAATTGCTTCTTATGAACTTACTACTTTGTAAACTGCAGACAACGCTTGGCAAATGTTAGCCCTGGTCAAGGATTGCAACAAAAGCCTGCAGGCACGCAGCAAAAATAAAGTGTCAGTAAGAAGAAGCAAGATAAGATTCCTCCACTTGAAAGTTCCCCAAAGTTGAAGACATCGGTCGTATCTCTTCCAATGATGACGAGCAGAACAACAAGCGAGCAGATAGCAGTGACAATCAGCCCGACATCAACAATAAGCAATGCAAAAAAGACTCTAGCGTCAGCAGTGATGCAAATAAACACGTCATCTACTCTTATGAGTAACCAAGGGTGTGCAGCAGGTGTCGCTTTAATGAACTGTGTGTGATGTATACAAGCTAGGGACTAGCTTGTGTTGACAGATAATGATGTAAAGTTGCCTTGGGGCGGAAAAAAGAATACAATTAAGTCGTCCTGGTGTTATTGGTGCAATTTGAAAAAGCAATAGATCAGGCTGAGCGCCAACATGTTTGGAAGTTGCGATACATGGGTCAGGACAATTTCCGTTTCAATGTGAAGCATAAGGTATGCATCGTGTCTATGAGCGTGGGGTACTTGAGTTCAAGATCTTGCGTCACTTGAGTTCCAAAATCTTGCTAACCTTATCGTGCACAGAGCACAACATCTACCTACGCCCTACTTAGAGCGTTGCTCAGATGAAAAGTCCATCTACTGTCTCGGGTTGCCCTACAGCAATATCAGCGATGACAATGACATGTATGGTGGTCCTTTGTGGACGACGACCATATTGGCATTGTGGTGCAGATTTTTAGTTAGAATGCGTTTGTTGTGGTAACATCGACTTACCACCACGCCAGCAGCAGTGAGTCGTTGTGTTCCAAGATATGCAAGGTCCATCAACCGCGTGTAGCAACTGAGGCTACTGTGTTGTCTTCTGTACAGCAATTGGCTTTTCCCACGTACTTTACATCTCGGGCCAGCAGCGATCATGTGGTAGTGGCCTGCTCCAAGGACGAAGACAATGATGTTGGTTTGCACCACGCAAACCTTGAGCGCTCCTATCAAAGCTTGGGGACCCGAATGAGCGGCGTCAATAGCCTGCATATCTACGCTTTGCCACGCAAGTTCGGTCTCCCCATATATTACGACAATATACCTACTATTTCGCGACTGAGAGAACACCTTCCCTCTCATTCAGATCTCAAGAGCAGGGTTGATGTCAGATTGGAGCTGATAAAGACTGATGAGGGTCGGGATTCGTTAAAAATTTTGTATGACGCCAGAGCAGTAGCTGACCGCAGCAATGCTTTGCTCAGTGATATAACGCGGAGTTAATGAACCGCTTTGATGGCGAAGTTAAGCCCAAAGATGGTCAACCAAGCTCAGCAATTCTCCCGAAGGCTTGCTTTGAATTTTGTGCCTTGCCGCTAGGACACTAGAGAGATGTTTTAACTGGACCTTGATTGGGATGCTGGTGGCAACTGCTGATATACATACTGCGGCGGCACATGGCGACTGGCGGCGGCGGCGGTGGCAGCGTTCTAGGCAAGGTTTTCACGGGCATGATTGCGGGGGGCGGCTGGTGTGGGTTGCCCCCACGCCCAGCCGCCTGCCCACTAGCTGCAACTTCCCGATCCACACTATTTCTGGCGGAGCGGAGGTATGGTCAACGCCAACACCTCCGCGCAGGGGGGCGAGCTGATGGACGAGGCGGAGGCGATGCAGACCGCCCGCTCTCCTGCTCACCTCTCTCTCCCCCACCTTCCCCTTACTTCTCCGGCTATCTTCGACAGCGGACCACCCCGGGCTGGGGTCCTCCCAGCAACCTCCGGCCCGGCTTGGGTTGCAGGCGATCCCCGGCATTCTGCCGGCCGTCCTGCCCCGAGTATCAACGACACGCTTGCTGGGGCCTCCACTGGAGGCCCCCTCCCAACAGCTGAGTACATGGATTCGGTTGTTGCTGCTTGCACAGACGCACAGTCATTTGCTCCAGTCGCGGACGGCGATCATCAGGACTGCTTGTCCATCATCGTAGATGCCACATTGTTTGATAAGTGGCAGTCTATGTTGAGCTCCCGTGCATTAGTTTTCTCGTTTCCCTTTACACGTGCTTTGAAATTAGCCACGAGTGTTAGGCTAGCGTGGTTGCAGCTGGTGTGCTCGGATAGCCAATCTGCGGGCATGTTGGTCGCTGCACATCCAGTGGCCAGGACGGGCGATGTGCAATGTGTTTTTGCATCCGCAGCAGGGGCTTCTCAAGTGCTGGCGCGTGCTCAACGCAACCTGCTCCCGCCATGTGAAGGCAAGCAATTCCGGGTGCAGCGATGGGAGGAGGCGTCCACCTCGCGGGATTGGATATCTTTTCTCGGCATGCGGCTTGAGCTACTCCCCTTCGTGCGAGCAGCAATTTAGAGGGTGGGCAAGATTGAACACGCGCTTTCAAATGGCCAGACCGGCACAGCCCCTCCTTTCGAAACATCTAGCACGAGGTACGCCTTCCACCTCAGGCCAGGAGCTGTCGTGCCCAAGAAGCTTGCGTTTCGGATCCCCCGTGAGGAAGGATGGGCCACATACACGGTGGACGTGATCACCTCTGCCTCCCCTCCGCTATGCTTTTACTGCAAACGCCAAGGACATACGCGTGCTCGGTGCCCACATGCACCCGTCCGCAGTGCAGCAGCACAGCAGCAGCCGGCTCAGCCAGCGTCTCTGGTGCAGAGTATTGCTCCCCCTCTTCCCCAGCCTCCAGCAAAGGACGGACGCTTGCCAAGCATTGCGAGCGAGGGCGCCCTGCCAGCAGGCCCTTCTGCGCATGCTCCTCCGACCAACTCTTCTGTTCTCCATGCTACAGATGGTTGGCAGCAGGTGACCCGGAAGGCAAGAGGTGTGGCGCGGCAGGAGGCCGGCCTGTCCAGCACCCGTACACTGCAACCACACCCTTTTGAAGGCCAGCCAGCAATCCCTCAGCCACAGCTAGGCCCGCGCACACCCCTCGCTCGGAGTCGTGGTATGACATGGTTGAGAAAGACCAGCAAACTGGAGCGCTGTTGGAGGAGTCTGCCCCCAGCACTGCCCCCTCCGCACCCCCACTGCCGGAGTCACTAGCCCCTCTCCTGGCAGGGCTTGGCATTGATACTGGTGAGGGCGAGTTTGACACCGTCTATGCAGTCCCGGTGTTGGGCACGGGGCTAGTAGCTCATGCCGGCCCGGCGCGACTGTTGCTGTCGGATGTTGGCCAGATTTTAGGCCTGCGGGTGGAGTCCCTCACGCCCCCACCGCTTGGTCATTCCCCTTCGGAGGCATGGCTGAGAGAGCGGCTGAGCGCCCCCCTCCAAGCGCTGGGATATGCTCCAGGTGATGGCCAGGAGATGCAGCTGCGCTCCTTGCTGTCCCACGCTTTTGCTGTGCGCGGCAACGGGCGACGCCGCTCCAAGCTGTACATTTTGATGGTCCTCCAGGCCGACGCAGCTTCGCTTACGCTTCTGCTGACAGCCTCCCAGCGTTGGGTGACAATGGAGGAATGGGAACTGTCTTTGAAAGACCGGGCAGCAGGCAGGACGGTCACTCTGGGTCTCAGCTTTTTGGCAGCGCTCCGTTCTTGGAGGGCTGCTCTCCCGCACTCTGCTTCACAAGCTTTTCTCAACGCACACCCTCCGCACAGCTCGGCAGTGCGCAGCTTGGTAGCACGCCAGCTGTTCTCTCCGCCCAAGCTCGGGCACATGGAGCTGGAGCCTCGCAAGCTGGCATGCTCCGCACAGCGCTTAGGACGTGAGCGAGCCAGCTTTATGTCCCAAGAAAAGGCGCCGCCTCCACAAGCGGTGCGCTTGTTGATGGTTGTCCTACGGTGCCAAGATGGCGAATGGTGGCTGGGCCTAGGTAGATGCTCCCATCCGTCACCTGTCCCCTTCGCACTCGCCAGTTCGGAAGAAGTTGCGGAGGAACCTCAACTCCGTCGCCTCGTTGCTCGGGCCTTGCTGCTCCCGGAGGATGCCCCATGGGAGGAATGGGAGGCCGCCACTAGCGTGCTTACCATGCGTCTGCACGAAGCCCAGATACAACGCTGCGTGGTGTGGGTCTTGACGCTGCCAGAGCCTATAAACGCTACAGACGACGGTGTGGTTGTGTGGGCGAACGTACGCAAGCTCCCGTGGGTAGCATGAGGGTTGGAAGCGCTGGGGGGTCCGATCACCGCCTCGGCGCTGGGTCTGCTTCGTGCTCAGGCCCCCCAACTTCTTCCGCTCCCGCGCAACGCGGATGCCTCGTTGAGGGAAGCGCTCCAATGGGGACCTGCAGACCCGCAAGAGATTTTGCTGGAGGAGCTGCTCGGAGTTCTTCCCTCGGGAAGCACGCCTGCAACGCCATGACCACCTCCATCACCGTTGGTTCGTGGAACCTTCAAGGGTTGGGGGGGGCTGCCAGCCACCTTGGAGGCAGCAAAAGGGCAGCGTTGCTGCGTCGACTGCGAGCGTGGGGAGGCGGGGATAACTCTTCATTTGCTTGCAAGAACTAAGCTTGGCTCGTCGCCGGAGGCACTGTGGCTGAGGCGTTTCTGGAGGGGCGGCTTGGTATGGTCGTCAGCCGAAGGCAGTCGCGGGGGCGTTGCCATCTTGTACCCCTCCCGCTGGCAGGAGCATGTTATTGATTCGGGGGAGTGCGTGCCGGCGCGTTGCTGCTGGCTGCGGGTGAGGTGGGACGGCTCTACCATCCCTATTGCATCAGCATACGCACCCAATACGGAAGCTGAAAGGGCCGCATTCTTCACCACCCTCTCGGCCTCATTGCCGGAAGCTTCATACTATATTCTCGGAGGCGACTGGAATTTTATCGAGGACGCGGCGGCTGATCGCTCGCACGCTGCAGCTGTCTCTGATGTTGCGCCGGCCTCCTTTGCACAGCTGGCGGCACAGCTTGATGTTGAGGACAATTTTCGGGCACTTCATCCAGAGACGGTCACCTTCATTCATGGAGCAACAGCAGGCGGGGACGGGAGAGGAGGGCTGCTCGCCTGGACAGGTCATATGTCAGCACGGAGCTTCGTACGCTCACGCTTCAATCCGAGGTGAGGCTAGGGGAGGTTTTATCCAAAAATCTCCTAGCCTTGGTCTCACTGCGTTCGCTTAGCTCTCAGCCTAAGGGCCCCGGGCGCTGGAAGTTCGACCCCACCTTACTAAGAGATGGTCAATTCTGCACGGACGTCGAGGAATTTTGGGAGCACAGATGAGCACTGGCGCCTGACTCTTTGGGGTTCGTGGACTGGTTTGAGGAGGGCCTGGCGACTCTATCCACATTGGCCAAGCAGCACATGACGCGCACGCGTGCTTCGCGTCAGCAGCAAGAGCAAGCGCTCCGCCAGCTGTTGGTGACAGCGGAGAGTTCACTTGCTGCATCACCTGAGGACGACAAGTTGCAGGCTGACTGTGAGTGTCTACGAGAGCAGCTTGGAGATGTGGAGGCGGGGGCGATGGAAGGTGCATTTATCCGCTACAGCAGCAATTGGAGGCTGTTAGGCGAACGCATGAGCCGCTCGTTTTTCGCTAGAGGTAAAGCTGACAGAATGTCCCGCCCCTTGCTGGCGTTAGATTTCACCACACAGCAGCACGATCCCCCCTCAGCACGCAATCACATCTGTAAGAGGCGGTGAGAAACTCTACAGCCAGCCTGTATTGTTCCTCGCTGATGGCAGCTTCAGCCAAGGCGGCCGCGCAGGAAGAGTGTGTGAGACACGCAACAACCATGCTGCTCCCCACGGACATCGCCAGCTTGGACGCCCCGGTCACGCAGGAGGAGTTGCTAGCTGCCTTGCGGTTGATGGATGCACACAAGAGCCCTGGCATAGATGGCTTCACGGCAGCGTTTTTGCTGCACATGTGGCCAGTGCTCGGGGCGGACTATGCTAGGTACTGCGTGTTGGTGCTGGAGCGGGGGCAAATGGGCAACACACAACGCACAGGTGTTATCACGCTCCTACACAAGAAGGGTGCTCTCGCTGATTTGAGAAACTGGCGCCCCATCACGCTACTCACGCTGCACTACAAAATCCTCGCCAAGGCTTTAGCTCTGAGGCTCTCCCCTCTGCTCCCGGAAGTCTTATCAGCGCAGCAGACAGGTTTCATCAAGCACAGGTGCATTCTGGACAACGTGCTTACCGCGTTTGACTCCATTCATTGGGCGGATGTCTCTCACCAAAAGCTCGCTCTCCTGCTTTTGAACTTTGAGAAGGCTTTTAATCGTTTGGATTGGTCCTTCTTGGACAAAGTCCTCTGCGCGTTAGGGTTCGGGCAAACCTTCTGAGGGTGGGTGCTTACTCTTAACGGTGGGGGCTCCAGCGCGGTCATAGTCAACGGCCACCTTACGGACGAGTTCTCTCTTCAACGCAGTGTTAGGCAAGGCTGTCCCATGGCTCCAGCCTTGTTCGTTATTGCCACTGAAGGTGCTATGCTCAAAGCAAACCCCTCATGTTGGGGGCTGGTGCTCCCTAGAGACGACACAGCTGTGCTACTCGAGGTCTCGCATCAGGCATTTTTGGCTTTTTCTGAAGTCATGCGCACCTATTGCTTGGCCTCCGACTCTCAGCTCAGCCTGCACAAGTCCATTGGTCTACTCTTAGGCTTGGCTCGGCTCGCCCCCTCCCAGCCCCGGACTGGGGGGTAAAATGGCTGCAGCCAGGGGAAGCCACCATGCTTTTTGGGATACCAATGGGGTTGTCCCTGCAACAGCCTCAGCTATTTGCAGCGGTCCTGGAGAAAATGCGCAAGCGGATGCACATGTGGGCGGGCCAGTACTTGTCTCTCATGGGCAAAGCATAAGTGGCTAACCAAGCCATTCTAGCTTGTTTATGGTATGTAGCTGCGGTAGCCTCTTCTTCGCGTGCAATCCTGCAGGATTTACGCATGGAGTGCATCGGCTTTCTTTAGAGAGCACAACCCTCTTCAGGACCCCCTTCACTCACGGTGCGAAGCGAACGTGCAATGGCGGGTGCTGTGTCTCCCCAAGAGCGCAGAGGGCCCAGGAGTGCTCGACCCCTCTCTGCAATCACAGGCACTGCTTGCGAAGTGGGCGGCGAGGTTGGGTGATCCCTCTTGGGCACCATGGAAAATCCTCGGCTACCAGAAGCTGGCTGTGTGGGCCTCGGATTCTAGAGACCCAGCGACACAGTGGCTGCCCCCAGCTGCAGCACTCCTCTCTTCTGACCTGCCAGTACACGGACGGGTTGCACACCATTGGCAGGCCATATTTAAGGCGTGGAAGGCTGTTGCTCCCACTCACCGCCCCTCCCCTTCTAACTACGAGGAAGCTTTAAGGCAGCACATCTTCTTCACCGCACACATTCCCCTCCCGGACGGAAAGGTGTTGGGAGCGGGGAAGAGCAAGCAATGGTTCCGCCCGTGGGCAAGAGAAGGGTTCCACATGGTGTGCGACCTGTGGGACCCTCTCCTTAGGCGCCCCTACACGGCAGCAAAGCTTTACTATTGGGTCCCGCACTGCACTCAGCTGCGACTGAACACTATCGGGGAGGCTATCCCGCACAGCTGGCTTGGCCTTCTATCTGCAGGTCCGAGCCTGCCAGCGGCAGGAGAATGATGGGCCGCACCTGCAATGGAAGGCGGCTTGTCCTCGGTGCTTATGGTGTCGTCCGTGTGTGCGGCACATTGTCATGGACTGCTTTTCCCCCTGGCAGGGCGGGAACACAACTCACTGCTAGCAGGAGAGGAGGCGGGCCAGCTTTCTCTTCACGAGGCTCGTCGCGTTCAAGTGCTACCCCCCCCCCCCCCCCCCCCCNCCGTTCTCGCCAGCCTGGCAGGAGCTGCCACCGGTGTTCGTTACCAAGGGTGGTTTGTAGTGGGTGGAGCGGCTATTGCAGACGTGCACTGCGACCCCATGGCTGCAGGCTAGTCTGCGGAGCCAGGCTTTTATCCAGCTGCGCCCACGCTGTGGGATTACTCCGCTCGGGTGGGTTACTGCCTGCTGTCCCTTAAGTCAGCACACTTGGCGCCAGGCCCTCAGCGATGGGGCATGTTGGATTCGGCGCTACCTTGGCCGCAAATCTGGAGAGGCATACACTCCTCGCCGTTTCCGGGTAAACGTAGAACGCTCATGTGGCTTGTTGCTCATAGCGCACTCTTCACTGGAGAACGGCTGCAGTACCTCGGAGCGGATGCGGAGTGCCTGACCTGCCATTACGCTCCTGTCGAGACCACGTGTGTACTTTGGAAAAATAAGTAAATTCTACGAAGAGCTGGTGAGTAATAATCCGCTTTGAGTTAATGAACCTCTCATATCTTAGCTACCTTGCTGACCACTTTGCTGTACCATTGCCTTCGCGGGAACAGCACAATTGGATGTCGAGTACAAAGCACTTACAGCAGAGCACGTAGCTACGCATATTCCGCTTCCGCCACTCAACGCATGCGGCCATTCGCTGAGGGGATTTTGCATGAAATGTTCACAGGATTCAACCATAACTCTGCTCGGCACCTTGCAATGCTGGGCTAGTGGCTGATCAAAGACAACGCTGCGCAAGCAGCGGGGGGTGACGATAAGTTCAAACAAGTGAAATGGTGGGTGTCTAATTCAATGGCCAATGCTGTGATACTTAAGTTGTGACATGTGTGAGCATCGATGAGGATCAGTAACAGGAGGTATCATAACCCGCATATCTGTTTTGTAGTGAATGGCTACGTAGAGGCATTGGAAGAAATGGCAGACGAGCAGAAGTGGCAGCAGCTGCACGACGAGTTGCAGAATGTGGATCTCCCAGCTAACGCTGCAGTCATGGAAGTGGATGCTGAAGCTGCTGTAGAGCCTCCTATAGATGAGCACAAGAATGAAGGAGACAACATCAAGCAAGAGAGACTTCAGATGCGGAGGAGGACGATGATGCTGCCGCAGAGGCTCAGCAAGCTGAAGAGACTTTACGATGTCGGCTGGCGCAGCTGATGGACACTTTCTTAGACCTCAACTATATGAGCGGCGATGAAGGCGAGCCCTCGCCTGATAAAGCGAAGCCCATTAGCAGCAGTGGCAACGTGGTGGACCTGATAGCCAACAGCCCCAAGGAGGCTAATATGCTTGATTGTGACGGCGCTCGTCCTTGTCACCTGTGAGTTGGTCCAATCAACAACCCTCTCACCAAGACACGGTATTCACACCGGAACCTTGCCCCCTCTGCCAAGCACACGCGCGCCCCGCCACTCGCGTACGCACGCGCATGCGCTCTAAGTTACACACCAACTTGTGTAGCGCCTTCGATCGTCACACAAGCAAGCACACACCAGTGGACACACGCTAGCAACCCTGCTAACCACCACCAAGCTTGCACACCAAAAACTAGGGAGCTAAAGGTTATATTGCAAATTGGAAAATGTCACTTTTATACCTACCAGTCTGCACATGCTACAGTCTAGACGATTCTAGCGCTAGACGGAAATAGAAGCTAAGATATTCTTGCAGAATCTTGTTGTACACTTTTAGACCTTTTCGACGCACAAAAGAGTTCCTCATTTGATGCTCATATGGTCAAGTTAGACTACTTGGCGCCAGGCTCCCAGAAATCGGTCGAGCCCTTCTTGACTGGCCCTCCGTTTTCGGGCGTCTTCCAAACTGCCCTGGGCCGGTCGATATCTGCGGCAGACTCGCAACTCGCCGATATCAGCCACAAGTCATGAAGAACATGATATCTTACAAATAAGGCCTAAAATGGCCATGAAAATCACGAAATTTGGCCTTGACTGTTACATCGATGGACAAAAAGAAGAGGATCAGAAGGAGTCAGATGTGGCCTCAGGGAGCCGCTTACATCTTGTGCAAGGCTGTTCTGTTCTTGACTATGATATCCCTGTAGACTTTGATAGCATGCACCCCAAGTGCGGCGCAGCAGGGTGTGCCAAGTGTTCGCACGCGGAGTGCATCACACGCTTCATAGGGCTCATAGGGAAAGAGGTCCAGCAGAGCCCTATACACGGACCACCACCCCGATGTGTCTGAAGAGTGGAAACAGGCAACGGCAGACCAAGGAAAGACAACCCAGACACGCAACATTCGAGACCGCAGTGTCTGCCAAGATGTTGAAGGCTGCAAGCAGTGCTGGCCTTAGGAATCACAACAGGAATTGGTGCCGAGCTTTGCAGACTTGGATGTGGCTGGGTCTGCAAGCCAACTCTCCATCCCAAGTGCAAGCCAAGTCTTCGGCACTGCCTCGCCACCTTGAAGGCTCAACGTAAATAGAGTTCTACTACTTTGCTGCTGTCAGCACGTCCGATAACTGTTGCTCCCAAGGATAAACTTGTACAGTAGGACATATAGTGGGCTTATTAACATTGTGTATGCTGTGTATGTTGCCCTTGCGTGTATAGAAGTTATCTGTACATCAAGATCTTCATATGTGTTAAGACGTGCATCTTATAAATGACAAGATCATTGCCATAGCTTAGTAAATTCGACATGCTCTGAATTTGCCCTGATGTACTTGAGAGATTACACGCTTGGAGGTGCTGCTCAAGTCATCGATATCGTGTCATATCGTGGTTGGACGTAAACAGCGTCCCAACTGCAAGTAGCTTGCACATAGTGCCAATTAACATTAGACGCAAACGGTATCCCAATTGCAAGTAGCTTGCACATTATGCCAATTACAATAGTATATCTTGGAAACGACAAATTGCAAGTGATAACATTAAAAGTAAGCATGACGTTGCACCAAAAGTGTCCCCCCGGATCTTGCTACACACCTAAGAAGATGGACAAGTTTGACGCTCTATGTCAATGGCAGCGCAAAAGCACCTTATTTTCAAGCCTCGTGTACATGGGCTGGAGGCGTTGAGAGACAAGGAGTACGACTTAATGGTGAGAACAGCCACTCGGTTTGCCAATCAGCAACATAACATTACTAAGACTTGCAAGATATCTACGGATGAAAGTTTGTTCTCTTTCGCTAAAGGAGCAAAGCCCGTGTCCCTTATGCTAAGGGCAAGCTTTAGGTTATGGCTCATGTGACCTTGATGAGCAACAACGAAAAGAGACCGTCGGCAGACACGTTGGGCATCTCCGCGGATATCAAGAACAAGGGGTGACTGTTGACAATGACTTCTTAAAACACATATGTGTAAAAAAGCATGTGCTTCTCAATACGCCAGGTGATTAATCGGCTGCTTGCCTTAAGCACAATACTATGTGCAAAAGGAATGATGCATATGACACTTGTGCATGTGTGATTGTGCCCAGATTCCATGGTCCCTGGCCACACACTACTCAAATGGTATGCAAGTGGTTACCAATGTCATCAAGGGGAGTAACGTTTCTCGGCCAATTGGGATCATGTACCGCCAGTTCTTCACCGTGTATGTGTTTGTCAGATCCGGAGCTGACATGATTGCTTAATGGTACGGTTATCAAGGCACCTGCAGTTATTATATATAACTCATGTACTCCGACAACGGAATATTTTATGAGCAAGGCCATGGTGCATAGGCTAAATGCCCTCTTCATCATCACAATCAACTTGTTGTATCATTGGATGAGCATGAAGTCCCAAAGCGTGAGTCAGTTACGAATTATGACCGCGCATACCAGGCTACCATGCTAAGCTTTGCTTTTTGGTTATCCCAGTGAACAAACCCGATGTGGATGTTAGTGTTGGTGCTAAGTGGGAGAGGATTGTTGGCCTACGTACAGATGCTAATACTAAACAGTGCTATATACGCAAAGGTCTAGCATCATGCGTGGTTGGTGTCCAATCCGCACAATTCTGTATATGCTTGCACCACAGCTAAGGTGGAGGCATGCTCAGGCTTAAAGAATGCACCAAACAGGAAGTCATCAATGCACGTTATGCTATAAATGCCTTGCACACAGCAACGGCGCACTAGCTGCTTCGTCACCTTGATTAACACAAAAAACGCTGTGCAACCCAGATGGCAACGAGCAGAGGTTGTGCACTTTGCCTGCAAATGAGAATCCCCGCAATCAGCATCAACAGGCGGGGTGAATGTTCACATGGTATCCGGACTTTACGTCCGTGGAGAACCCATAGATAGGTTGCAACAAGTCTAGAATGCTGCGCATATCATTATACTTGAATGATGTGTTCAAAAAGTAGGTAATATAGCGCAGGTCCATACTAAGGCGTAGCTTGCGACCCTCAACAATCACATTAAGGGGTTACGGCAAGTAGGTGCACCACGAGGGGGGGTGTCACGCATTCTTGTGCGGCCCCACCATGAACCAAGTTGGCAATGGCATTTGCAGTAATCTCCGCAAACTCGTGTATACCCTTATGGTTGGTAAATGCCCATTTATGGGGTGGATCTTGAGCGTAGGGTAGCTTGTACCCAAACTCCACCCATGGCAGGACTATGGTAGACTCACAGAATTGCATGCTAGCACATGGATAAATAATACTTTATAGGCCCCTATTAAGTATTCCCATTGGGGTGCTATTAGCCTAGCATCTGCGAGAGGAGCTTGCAATAATAACCTACGCATCAACTACTAGCCAGGCACATGACACGTAGGTGGTAAACTTTTAATGCGATACGCATGATGCCCATGAACAATTACAACTTAGCTCATATAACTATTTCTAATGGCTCCGATACCAAATATTGCAGCCTATAGAACAACACATCTTATGTATAGCGATTATGGACTTATTTGTAAACACGTGATTGTACACCCCCTAACCACCATTCATTTATTAAAAATTATAATGTACGTATGGGTTATTGTTGCTTAACTTTGGTGCAACATTCAATAGGATCAAAGGCAATCACCTCCCCTTGCCGGGCCCCACGCGCTCGCGAGTAGCTGCCCCCTTAAAGATTAAATGAACTTAAGATTGCTAAAAACTTTCTCGGTAAAGATCTTTCGGTGAATCACTTTTTGCCCACTTAACTTATGTAAATTGTTTAATCATTTAAGTGCTTGGATTACCATGATCTTCAATCATTGAAATGGGTACGATACTTAACAACTAAGCAACGTCTAAGATCTTCGTGCGGCGTTGGGAAACGGCGCGCGGTGTGCAATGCGTATACATGCGGAGGATAATAGGCTAAGGACTTGGCCAGTTTTGTTGCAAATGTCGCGTCGCGGCCGTAAATTCGTTTCTTCATTATGAGCTGAATTTAATCTATTAGTTAACGTTTATGTCAATTCACTTTATTCTACGCAACATGTAACGAGTGCTACCTCTATAGGGTTCCTCGCCCTTATCCAATATTGGATAAGGGTGCCAACGGATATATGCAGTCAATTAAGCGGTATTAGGGCCGTTGACCTAGTGTTAAGGCCCTGATGTAGTGTTACTTATCTATAGCTGAAATATCGACACAAGACATGAGTCTGTGTCGATATCAACTGTAGGCGGCACTGCTAACGCCGCCGCCGCCATAACCAGAGGATTCTTATGTTCCGGAGTTGCTTGGCGGCGGCGGTGTGGTCGGCGTCGCTGGTGGCGGTGTTGGGGTAGGGGATTAAAGGGCGGAGGTAGCACCCCCTCTCCTTATACAACCCCTACCTTCGCTGACAAACTTGCCACAAACCAAGCTTGATTCACAATTAAGCTAAAGCCCCCCCCCCTT
>RHPI01001965.1:278668-302753 GCA_009103225.1 Chlorokybus atmophyticus
CCCCCCTCCAATAAAAACTTATCGATTCATAGCTTCAATATAAGTTAATGAACTATGTAATTCACTCTTGTAATAATTCAGCTGGTTCTCTTTTCCTTGGGTGAACTACTGTCGTGAATTATATGTTCATTCATTTATGATTAACCGTGATCCAACTTTAATGCATGGTTTGAGTTGAGATTCAGTGAATTATTCACAATTTGTATCATGTATATATATATATAGTTGTGCCACGGGTTGTTCATGTAATCAGAATTATTGGGCACTTTACGAACAAAAACCCCTTCTGCTTGGCGGCAGCCATGCATTCCATTGCAGATGCATTTGAATGCGTAGTGTCGCGGGGTTTGACGAAAAACAAAGCATACATGTTTTCGGCGCTTGTGTGTGTGACGTGTGACGAACAATTTGGGGCACTAGTGTGTGTGTGTGTGTGTATGTGTGTACATAAACTTGCATAGAAACTTATGACTCCCGGACTTGGCATACACGGTGTTCAATGGCTCATGAAAGTTTTAATCGCGTGCGCTGATTCGTCATCACATAATGTAAGTAGGAATAATTGAACGCTATCAAGAGTATCAACCGATCTCAAGATTGTCAATAATCA
Organism: Chlorokybus atmophyticus; assembly: GCA_009103225.1. Classification (NCBI taxonomy): domain Eukaryota; kingdom Viridiplantae; phylum Streptophyta; class Chlorokybophyceae; order Chlorokybales; family Chlorokybaceae; genus Chlorokybus; species Chlorokybus atmophyticus. Next base: position 279,279 of record RHPI01001965.1, read on the forward strand.
CATTATCAACGGCTTGTATTCTTACACATAGCCAGAATGGTATTTAAACATACGAGTATCAACCCATCTTTCGATTGTTAATAATTACATTATCAACACCTTTCAATATCACACATGGCCACAATAGTGTTCAAGCGGTTACCGTTGCAATAACAAATACGGCTTACATGGCCATAATAGTGTTCAGGCGGTTACCGTTGCAATAACAAATACGGCTTACATGGCTATAGCTTACCTTTATGCTAGCAAATGTGGATACGTAATGTAGCACTGCGTTAAGGCCCTTAACGGACGATCCATGAGACATGAACAATTTACAAAAGCATGCCACTTTAATATTTACTTATTGCTGGAATAGATTTTGGCTTGACAAGCGGAACTCTCATTGCGCGTTTACATATTTTAAGAATAGGGTACCACTCAAGTGAAATTTTACTCGCCCTTTACGCGTCAAAGAGATGCTTGCATCCACAATTCAAACGAGGTTGATAAACGAATTACAGCAAATATTAACCCCCCTCTCCGCCCCTCCCACACACACGTGAGCATGCACATGTGTATATATGTGGTTAATAAGGCCCCATGTGTCAGCTGGCACACGGCGGTTTACTTATTGAATTATTATGATCATAGCGAAGTGTGAAACAGCAGGTACAGGTTGAGGTTGCTGTAGGCCAGGAGACAAGATCATCGTGCCAACAGACATGCACACCACCAACTTGCGAAACAACACTGCACTTGTGCATGTGTGATTAATACAATAACAAGTCAATGTATCATAAACCACTCGATTCCATGCAAAGATCTTGACATCAAATGCACATTATTAATATGTCAACTATGTAATGCCGCGAAATCTTCGTTGATCGGAACTGTAGTTGCGCACTTTATGATGTCTTTATCAGATATTCACCGACCATCCTTATACATTATTCATGATAGTATATAATATCATTGAGCATGCTCAAATGCATAGGTATGCGGGGTTGAGAGCAAACAATACCAACTTTTGGGTTGGTGCAACATGTAATTCCGCGGCACTATAGACTGTCACATCAACCCCACGCAAATCGTCGCGAATTCAATGTACATCCACGTGTGGATACACAGATTACCGAGAAAAGTACACCTTGCATTACCGAGAGAAGCACACATGGCTTGAGCCTTGAGCACGGGTTGCTAGCTCGTGCGCAGCAAGCCAAGCGAAGACCTTATGCTGTCCAATCCAACCCATTTTGCCATGCAAGGCAGGGGAGTTGAAGCTGATGGCGACCGCAGCCCAGTCTTGTTCACTCTTGTGGCCGGCGTCTGAGGGTGATGGAGGCGGCGATGGAGGCGGCGGGGTCGGGCGACGTGGCGCACTGGGAGGCGCTGCCCGAGGAGCGCGCCATGCAGTACGCCCGCCACGCCCGCGACGAGGACGGCCGCACACCGCTTCACCGCGCCGCCGCCGCCGGACACGCGCACATGGTGGAGCGGCTGCTGGGGCGAGGCGGGGCGGTGGGTGAGGCCGACGAGGAGGGGTGGGCGCCACTGCACTCGGCCGCAAGCAGCGGACACACACGCGTCGTCAAACTCCTCATCCAGGTACATCACCACCCCTCGCAATGCCTCATCGCACACCAGCCCGCGCTCATGCATGGACATTGCCAACAACGAAAAGATCAAGGCCGGCACATGCCTACGGCACGGCAGGCTGTCAAGGCAGAGGTGCGGGCATAGCGGGTTGCGTGCTTGTGTGCAACCAGTGCCGCCATGACCGTGCCCTGCTCTGTACCTACCAGTAGCGCAACCACTGCCACGAGGCACACATCCAGTCAGGGCCACCATCCTCATGCCGATTACAATTACAATTACACGCGCAAGTGTGTACCGTGCCTTGTTTGTTTGTTTGCGAAAGTCTTCGGCCGAGCCATTAGCAGTCGTTACCAGTCTTGGAATGCGCCTGGTACCCATGTCAATCGGTGCACAACACCATCATGCTTTTGAATGGGCGGTCTTGGTTTCTAGCGGTAGCTGCAGGAGCATCCATTCATCAGCATCCATCCTGTTCACGGGGGGATAGTTACCAACATACTGCATGCACAGGTGGATTGGTCATGCACTGCGCAGTTGCTTCAATCACATGCGTGCCTCACTTGCTGATTCCGTGGCTTGGGGTTGCTTGGCAAGGCAGGGGCGGACGTGGATGCTGTGAACGCGGGCGGGCGCACGGCCCTGCACTACGCAGCCAGCAAGGGCCACGCCGACATCATACGCACACTCCTCGCTGCAGGGGCCAAGGTAACAACGTCATAAGCGTCGACATCACATTGCAATTGCAGCCAAGGCATCATCATCATGCAGGTGAACAGGAAGGACGGGATTGGGGCCACCGCGCTGCACCGAGCCGCGGGTGCGGGCGAGGTGGAGGCCGTGCGCGTGCTTGTCGAGGAGGGCCGCGCCAGAGTGGACGCGCGAGACGGCACAGGAGCCACACCCCTCGCCATTGCCGGCGCATGCGACCACGCGCAGGTGCAGTGTTGTTGTCGCCTGCGTTGTCTTCGTCAGTTATGGCATGGATGATGGTACTCATAGCGTTCTCCCCATTGTGTGTGCAGGTGGCGTCGTTGCTTGTCGAGCGGGGTGCGGACGTCCAAACGGAAAACACTGACGGCGAGGGCGCCATGAGGTACGTGGTGCCGTCGTAAACAACAAGTTGTGAACAACAAGTTCACTATCCTACATTGGTAGCTGTGCTCATAGTCGATTGCACACATGCATTCACTTGCTTGGCAGTTCGGCCACTCAGTTGGTGCAAGACGCGGTGCGCAAGACGATCTTGCGCATGCGGCACGAGGGCACTGCACAGGAAGACGAGATGGAGGGCTGATCATCATCACACCAACAGCAGCACACACAGACATGATGCATAGTGCAGCCCATACATATGGTGGGCAATGGCAGACATGTGCTGGAGCACCCTGCTGCCAGCAACCACCTCAGAAGCGTGCCAGTGAAGCAGGGCCCGCCCTGGCTTTTCAGTTGAGGAGTGTGTGTGTGCCCAACTCGCAGCTCGTGGACTGGGTCCTGCGAGAGATTCATACTGTGTATTGCCACACAGTAGTAAAGAGCTGTATTGGTCAATGTCTATGTTGCAAGCAGCATGATTACAATCCTAATCCAGAGCGGGCGCGAGTTGCACACTCTCCAGCTTGGTGAGCACGAGGGGCATGTGCAAATGTCTGCATGCCAGGAACAACAACAGTCAAAGAGCCTACGCTTGCGTAGCTGAAAGCATGCGTATAGGACTAGTGCTACAAAATTTAGATGTCAGCAGCTTATTGAGCCAAGCCGCCAGCGATATCGTTTTGGACAGGCGGATGTTGAGACTAGTGCGATCCGACCCTCGTGGGCTTGCTGCTGCACCCGAAGGACAGTACGCAGCAGCAAGAAAGAGTACAAAATTGTTCCTCGGCAGCATGTCTGTGGTGCCGGAAAAGAATGGGTGGGGGCTGTGCCAGTATTGGGGGCAGGTGTCAAAGGCGATGGTGCATGTTCGTATGTATCAGGGATGGAGGAGGTTCTGGAAGATGGAGCTCTGGTTGGTCAGCAAGTAGAGCACCGTGAACACGCCGTACAATGCAAACATGGTGATGCCGAGCTTCCGTGTCACCGTCCTGCCAGCACACGCGTTGAGGGTGATCGCACAATCTACCCAATTCAGAGAGGGACGACAGTTTGTCCAGAGCAGTAGTGCGTGTGCGCGTACCATCTTGTGAAGAACGGCATTGCCACAACCGCGAGAAGCAGCCCGAGGAAGTGGAAGGCGAAGAGCAGCATCATGGGCCCGCTCACCGCCACCGTCAGCGGGTGCTTTGCCGTCACCTGACACATGCACATTGCATCAGATTGTGCAAGTTCAAGTCACGAAAAGGGAATGGAGCGGCAAGAATCTGTCCCCGCACCATGATGAGAGCGGTTCCGAGGCTTCCCATGAGGTTGAACATGGGCCCCGCAAACACAGCGGCCATGACCATAGTGTAGCCTCCGTGCCGCATCACAGCGATGTCCGCGATCACATCGCCCAGCGCGTTGCCCCACGAAAGCAGCTGCGCATGTGACAACGTGTTAATTCGAGACAGCGTTTCACGTACACCAGTGCAAGGTCAGATAATATATCATACATACCGTGACGCCGAGGAACTCCTGCGAGAGCTTGGCAACGCTGCCGGTCACCTGGAACAGCGCGATGAGCTCCGTGGCCACGAGGTCCATCCATACCATCGACTGGATGAACGCCGCCAGCGTCAAAACCATCGCGTATGACGGTGGCCGCCTGCACCGCCACGCAACACATAAGCCACGGACTCCTTGACATTCCCTACTTGACATGCCCGCCAACAGACTCCACACAATGCTACCACCGACCAATGGCCACGCACACGCGTGCCAGCAAGCGTGTCTCACCCGTCGCGTGGGTACGTCTTGTATATGACTGCGCTGAAGAAGAGTCCGACGGCGGCGCCGTAGACGTACGCGTCTGCGTGTAGGTCGACCTCCTGCGTGAGTACGAAGAAGAGCGGCCCGCAGACGGGCATGGCCATGACGAACGGCAGCGAGCTGTACTCTCCCTCGGCCACCTCGGGCGCGGTGACGGACATGACGGCGTGGACGGGCAGGGTGATGGGCAGCGCCAGCCTCTCCCACAACGCCTTGCGCGACCACTGCGTGCAGCGCTCCCACACCCGCCCCGCCCGCCGACCCCACCTACGCGCACCTTCGCGCCACGCGTGTCGCTTCTCGAACAACTCCAGCACGTCGTCGTCGCCAGCGTCGCACTCGTACGACGAGTCCTCGCACTTGCGCGAGGAGGCGTACGAGTGCGAGGGCGAGTGCGACTGCGAGGGCATGAGTAAGGGTAGATTGAGCGTGTGGTCTGCGAGCCAGTGTCCGTGGTGGGACGCGCCGGGAGAGGGCTCGCCGCTTTTGATCAACTGCTGCTGCTGCCGCGCCTCCTCGCGACGATGGGAACGCACGCTGTCCACGACAACGTACACCACGTACACCACGTAGTAGGACACCAGCACGATGGCGTGCCAGAGGAAGATGCGACGCGAAAGCACGATCAGCATGAACATCAGAAGACCCACACAGTCTGCGCACGCATGGACGTGTGAGTGCGTATGTATGTGTGCTCGTGCGTGTGCCCATGTCTATGAGTGCATGCGTTTGCATGCATGCGCATGTGTGTGTGTATGCCCGTGTGCAAGTGCATGCGTGTGCGTGCGTGCATCCCACGTACAGAACAGGACGTCTCGTAGGTAGGGTCTTGGTTTAATCGTGACGGGTCGCGCCGGCGAGAACACCGCGACAACCCAGAACACGACGCAGCATATGACGAGGTTCTGTCCCAGCGTGGACGCAACAGCGAGGTCGAGCTGTATGACCGGTGTCTGCACCAGCGCTGCGATCTGCGAGAAGAGGTCCGGCCCGCCGTTGCCGATAGCCAACAGCGTGGCCCCTGCTAAGTCCTGCGGCATGCGCAGCCACGAGGCGATGTTCTCCAGCGCGGGACAGAAGAAGCGGTCCGCCGATGCCGCCAGCACGTAGAACAGCACACATGCAGCGAAGATGAAAGATAGTAACAGCAATGGACGGGGCCAGCCCGCCTCCGCGCCGCAGTAGTACAGAGCGTAGTAGTTGACGAAGTTTTGACGCGATACGCACTCGGGAGCTTCGCTCACGTACGCGCATGAGGTAGCGTAACCGGGGTGAGAGCGCGCGCGGCATACGCGCAGCGTCACATTGGAACCCGCACCTCCGCCGCCACGCTTACGCCTGCGTGGGTGCGTCGGGTTGGCACGACGCGCACACGCTTTCGTGCATACCAAATCATCGCACGCGCACCACTATATGCAACAACGACCCGGCAACCCTGCTAGTGAGGCGTGCGCAAGTGCTACGAGCAATCTTGCCTTCGTCCCGCATGTGTACGTTCAGTGGCAGTAGCATATACAACACACAGCTAACTGGCAATTGGCAAACTCCTCACAGCAACCAGCTCTCAGCTACCTTTGCTTCAAGCTCGGACAGCACAAAGTTCTAGTTTTGATTTCACTTCTAGACTTAGTTTTAGTGCTTCAGCCCTCGTCACGAGGACACGCGCAGTTGTGACACTGCTGAGTTCCTAGCAAGCTCTGCGTCGCGCACAACTGCAGCCACCACCACTACCACCCACTGCTGGGTCCAATGTAGCTCTAGAGTGATTGGGTGGCATACACCTTACGCCATCGTTGCGAACGATCATACACACCAGCCAAGCCATGACCCATTCTACTCGTGGTCCTGCCAATCTACACTTACTTGTGGTGGTAGAGGGGCGGCAAGACTCGGCTGGGTCCCAGATCCGTCCCATTCGCATACACCACACCAGAGTACTCCTCACCCTCGTCATCATCGGATCCCTCAAACACGACTGAAGTGAGAGCGCGCAACCAGCCATTCTGTGACCTCACAGCAACGCCAACGCCGCCGCTGTCAATGCCATCGCTGGCAGCGGAGGCGAGCCGCACTAGCAGCACCAGGCTCAGTACTAACAGCAGCAGCGGTGAGAGAGGCGTCTTCGTCATGCTTCCGGCGGCATGGCGACAGCACTGCTGTGCACGTGCGCCCCGTGTCGCTGCCCTTGTCGCAGACGTCGTCGTCGTCGTCTTTGTTGCTGTTGCTGTTGCTGTTGCTGTTGGCGGCGGCGGCAAGGGAATCTTTGTGTCTGGTCCCTGCATTCTTGTAGCGCGGGCTGTGTTGCCATTTCCGGCATCTCGTGAATTCTTGTTACTGACCTGTGGAATGGAACAACTGGCGCAGTAGACCAGATTTGCTGCGAGCGCCGTTTACAAATCAACAACCGACTTCCCGAAACGCGAGTGGCAACATAACGTGACTGCTGGTAGTTAGTTAGTCTGCCACAATGCATGAATCGTTGCCAGCGCAGCGACGGCGGAATTTGTGTGAAGTCCTCACGTTACCGCTGGTGCTTGACTTGGTCCACACGGCAAACTGCCACGGGGTTGCCTTACTTACTGGTTAAAGGGCGCAGGTTACCGCGCTCTGCAGAGATTCGAATAGCAGGCATTGCGCTGATCGAGCGCGACGGCTGACGTGGAAAGCAGGCAGCCGTGTCGCTCATGTTGCGGGAGGGCGCCTGGATGTGAGCAAAAGCAAGGTGACGGTGGGCCGAACACAGGGGCCACAAAGATGCACACAAGCAAGCACTCAACCAATATCAACCCAAGCAACAAGGCACAGCTAGCTAGCTTGCTAGCTATGGGGCTGGACCTAAGTGCGCGCAAGGCAGTGAGGCAGGCAGCAGCAGCTATGGTGAACCTATCAAACTACCTGCACAAGGTACGGGGCAGGCAAACGCTATAATGAGGCGTGGATGGCAAAGCTGGCAAGGAAGGCAAGGATAACAGTGACGACGACAGTGCTGATGAGGACGTCCAACCCCTCACCGCCGGAAGCTGCGTGGCTGTCCTTGTACCCGTCTCAAACTCACTACAACGGCTGCAGGCCACAATAGCCGTTGGGTTTTAGAGTTAGGGTGAGACAGGCCATTTGCAGCAAATGTGAGACGCCAAGCATACAGCGGGCATGTGAAGTAATGCTCTCCACTGGTGGTGACAACTACTCACCCATCGTTGCCAGTAGCGGCAGCTGCAGCAATGACATGAAATAAATGCCTATATATGGAATTATACGCGAAACCTAGTCTCGTCCACATCACCGCTCGCGGCCTGGACAGCATAGTGCGTTTGTTGTATCCCATAGCTTGCATATCGTCCAACAGCTTGGATACTTCCTCGAGCATATGTAGTGTAGAGAGTTACGGGCTCTGGGTGCAGGCGAATAAAGCAAATAGATGCAAAGAATCCAAGCTGCCGATTGCTTTGCCAACATATTGTCGTGTGGTCGCAGTCAATTGTCCTTGCCTGCATTGTAGTCTTACCTCTACTTCTCTCTCTCCTCTTGCTCCACCGCCTGCAGGTACTACAGTTGCTAGACGCTGCGGCCGCCGTCATGCCCATGCCTCATCAGCACTTAGCGCAGCCCTCTGAGCTTTGTAGGCTGCTTGTGATTAGCTACTTTGCTTGCTTGGCTGAGTGTGCATGTGTGACAATGCTTGTGATTGTCATTGTGTTTGCAATGTTATACCCAACATGGTAAGTGCACTTGCATACCGTTTATAATGTACATACAATGCAGCGTGCGTATGCTCATGCATTTGACATGCAAGAGTGTGACTAACATACGAGTATGAGTAACACCCAATTACCACCAACATGTTTACCACCGGGTTTCTGTTCTACTTCACTACTACTACCAACACTAACACAACCACCCTATAAGACATACATGGCATGCATGGGTTAGTCAGTCTTTACCTGTACACGTGACGCAGCTTGCATCTTTTGTACACATGGTATATCCTATATACAAGAGCTTCAACGGTGGTTTGCAAGCAATCGTTAAATAATGGTTAGACGTCGTTTTTGATATTGAAATACCTCAAAATATACACCACATTTACAGCAGCTTGCGCTGTGCAACAATTAACGTGCATCGGGTTACGATTATAAGCACGATAGCAATATAACAACATTTATACCACCGCACGATTACATGTGCAGCTTTATTACAAATGCCAAGTGTTTATCATGAAATCGCTCATGAAGAGTTGTTGGACATTACAAACACGAGTCGCATTGAAACATTCTGCTCTCAACTGACACATAATGTCATCTCAAGCTTCCATCAAACCATCAAGAGTTTACCGTGCCTACAATGCCAGACACTTCAGATCTGTTGAGTGATTTGCGATCTGACAGCCCCTCACTGGAAAAGCACCAAAGCTGATGCAACTCATGTCCCGCAGCATAAAGACCTTACCGCAATATCACTGTGCAAGTGGTAAGCTAGATTGTTACTGCCATGTGCTTACATAGTATACCCACTCCAGCAGATATTCGAGCCACAACAAACGACTCGGCTGAACGCTCCATCGCCCAGCAAGCATGCATGACCATTACCCGGCTCAAAAGGAGATTTGCTACCCCGCAAGGTAAGAGGAGAGGAGTATCAAGTAAAGGCATGCTGTGCCGTACTGGACACAACACCACCGCTTTCTCAATGTGTGCATCATGGGCTTTGCATATATATATACACTGTGCTCCGAGGTTGCAACGATTGCCAGGCGACCCGACAACTGCGTGCAAGTGCTGCTGTCCACATACAAGCACGCCCACTGATGCAACGCTTCGCACCGCAGCAATGCTGTATCTGAGCAACAACGCGTGTGCAGTCAGGCACTTATCCACATTGTCAACGGCCTGCTGCAGCCAGCATTAATACACCCCAGCAGAGCGCGACGTCCAGAATATGAGCCCGCTGCATGAAGAGTTGGAGTGAGCCGCATGCAGAGCTTGAAGTCAACAATGTAATGTGTACGCATCGCATATTACCTGCATAAGACTAGTGTACAGTGGATGAGGACGGCGACGCCCGGCCAGTGGTTGACGTCCGGGTGGACAGCGTACCCGGCAACCAGCACCCAAACCCCAAACCCGAGCGATCCCAAAGACACCAGGTACGAAAGGAACAAGAAGAATCTCAACCTGGTGGGGGACAATGGATGAATCAGTTGCTGCTTGTGCTTGTATACTCTGGGTGAATCAGAGTTGTGAGATGAATGGGGAACGGGACTTGCCTGCATCCTTCTCCGTCATCCATGGAGGAGTATTCCATGACGTCCTCCTTGCGCACGCAGTTGAACATCAGCAGCGCGACCGTCGCGATGATGCCTGCTCATAACCAGACAAGGGAGACATGTACAAGTGAGCTGGGGAGTCGGAATAAACACGAGTGCGACGACCAATGATGCACTGCGCGTGAGGCAAATAATGCTGCACTGATGTGAGGTACACGTGGGCACTGCATGCATTGCAGTCTCGATGATAGGATTGTTGGGTGCAAGTGTGGTTGCAAGAGAACTCTACTGCTGCTAGTATTGCTGGACATGCTGATCACACCGTACTGTAGAGTAGACCAGTGTCAGAGCAAGCAGTAATTGCGAGACTCAGATAGACGCACACACAGACCGACAGACGGGGATGCCGCATGATGCGAGCGTGAGTCCCTGCACCTGGCAGGTAGTGTAGGAACGGTACTGTTCTGTCGTTGCATAGCACTGCGTCCAGCCATATCCACCACCCCGCCCCGCACACCGCACCCGCAAGACCAGGACCGTATCGGCGATACCCGTCCACCACACTCGAAGGCCAACGCACGCCACCGAAACCCATCACAGAAACGTCTTCACGCGGGGCGCCAACCACCACCGTCCGCTCCTCGTCCTCGTCCTCCTCCGCCACCCTCAGCGCATGCTTGCAGTCTTGGCCGCTGCGCGTCGTGCGTATAGTCGCGTGACGATTGCGCGCGTCGTCGGATGAGCAGCGCATCGGACGGTGAGTGGTCCCGCCCAGCCGCCTGCTTTCAGGTCGGGCGCGCGCAGCGGACCAGGAGGAGGAGGACGAGGAGGAGACGGCGGCGGATGTCAGAGACTAGTGGCGCGTAGTGTAGCGAAAAGTCGAAAGGGGGCTGCATGTATGTAGCGGGCGCAGTGCTGCTGGGGAGGTAGCGCATCGGCGGCGGCCGCAGCAATCAGCCAGCAGCCATGGCGCTGGAGATAGAAGCCCGAGAGTAAGCACACCACATTGTTTCGTTTCACCTTTGTTATCACAGATTCATGGTGATGCCTTGATTGGCTGTCGCTCGGTGGTCGTGCTGTTGGCAACAAGGCATCACCATGAATCTGTGATAACGAAGGTGTCCTTGAAACTCTATATCTTGGTCTGTGTTGATACGCAACTACACAAGAGCAACGTGCTCATCACATGGCATGCTAGCCAGCTCTCAAGTGGGGAGTGCAGAGTCATTCAGCTTGCGTGAAATACTCTCATCCACATTATGCTGGTGGGCCGCATAGCTCCACATGCCTGTTGACGAGGACATGCGTGCATGACCGCATCTGTGCATGCGTAACCGTATCTGTGTGAGAGCATACACACACGCATGCGCGCGCACGCGCGAGTGTGCGTATCCGTCACAGGCATGTTCCCCCTGCCCCCGCCACACCCCCAACCCCCAACACCCTCGCACCTGTCCCGCAGCGTGATCAAGGTGATCCTCCAGTTCTGCAAGGAGAACTCCCTCCTCTCGACCCTCTCCGCCCTGCAATCCGAGTGCCAGGTCTCCCTCAACACCGTCGACACCTCCGTGGACTCCTTCTCCTCCGACATCTCTTCCGGTCGCTGGGACGCCGTCCTCCCCCAGCTCGCGCACCTCTCACTCCCCAGAAACAAGCTGGAGGACCTGTACGAGCAGATCGTGCTGGAGATGGTGGAGATGAGGGAGCTGGAGACCGCAAGGAGCCTGCTGAGGCAGACCAAGGCGATGCAGGGGATGAAGATGGAGGAACCGGAGAGGTTCCTCAGGATGGAACACATGATCGCGAGGCCGTACTTTGACGCCAGAGAGGTGCGGGGCGTGGGGGGGGGGGGTGTGTTGGGGGTGGGATGGACAGTGCTTGAAGTGGTGATGCGAATGTGCAGGCGTATCCGGAGTCGAGCAAGGAGAAGCGCAGGGCGCAGCTTGCTGCAAGTGAGTGAGTTGCAGCAACAACATGTTCTCCCCGCATCGTCTCCTCACGAGTCTGTGTCAACAGGTCTGTCGAGTGAGGTGACTGTGGTGCCTCCCTCGCGTCTTATGGCGCTGATCGGGCAGGCACTCAAGTGGCAGCAGCACCAAGGTGAGTGTGTCATCACATCCAGACACTAATCCATGTGTTGTCATCGACACTGTGGAGCGCAGGTTTGCTGCCGCCGGGCACGCAGTTTGATCTGTTCCGAGGCACCGCGCCGGTCAGAACGGACGAGGAGGAGACCTTCCCCACGCAGCTCATGCACACAATCAAAGTGAGTGTGAGAATCTTGTGCGCATAGTGCATGCCACGACGCGTGGACGCGCGTGCTGTTGCTCATGCGTACATCATCACTCGTGCAGTACGGCAAGAAGAGCCATCCAGAGTGCGCGCGCTTCTCGCCGGACGGACAATTCCTGGTGTCGGGCTCCGTGGATGGGTTCATCGAGGTGCGGTTGACGTTGCTGTGTCCCTCGTATAGCAATGGATTGTCTTGTTCTTGTGGCACTCGATCTCTACACTGTGCGCTGCAGGTGTGGGACTACATGAGCGGGAAGCTGAAGAAGGACCTGCAGTACCAGGCCGACGTGAGTGTGTGGGGTGACACAACAAGTACACCACGTTCGGCTGCGTTGCAATGCTCAACCCCATGCTCGTTCATTTGTCCGATGGCCAGGATGCGTTCATGATGCACGACGATTCGGTGCTCTGCCTGGACTTCAGCCGCGACAGCGAGATGCTGGCTTCAGGCTCGCAAGACGGCAAGATCAAGGTGTGTGTGAACTTGGTCATCCACCCCATCGGATGACTAGTAGAGAAGCATCTGATGAGTGTCTCTCTCTCTCTCTCTTCCAGGTGTGGAAGGTCCGCACGGGTCAGTGCCTGCGTCGCTTCGACAAGTCCCACACCCAGGGCGTCACCTCCGTGCGCTTCTCCCGCGACGGCAGTCAGGTCCTTTCCGCCTCTTTCGACCACACCGCGCGCGTCCACGGGCTCAAGTCGGGCAAGATGCTCAAGGAGTTCCGCGGACACGCGTCGTACGTCAACGACGCGTGCTACAGCGGGGACGCCACGAGGGTGATCACGGGGTCGAGTGACGGGACGGTCAAGGTGTGGGACGCCAAGACGGCGGATTGTCTCAATACGTTCAGGCCGCCGCAACCGGTGGGACAGGTGCGAGACGGGGCCACGCACGCACGCACGCATCAAGTTGAATGCTACGCATGTTGGAAGCCAACACATTTCATCGTGATGTGCAGGGTGGTGTCGGGGAGGTTGCCGTGACTTGCGTGCAGGTGTTCCCCAAGAACCCCGACCACATCCTGGTGTGCGTGCGCGCTCCCACGGTTTTCGTGATGACGATGCAGGGGCAGGTCGTCAAGTCGTACTCGTCCGGGAAACGCGAGGGAGGGGACTTTGTCGCGGCCACGCTGTCGCCGAGAGGAGACTGGATATACACCGCGGGAGCAGACAGGTGCGCGCGTGCGTGCGTGTGTGCGTGTGTGTCTGCGGTTTATGTGATCGTCTGTCTGTTTGTGTGCAGCACGTTGTATTGCTTCAGCGTGCAGTCGGGGAAGCTCGAGCACATCATGAAGGTGCACGAGAAGGAGGTGATCGGCGTCGCGCACCACCCGCACAGAAACCTCATCGCGACGCACAGCGACGAGGGCACGATGAAGCTCTGGAAACCCTAGCGTAACCTCATTAGCTGCTAGTCCTCGCTGTGTTGTTTGTATCTTCAACACTAAGTTGCTGGGGCAAGTCATCAGCTGATGACTGCGGTATTCATGTTGACTTGGTGCTTTACTTACTGCGATGGATTGGTTGTGCGCACTTACGACCCAGGGTTCCATTGTATGTGGCCGCGTATCAAGCTTTGAAAACGCGCACACCGCTTCTGTCCTTCCTGATGACATGCTCAACCCGTAGTACTGTTTGGCGTGCACGCACGTCTGATGCTGTCATAAGCTACGCTGTGAACATTACCGTAGTGGTGATGATGTGGGAAACCCATGTACAGTGTACAGTTGATGCCGCGCACGCACGCTGAGTTGAGCAGCAGACTCGACACCGTCGACCCGCAAGACTCGGGTAACCTATGTGACGGCTTGGCTTGGCGATAACCACTGGCACACTTCATTGTTGATACTACAGCCAACACTAACTACTGGACTTGAGCTGAGCACTTCATGGCTCCTTTACCCCAAGTAGGCCTATAGCAAGTGCGTTGATTGCGCATATGCTTGTGAGACCAAGCGCATGCATATGTGGAGGAGGGGTGCGGCGGCGGCGGCGGTGGCGGCGCGAGTGAGGCCGATGTCGTCGTCGCTGCAGAGCACCGCCCTGGCCTCCCTGCCGGAACCGCCTGTTGAGCCCGGCCCCGAGGACTGCTGCCAGTCCGGCTGCGTGCGGTGCGTGTGGGACATCTACTACGACAAACTCGCCGACTGGGAGGAGGCCAGGGACGCCGCCGTCGCTGCAGCCAAGAATGCCGCAATGAAGGCCAACGACAAGGAGGCGGGAGAGGCGGAAGACGCCGCACGGCCTGGCAAACAAGCGCCCTGACTGCTGTGTGGCATGATGGTGCAGTCACAGCTGGCTGGTAGCCCTGCGCCCTGTTTGATCTCAAGCTGGTGCGGATTGGCTGCCAGCTGCATGCATGCATCAGCGTCGAGCTCCTGCCCAACAGACAAGCAAGAGAGACAAGGTGCCATCTTGAGTCTGTGTCAGAAGCTTTACCGCGTTATCACGGTGGTCGTCATCGTTGCAACCTCCTCCTACTTCTTGCTGCTTTCTTCTTCTTCTTCTTCTTCTTCTTCTTCTTCTTCAGCTTGCCCTGGCTCTTGCCAACAGTGCGTGTTTTGATGTTTTGCTGTGCAGCAGGCATGTTTCAGGGATTGACCAGCAACCATAAGCTCGTCCACTGTGAAGGCGTGCGAAGCCATACAAAGGATCACATCTTGTTCTCTGACCATCATCAATTTGTCATCACCGTGTGCGTCCTGCCCCCTCCCACGTGAGTGCATGAGCCAACACCACTGAACCACTGGAGGTGGAGCGCGCTTGACACAAGCAGGTGATGTGCGTGTGCCTGCATGCGCGTGGATGGCGTGTCCACGTATGCCCGCAGGGAGGGCTGGCTGCTGATCCCCAAGCCAAGGAACAGGTGCTGCTACCGACCAAATGGAGCCAAGGCGGATGCCCTTGTCGATTTGATCACATCTCCTTCAGGTCCTGTATCAGTCTGAAGCTGGACCGCCAGTGAAGTGGGACTCTCGTCCCTCAATCCTCCAGTGAGCACGTCACGCATGATTACGCGGACTCGTAGAGAGTGGTTTTGTTGATCAGGCTGTGCAGCAGCTACATCAACATTCCTGACTGCGCCAGTTGGTTCAAAGCAGTTAGGGCATTTTGTTTTGTTCGCTTACGAGCTGAGTGTCAGCATGTTTCCCACTTTTCATCAGAGCTTATAGCGACCTACCTAAGTCCTGGAGGTCTTGCGGCACAGGCACTCATTGTCAACAACCAAGCACAAATGAGTACAGCAAGAGAATTCAGCGATTTACACAACCTCATCACGTCACCTCCGCAATGCTACATCTGACACAGGCCCGCCGTGCACCTTTTGTACAGTGATGGGTTTTTCGCAGACATGTGTACCGAAGTACTAGTCGAACACTCTTTCAGCGCACACATGTTGGTCTGCAACGAAGAAATCTGCTGACAAACGTCCATGTTGTGTTGAAGGATCACGCGTATTATATCTGCTAGCATGGCCCAGCCGCAACGACCATGCTTACATACCATGCATGATATGAGCTAGATGCTCGACCGCACTGCACGCAATAGCAATTTACCAAAGCAAAGATTAAGTTCAGATTTGCGTCCTTGCTTTCTTTGTGCGTGTCTCTACCCTAGCAGCAGGTGCGCTACCATCGCCGTGAATTGCAGCCTCATCGGTTGTCCCAAATGCCACAGCTTCAGACAGTTGGAAACTGATGCACAGCATCAGCTGCAAAGAACAGACCAGTCAGGCTATCGAGTAACAAGGGTATGTATGTGTAACGGGTAATCATAACGCCTCGTCCTGCAATGTCGTACCTTGTTGGGTGCAACATCACGCACTTCAACAACAGTTGGGCTGTCAATGCGTCCGCCCAAGCGTTGCTCCATTCTCTGCGCCAGGTGGCTGTCAAGTCCTACGCTGCACGCATGCACATACTCGTGCGGGCACACGCACATGAACAAGCTTTTCAAAGTTGCAACCCACCTGGATGACGTCAGCCTCGGACTCAACTGCCTTCATGAAACAGTAGCAGTGTATATGCGGCAGCCGTCCTTGCCACAGCGCACGGGAAAACGCTCCCTTGAACACATCTGCAGCAGGGAGTTCATACATGCGCATGCACACGCAAAGACTGAGCAAGACTCCGACAACAGCCATGATGCATACACAACACGACGCACCTAGGAAGTCGATTGCAGATGCTGGGAGGTTCATCACAACATGCTGAAACTCCACGGGACCACTGGGGGTGGTATCGGTGGCCTCAGATGAGGCATCAGCCCCGTTGGCTTGCGGTGACTGCAGCAGGTGGCGCACAAACGCCCTGGCGTCCATGTTGAAGGCGTGGACACGGGTGGCCACCTGCAATGTAACAAATTACATGTTAGCGTGTCTCTCAACTCTGCGCATTGCATTGCTACTCACGCGGTTGCGCGTGGCGTTGATGCGCAGGTAGTGGACGCTGGCGGGGTTCAGGTCGTTGGCATACACGGTGCATCCCTGCTGTGCGGCTGGTATGGCAAACGGTCCAATGCCGGCAAACATGTCACCTAGTGGAAGAGAACCTTTTCAGCCAGCCTGCACTACGCTTTGGGAGGAGGCCATCTACCCAACGACTAACGGCGTACTTACACACGACATCATCCTTCTGGAACTGCGACACCAAGCGCTTGTGTTCATACTCCAAACGCGAGTTCCAGTACACCTGACACAACGTTGAGCGCAACTTGCGCGGCAGCGCTGAGACACTGTACTTGTGCTTTCCAACAAAGCACGGCACAATGTTCCGCAAGCTGAGGAGAACAGGGCAGGTAAACACTCTCGACAATGACAGTGTACCTCTCCATAGTCAAGTTTGAAGACCGCACCATGCTGCTTCTGCGAGAGCAATGACAACACACATATTGTGGGTGGCATGTCACGCATGCCCTTGCATGGCACAATCCACTGTGCCAGAGACTAACCACTTCTGTTTGCAGACTGGGCTCACCGGCCAGAACCTCAAACTGAGGTACTCGATATTCATTGGTGATTGTTCCAACCTGTGCACAAGTATCACAATCAGATAACCAGCAGTCCCCGCACACGCATAGCAACGTACTGTCATACTGCCTAACCAGCCAAGGCCAATGGTACCTTGTTGACGATGGTTCTCAGCCTTGGAGCATTCTTCTGCAAAGGATCAACGTTGCTTGCATGAGTGGGCTGGCGTAATGATGTTGCGCGCACGTTGTCGCAATACAAGCCAGAGCAACCTACCTACCTCCAAGATGACATCTGCAATCAGCTGCTTGTGTGGTAGGAGCTCGTCACGCAAGTTTAAGTGCGCAATGTGCCCTGCAGTGATTGCCAAATGTCCGCTCATCCGCGCACACAACCAACCACATGGCATAAGGTGCTTCGGACAAGGTGTAAACAGAGCCCACTCACCAACTGTCTCAAACGAGGATGGCACTTCCAAGCCCGCTGGAAGAAGGGCCTTTAGCACCTGATCTGCAGCACGCACCAAGCGATCACCACCAACATGTCCATAACAGCAGGTTGGCAACATTCACACTCATCAGGACTGCACTGAACACCTGCGCTAAAATAGGAATAATCCAGCTGAACGGTGTATCGGGCGGGGCGCACGCCCTCTTCAACCAGCCGATCTCGCAGCTCAAATGGCAAGTCATCAAAGCCTGAAACATCCAATATCTTGTTGAAGATCACAGAATGCCAAAAAAGCAAGCCGCCATGACGGTAGCTACTGTGCGGTCACTCACTGTCATCGATCAGGTCTTCTCGTAGCAGGATGAGGCGCTCTGTATCGTTGTCCGCTGCGTGCATGACAGTGCGCACGCGTGGCCTGTCAAACGTGTACCTGTTCACATGCGTCACAGTCATCAGCGAGCATGTCATGAGTGATAATCAACAATCAGGAGAACGGTAGCAGACCGCAGCTATCTTGTGGCTTCAGCAGTATGACTCGTTTTTGTTGCAAATCCAAATCTCACTCAATGCTAAATGCAATTATAGATCACAACGTGGAAGCATGATCAGCAGCTAATGCTTAAGAGCGGCTACTAGCTCGCGGCTGTCACTCTTGGTTAACCTTTTTTACGCAGCCAAACCGCGCAACAATGTGCATTGCGTTTCGACCCGTAAACACGCGCCCCTGCATGCACAGCTCAACTGACATTCGAAGACCAGTATGCCAGAACCACCATTTGTTGCTGATTGTTCAACAGACGCTGTGTGGTTAAGCTCAAATGCGCCTCAGCATGTGAAACGTAATACATTTGCTTTTCGCGTTCACCACTGACCCCCTGAGCAGCTTCACGTATTCCTGAGTGCGTCGGGCGGGCACCCGGGCGGCCAGCAGCTCCAGCGTCTGCTTGAACCGCTCCTTGTCAACACCAGGAACTGTAGGAGGTGCAGAGATTGTCTCTGCACCTCCAACTCCTCCTGCTTCCATGGTCAGCAGCGCCCGCCTGCACCAAGGACTACCAATCGTCCTGCGGCATGGCGGCGGTCGAGACGGCAGGCGGGCAAATGATTTCGAGGAGGAGAAGCAGGCTGCCCTGAGAACCGACAGAGCGCGGGAGGGTGCTGCTCCTGCATGCATGCGGGGGCGGCGGCGGCGGTGTTGCTGTCAATGACGAGCACTCTGCTTGCTGCTGGTTGTGTGCTTATCTGAAGGGTTGTGCCGCATTGAGGGTCCTGTACATACGCATAACACTGTAGGTCCCATGCAGATGGCAATATCATTGCTTGCCCCAACCTCAGCTGATGTAAAATTGAGGCTTGCACAATCACTTTAATTATGTTATGAGGCGCTACACTTTACCGACTTGAGCAATAGCTGATAATAGTTCAAGCTCAACACAACGAGTGTTACCTTATTGCAATATGCAATTCAATAATGCTCAATTCACATTAAACTTTTTCTACACAAACTCGAAGTATGTTTTTATATGCTATTATTCAAGTCATATTTGTTGCTTCAATCGCGTAATATTATAATTATTATTATTATAATTATTTTGTTTTTGGCAAAATGAGCATAAAATAAAGATATTGCGTATACGTCAGTTGTTAATTGTAGACATGGGTTTATAATTGCACTGGACTTAACCGGTTGCATATATTCAATGCGCATGCAAGTTTTTACTTTAACCGTATATGTAGCTGTGCGTACAATTGTAATATCGTATGGATATACCTGCAACCGTTGCAGATACATTACACGGTGTGCAGTCATCGCACGCTTATTCTCAAGCATCCATATGGTCGATCAATTCAGTCGAAAACGTCAATCCATGCTTGCCCAAACGAGCCAAGATGGCGGCTTCACGCTGCACCTGCACATTCACGCAAAACGATTTGCTTGTACCTGTCGTGCTATCATGGCATCATTATTTGCAGAAGCTTTTCATGCTTTGCTAAATGGTGCACATGTGTTCACGGTTATGGGTCAAGATGGAGGCGTGTTGCTGCTTTAAGATCATCCGGCCGTATGTCAGTTTTCAAAACATACATACCGATAGCTGATACCACCTGTACTTGCGTGCCAGCTGTGAGTTTGGACAACGCACACCGCTCCATAAACGCAAGGCTTGCTCGATCGCGCCACAACTTGAAACGCATATCGCTGCATGCCTAAACGCACAGATACGATCTCATGATCGCATGCAAACTTGCGGCACGTAGATGGAAGAGTGGCCTTGTAACTATACTTTTACAGTAATTAATACTACTGTAACGATCATTGTTTTGAAACCATTCATGTTAAGCAAACCTGCAACAATGTCATTGCATTATTCAAATATAAAACGCGTCGAGGAGGAAGCTGCTACATGCACTTACCCCGATGCATACATGTTGAAGTGTCGTGCTGTATTTGAAGCGGTCATTGGGAGGCAGCTCAGGTTGCACAGGACGTAAAAGGTTGGGCGTGAAGCTTGGCTTCAGTTACAATAACAGCTGAGGGGGCTTGATGTCCATTGCGCTGCTGCTTGCTGGTTGCTGGAGCACGCGTGCTTCAGTAAGCCTTGCGGGCGCGCCCTCTCCCCATGAAACTCAAATACGTCTTTTAGCCTGTTGTGATTACAGGCATGGCACCCTTCACCCCAAACCCTCCAGTCGACGCCCTTATTATCATTATTACGTTTGGAAACAAGATAAGGTGTTAATTCTTTATGCAACCTTGTGTTTTTTTTTATGGGCACAAGTGTTCAACAACTGTATCTGCGCAACACATCCAAACTGTTCATTGTGCACTTTTGTGTGAGTATTTTGTCGAAGGCAACAGAGGTGTTTAACGTCTTTGCCCAATGCAAACAGACTTGCATTGTACCGTACAAACCAACATACGCGATTTAATGTATATATTGTCATGGCTTTATGTTGCATAAAGGTGTTACTATTTTGCATGAAGTCACATGTCATTCAGATCTTTGCATTTGTTCAACCGTTGGCACAATGTGGCATGCATAATCAACAACTGCCTGCTGCTTAAACCTATTTCTTTTGTCAATGAGACGCCTGCACATGCCATCACTTATTGTGTCGCCGAGCATACCAAATGATTGTTAGGCCATGTGAGCAAATGCGCTCAGATGTTGTTTCTCGCACAACTCATGTATATACAAGCCCCCCGTAAAGGGCCGATATAACATCAATTGTCGTGTCTATTGATACGTTCTGTAATCATTGTATGGTACATAAAATATATACACTAGTAAAAAAACAGTGCTTAAGTATTAATTACAAGTACAGTACTATTCGAGATGCGCGTTTATGGTACGAGGCTATACTCCTAATTATTACGCGACATAAAAGACCGCGAATTGTCCCCCCCCCTGCCCCCTCCCACGTGAGTGCATGAGCCAACACCACTGAACCACTGGAGGTGGAGCGCGCTTGACACAAGCAGGTGATGTGCGTGTGCCTGCATGCGCGTGGATGGCGTGTCCACGTATGCCCGCAGGGAGGGCTGGCTGCTGATCCCCAAGCCAAGGAACAGGTGCTGCTACCGACCAAATGGAGCCAAGGCGGATGCCCTTGTCGATTTGATCACATCTCCTTCAGGTCCTGTATCAGTCTGAAGCTGGACCGCCAGTGAAGTGGGACTCTCGTCCCTCAATCCTCCAGTGAGCACGTCACGCATGATTACGCGGACTCGTAGAGAGTGGTTTTGTTGATCAGGCTGTGCAGCAGCTACATCAACATTCCTGACTGCGCCAGTTGGTTCAAAGCAGTTAGGGCATTTTGTTTTGTTCGCTTACGAGCTGAGTGTCAGCNTTGTGCCCTACAACATGTACTATGCATGCATTAAATATAACTTACAATCTCATGTAAGATGCTTTACGCATAAATAACGGATCGGCAAATGCTTACTAATAGTATGCATTTGTGAACAATATATGTGCATTGATGTTGCATGCGTGTGCCACACAGCACTTCACATATCATATACACATCATGCCCTAGTGGTCGCACTGAGGCCAGCCCATCATGATGCCAGTGGTCAGCCAGGTTAGGTAACGTTGTACGAGTCAACGCCTGGTTACCCTATGCCAAGGCATATGTTTGTGCATGTGACTGTGCATGGGGTGTGATGTATGCTAGGTAAATAGGCGCGTGAGTGGTCGGCCCTACTACTGGCACCGGGTGCCAGCCTTGGGGCAACTTGCACGTATCGTGGTTGATAAGTAAGTATGGTGCGCCCGCCCTGTTGATCATGCATGCAGTGGAAGACGGCGACGACATTGAAGTACATAGGGAGCAGTGGAGTTTGCGTGTGTGACGGAGCATGAAAGACACAGCAGCGGCACTGCATCAGGGCGTGCGGCGTGCTGTGCGCATGCGTGCTGCGTGTAAATAGGCGCAAACCCAAACAACGCAGTCGCAGCAAGGTGTATAACGCAGTGGGCGATGGCGGCGGTAATGTGGGCGGAGGAGGAGGGGGAGTGCTGCTGACTCGCCGAAGATTGGGCCGCTCATCAACGGCTGTTATGGTAATGGACATTGCTACATGCATAGAATTGCAATTACGGGCAAAGCATCAGAGCAGGCCGCAAGCCAAACAATGACACGGGAAAGAGCAACTAAGCTTAGCTAATCATACGGACAGCAACCAAGCTTAGCTAAGTGCGCTAGCTATGTGCTTGTGAGCGGAGGGGTGGGGCGAGAAGCAGCAAGGCACTGCCATTGGCAAGGCAAGGGAAGCGAGGGAAAACAAGGTCAAGGTGGCGAGGCATACAGACCTGTGCATACATGGCTGGAGGTCAGGCCAGTAGATTGTATCGTAGGCAAGGTCAGCAGCAACAGCAGCAAGGCAGAGTGAAGTGCGCAAGTTGGTGATGCTGTGTTGTGGTGTGCAATGCCAACAATGCAGCAGCGATGCTAGCGGGGCGTAGGGTTGTAGAGTTCTCTGTAGGGCTTGTAAGACCTTGCGTAGGTTGTGTGGTGCAAAGAGCTGCAAGGAATTCTTCAAATAGCCCTTGAATGCTAGTATCCATGTCTCATGCAGTAATTAGTGGTTTGCAAGCATATCAATTGCAAGCACAACAGTTAGCAACTCATCTGAAAAGTGGGCAAGACAGTCAGGTGTAGCAACTGACGTCTATGACTATGGCTAACAGGATATGACAATTACATTGCATTATCAATGTCAGATTGCATATCCTTTACGTATCATATGACAAAAGTGTCACACCCTGTTTTATTAATAGTTATGTGGTGACGTCATATGACATAGACATAAATGACAGTTATTGAACTTTCAGTGGTGACATCGTTTGGACAGTCGATCGATAGTGACCTTGCGTAATGACTTTCAATGATTGGTAAGTATCTATCGCAAATAGTCTTTTACAGCTGCACAATGGTTGACAAGCTTGCCGTCATGCTCGCAGTCAATACATTGTGTAGGTACCATAATAACACACACATATATATATACACGCAAGGCTTAACATCATTACATGATGGTTTCAAAATACATACGCACCTGCCACTACTACCACGAGCACTACTAAATTTTGTGTTCTTAGTGGAAGAGCACGAATTAAGCTTAGCTAGTAGACTACCTATTATAGTATCTAGCAACAAGCACATTCACCGTAACATGTAAACGCCCAAGCCACGGCCGCCTTTGCGCAACCTGCAAAGCAACAGCACCACCTCAACTTGTGTACAGAGATAGTCACATACAATACGCTGTGTGTGTGTGTGTGTGTGTGTGTGTGTGTGTGTGTGAACAAGTATGCACACATGGGCGCGCATTCGCATGCAACAATACATATGCAAGCGCAACAATTCTCAAGCGTTCTGCGCACACGCACACACACCTTGGCTCCCTCTTGTTGCAGGCAGGCGGGAACAAGACGACCACGCCCAGGACCAGGCGAGCCGGGCGAGAGCGTGGCCGAGGCGGCTGAGGCCTAGCAGGCGCTGCGCCCGCCCC